>RZGM01000046.1:0-267496 GCA_027886205.1 Fusarium piperis
AAAGCTTATTTAGATATTAACTCTTATATTAAAAGGCATTAGGCTTAATAGCTTAATTATATTAAAAACTATATATCTCTTGCTAAATTGCCTTAATCTGCCCCTTAGGTATATAATAAGGTTAAATTACTTAAATATCTCTTATTAAATTATTTTAATTTATCCCTTAGGTATATAATAAGGTTAAATTACTTAAAATTAATAACTTAAAGTATACTTAAGTAAGATTTAAGATTTTCTTAATATTATTAAAAAGCTTATTTTTAAGTTTTTTTATATAAATAAAATTATAAATAAATTAAAATTAAAATAAATAAAAAAATTAAAAAATAATTTATATATCTTAAATTAAGTATTTTATATAAAGATAATAATAATACTTATAATAAAAAAAAATATATTTATTTTAAAAGTAATAAAAAATAAATATATTAAAAATAAGCTTAAATCTAAGTATAAGGTATAAATAACTTTAATATACCTTAAACTTAATAAATAAATATATTATAAGAAAAATCTACTTTTAGCTCTAAGTTCTTATAATAATTTAATTAAATATAAGTTTAAGGTAAAATTTAAATAAATATAAAGAGATTACTTAAAGAATTATTATTAAATATTATTATAAATAGAGATTATAAGATATAATTTATAAATTTATAGCTTATAAATATTAAATTATATATAGGTATTTATTTATAAGTTTAATAAATATAAATACTTATAAAAATATAAGGTAAAATTTATTATTTAAAGAGATTAATAATAAAAGTTAAATATTAAAGATATTTATATTATAACTTTTATTAAAAATTTATTTTAAATAATATTAATAATTATAATAAAATTTAATCTTAAATTATTATAATATAATATTATAAATATATTTATTAATATAAAGTTATAAAATAATATATTTATAAAATTACCTTTTAATTTTAAGAAAAATTATAAAAAAAATCTTATTTTTATATAAAATATTTTATAAATTATAAGTTATATTATTTTTATAATAAATAAAACTTAGAAATATATTTTAAAGCTTATTTTAGTAATTTTATTATATACTTATTATATTTATATATTATATTATTATTAGGTTATATATAGGACTTTGCTTAGAATTACTTTAATAAACTTTTTATTAAACCTCTATTTATAACCTTATCTTATAACGCATAAATTATTTATAGGTAAGCTTATAAGTTAATTTACTCACTTACTAGCTTACTATCCACACCTACTCTATAGAGCAAAGAAGCTCCTATAACCATATATCTTATTACCGCAACGCAGAAAGGAATATTATATCTTTAGGTTATAAAGGGTCGCCGTATTTAATTTATTATATGAGGCCTTTGAGATATCGCTCTTGATTCTTAATAAAGATATATTAGTGGCTAGTGAGAAGGACTTGCCGCTTAACTATATAGTAACTAAAGATAACTAAGTTAACCCTCTGAAGGTCTAATAAAGATCGCGAGACCGCTAGGAGCTTCTTTAGGTCTAATAGCTATATAAGGCTAGTCTACTTTAAGTAGGCCATAGCCTCTATAAGGTTCCGCCTTAATAGCATTAGTATATTAGTGGGGCATATTAATATAATCATATACCACTAGGCTTTAGCGCTTAAGTTAGTAATTAGGTATATGCATTAGATAATTTACACAGGGGCTGCTATTTTATATAGTATTTATGGGTATGCCTAGGTATTATTAATGTTAGTTAAGCTGCTATTGCTAGAATAGGAAGTAGGTTAGCTATTCTTATTATTATTGCGAATTAGTGATATATTCTTAATAAAATAAGATTTATTAAGGCAGAGTATTAGGCGCGGCGGCATTATAAAGCTTATTTAGATATTAACTCTTGTGTTGAAAGGCATTGGGTTTAATAGCTTAATTGTGTTAAAAACTATATATCTCTTGCTGGATTACCTTGATCTATTTATTAGGTATGTAATGAGGTTGAATTACTTAAATATTTTAAAGCTTAGGCTATTAAAAAATATTAAATAAGCTTTATTATTATTAAAAAAATAAAGTTTTTATTTTTTTTATATAAATAATATTATTATTATATTTAAGAAAAAAAATAAAAAAAAATATTTTAAATTATTAAGTTTTTAAAAGAAAAATATAAATTAATTAAAGGTTATAAGCTTTAATAATTTCTTAAAATAAAGATTATTAAAGATTATAACTTAAAATATATCTAAGTTATATAAATTATATATCTAAAGAAAATATATAAATTATAAATTATAAATACTTAAAATCGCTTTTTAATAATAATAAAAAAGCTTATTTTAAATAAAAAAATAATAATTAAATATATAATTAATTAAAATAAAAAAGTAATTAATTTAATACTTTTTATAAGTATTATTATTAGATTAAATATTATTTTTATAATTTTTTAATTAGCTTAATTTATAAATAACCTTAAAGAGAAATATATTTAAATAATTAATTAAGTTTTATATTATTTATATATAATATATTTTTATACTTTATAATTTAAACTTAAAAAAGGCTTTATAATTTATAATAATATTTTATTTATAAATAATTTAATTAATTAAAAAAGCTTATAAAGTTTTATAATATTAGTTTTTAAAAGCCTAATTAAATAATAAGTTAATAAATAAAATATAATTATAACCTTAATATTAAAAATAAAATTACTTAAATTATTTTAAGTAATAAAAAAAGAGCTATATTAATAAAGGCTATTTTAAAGCCTAAGACTTAAGCTATAAAATATTAATTTATATCTCTTTTTTAATAATAAATAAATAATTTAAGTATTAAAAAGTTTTTAAAGAAAATTAAAAATAAAACTAAAGTATATAAATATATATAATTATTAATTATAAGAATATATTTAAAATAAAATAATTTCTTTAAGTTATAAAAAAAGCTTAAAGCTAATTATAAATAACTTAATAAAGGCTTTATAAAAGAAAAGATAAAGGGAAAATTATAAGTAATTTAAGCTTATAAATATCTAAGATTATATTATAAAATACTATAATTAAGTATTTAAAAAGAGATTAATTAAAGAAATTATAAAGGGGTTATAATTATAATAAATAAAACTTAGATTAATATTTTAAAACTTAAAAGTTATAAAATTAAAATAAAATAAAGAAATAAAAAAATAATAATAAAATAATATTAAAATTCTTTTTATTACTTAAAGGTAAATTATATTAATATAAAGTATAATAATTAATTAAGACTTAAAATAAAAAAATTCTTTTTATTTAAATTAAATAAAAATTATTAAAAAAGAAAAAGTTTTTAATTATTATATTTTTTAATATTATATTTATTATAATATAATTTTTATTTTTTTCTTATAAAATAAAAGTTAATAATAAGGCTTAAATAATTAAAATAAATTATAAAATAAACTTATAATTTTATTAATCTTAGAAAGATCTTATTAAATATAATCTAAGAAAAATAATATTATAAGAAAAATAAAAAAAAGATTATAAGGGTTAAATTAATAAAATAAGCTTTAAAATTATAATAAGAATTTATTTATATTTAATAATATAAGTTATTAAGATTATATTACTTATAGTAATATATACTTAGCTTAATTTAATATTTATTAATACTTTAATTAATTAAAATATTATTAAGATAAGCTAAGTATAAAATATTATATTTTTTATTTTAATTATATAAAAAATTAAAATAAGTATTAAAATATAAAAATAAGATATAATTTATATAATAATAATAATAATAATAATAAAAGTAATTTATTAAATATACTTAATATAATAATAAGTAATATATATTAAAAAAATAAAAATAATAAAGTTATTATTAATAAATTAATATTTTATTTTATAAATTTAAAGCTTAAATAAACTTACTTAATCTTAAGTAAAATAAAAAAAAAGTTATTATTATTATATATATTAATTAATCTTAAACTTTAAGATTAAACCTTAATAAGTAAAATAACTTATAATATTTTAATAATAATAAAAAAAATAAAAAATTAATAAAAATAAGATCTATATATAATAATTAATAAAAATAACTTAAAACTCTTAAAATAAATTTAAAAAAAATATAAAGTAATTTAAAAGTTATATATTAAATAATTATAATAATATTAAAAAAAAACTTAAAATAAAAAAAAATTCTTATTTATAAGCTTTAAATATAAATTATAAATAATAAAAAAATAAATTATTTATTATTTATAATTTATAAATAATTAAAAAAATAAGGCTTTTATTTATTTAAATAAATACTTTTTTTTAATTTATAATTATTTCTTTTAATTTATAATTATTTCTTTTAATTTATAATTATTTCTTTTAATTTATAATTTTTTATTTTAACTTAAAACTTTAAATAAAGAAATATATATAAAGAAAATAACTAAAAAAATATAAGATATAATATAAAAGATTAAACTTATTATTTAAAGTATTAAAAGGTTTTTACTCTAAGGGGGTATATTAAATTAAAGTAATTATATATACTTAAATTTATATAAAGTATTCTATAGTATATTTATATTAGATAAACCTCGGAGTATATAGAGATAAGCTTATATAATAAAGGATAGTTTAAATAGGAATAGCGCAAGGCATTAGCCCAAAAGAGGGGCGGGAATCAGTTAGATAGATTTAATTAACTAATTCACTTAACACGCACGGGTTTAACAGGAATCACACGATTGTCACACCAACACAATCAGGTTCTATCTATCTCGACGAGGTATTCAGCACCCTCACTAAGGTACATACTAGGTCCAGAGAGGTAGAAGTGGACGAAATCAAGTATCAGCTGCCCATTGGCAACGCCGCTTGGGCATCCAGCGAGAAGTGACGGCAAGGGGGTCGCAGCATATCCTTCCCAGCCGTAATTGACTACCTAGAGGCCCACGAAGAGGCGGCCCGGAGCCTGGACCTTCCGACCGCGTCTGGTCTGCTCCTTTCCTTTTCCTCTGTTATTGACTTCTATGACGCATCTAAGAGGACTTGTCGGTCACGTTATCGAAGAACACAATTTGATACACAAGACAGCATTAAAACCCAATGCTGGAAAACACCGTAACCTTAATATAAGCTCTATGGCGATAGCCATAGCAGCTCGGTGGAAAGATATGTCTTATCGTACAAGATGACACCTTTCCTTTTCCTTAGTGAGGATAAATGCCCTGGCCTCGTCCTCTGTTCACCATTAATACCTTCTCTAGTCGGGCCGGAATCGATGGCAAAGTTCTGTTACACTATCAGGGGGGAGACTTGGGGAGCTAGAAAGGGCATGGGGTTAAAAAAGCTGGAAGGATAAAGACGCGAGTTAATTCACAATAAATCCGAACACATTGGGTTAACTGTCTTGGGCTTTGTCGAGCTCCTCTCGCCGGCTGTCATCGTTATGGCCTCTCTTATTGATTATTACTATCTATCTGTTTTACGCGGTTATCCCATCAAGGGCCGGGTTTTAGCTATAACAAAGAACACAATATTAACACTTCATAGCATCATTATCCCGATGCGAACACCGTGGCTTATTTTTTTAGCCTTTCCCTTGCATATCTTGGACGTGTAATTGATATCAACAGAAGACTCACACCTAGCTGTATTATGAAAAGTGAGATAACCTCCCAACGGCAGGCATAAAGAACTTTAACTCTTGCTCCTCAGCATGTCAGTATCACCACTAAACCTACATCCCGGGTTACGTGAAGCCAAATGGCCGCAACGTGTCCTCTCTAATGGCCATCAAGGTTGCCCCCGAGACATAAAACCACAAGGTCATGCCCCGAAAGAAGCCATATCGAGCCAAGATCAACAGAAGACATAATGGCTCCCCCCTGGCCGCAACCGCTCATCTGGCTCTGCCAGCGCTTCGGTTACCTCGCACTTCCTACCAAGGACCTAAACAACCGTGAGTAATCGACACTTACCTCATCTCATGGACAGTAATTAATTATGGACGCATTCAGATGACGCCATCAGCGTCACGGCCCGCGACAGCATCGAAGGTGAGGCTCATCAACCCCAAGAGCCTTGCCGTGTTGTCAGCAAATCATCTGATGATATGGTGGCCCTGGGCGGAGGAACAACATCATCTACTACCATTTCAACGACTCTAAAGAGTATTCCAGAGCCCCAAGAAACCCCTAAAGAGCACAGAAGCTCAGTAGAGGCCAAGCTGCATATCCTCCAACAGACCATGGATCCACTTATCGCTTCGCGCTGTTATAACGAGCAGGAAAGTGCCCTATATCGTCTCCCAGACGATATTCTTCTATCCATCTTAGACAAAGTCAAGCATGACATGGTCGACTTCTTCTGCTTGCGTCATGTTTCCCATCGACTTAGAAGTCTTACAGACGATTGGAAATTCCGACATCATCTATTCTCCATGCACTCTGCCCCTCTCCTGCCGCTCTCATCCTCTGTCCCTCGCCCCACATACTCTGAGCACTCACGCCAACCCTGTAGCAGGGGTAGGTATCAATTTAATCCGGGAGGCGATAATCAGTCTTTCAAAAGCCTATGGCGAAATCATATCATCGCCAAAGCGATTGTCGCTCGTCAACGGGACGATGGCATTTGCAGCAAATGCCGGCGTCAGTACCAGCTGAGACGGGCGTCCCGTCTGCCCACAAAGTGCAAGTTTGCTGCATCCAACAAGCGAGACTGGCTCTACTGCTTTGGGTGTGACGTGGAGCATCCTTCTTCCGCATTTTCGGTTACTGAAAAAGCCAAACAAGACCGTGTCTGCATTGGAAGGCAGGGATACGTGCGTCTGTGCGACCATGAAGTCATCAGTTGGGCAGACATGGAGGCTCATATTGCCAGCCGAACACAGAGCATGGCCGGCCAGAGATATGTCGAAATCATCAGAGTCTGTCATGATCTTAGCCATGCTCCGAAATGCTCCCTAAAGACATCACCAAGCCGTCATATAAACCCATGGCCGACAGCCAGACTTGCATATCAAGATGGCATACCTGATATCCTCTACCTCGGGTGGACGGCACACACTGGTCCCGTAATCAGGTACGACCGAGATGGGAGGATGTTTGCCGCCGAGGTTCGAAACGCAGTTAAGAGCATCCGCAACAATGGCGCCAAATTCCTCGCCCCGGCACAAGCGCTTGGCCACCTCCCCGAGCTAGATAACTTTGCTATATCCAAAGGATGCGACTGTCTTCGATATGAGCTACTGCCCCAGCATTCTGACACGGCTCTGCCCCCAAAAACTTGGTCCTCAGCATCTGAAGGACATTTATCGACGGGAGAACGGGTATCCGAACAACCAAGTCACCCAAACATCCATCGGAAAAGAACACACATGTCTTCCTACGTGGGCATAACCGGGTATTTCAAGACCGACTCGTCTTGCCTAAACCGAACTGAGAACCACTGTTGCCTTGTGGTGAATTATACTCGGCTCGTTCCGGCTTCACCTTTAAACCAATCTGAACCTGATGGTCAGTCTCCCAGCCATTCGTGGTTCCACGCATTGTCCCGGGAGTCCTATGGTGAAGACTGGCCGGGTGGGGTCCCGGAAACTTGTGATGACTTGCGATGCCGCAACCACTATCCACTGACCTTTGAGAGGGTGTGTCGAGGGGCAGACCTGAGTCGATCATGCTGGGTGTAATCGAGACTAGCGGGCGGCTTTTAGGCTTGTATTACCCCCATAGGTGGCGTGGTGATGGCTAGGTAGCCCACGAAGAACGTTGTTGGGTTGATTCTTGCTAAGGGCACGTTGTATTGAATTCGCCTCTATTGTGCAACTGATGTCTGTTCTTTGAGATTGCAGTTGGGATCCCTTTTAGAAGTCTTGGTTTGATTAAGAGTTCTAGAGGGTTATCTTCATCACCAACAACAAATATATACCTGCACTGTTATTCTGTTCTGCTGTTGTCGACCTAACCTATCAAGGGTACTTTGATGTTGTTAGTGAGAGATTGTTTGTATGCTCTTCTAGGAGGTTTCCTGCTGTTTAGGCCCGTAAGAGCTCTCTATACGAGGCACTCCTAGCCCATAGGAGCACTCTAAGCTTCATATCAAGTTACAGTATCTCCAATATCGAGATATAATCCTTGATCCGAGGATATATAGTTTAAAGTAGGATGCCACCTCATTTATCAGCGGCCACAATAGGGAATTACGCGTCAACTCTTCTGATTAAGAACATAGTCTATCCCTCGACGCTCTATAATACCATTACGCCTCTATGATATATACTCATACCGAATCGTCTTGCTCTGTTATTAACTCTGGTACCACTCTAAGAGAGACTACCTTGCCCCAATCTGCACTGTCCTGGACTCAAGGTCCCTCCACCCCAGGCGTTTCCTCATCAGAATCCTCCAGCTTGCGGCCCATCCTCTGATTCTGCACTCTTAGCTCCGAAATCATCCTGTCCTGCCATTGGATAATTTGCCCTCGATGGCGGTTTATCCGCTTGCGTAGCTGGTCCCTTCGCTGTTGTGAACGGATTGTTTCGTTTCGCTGGTGGACTGTCCGATTTAGTTGCTGGACTGTCCGATTTAGTTGCTGGATCGTCTCATTTAGTTGTTGGTCCGTTTGATCTCGTTGGTAGAGCTGTTCGGCTTGGTCCTGGATGGTGGTGGACTTGGCCGCGTTGTTTGCTTGGAGGCGAGTCATAGTCGCCGCCAGTATTCCGACGGAAGCGCAGGCAGACCTCATGCTGTGAGCCTGGTTGGCGATTGTCTTGTCTGATCAGCAGCTTGAACCTAGATGGTTGGGTAGCACAATACATACCGACTGGGCGAGTTCTTGGGTCTGGTTCACATCCTCTTGGAAAAGAGATACCCCATCCTGGACGGCCTTGATGATTGAAGCGATCAGGCTAGGGTTAGGTTCGGCCCAGCGAACACACTTTTCCCAGGCATTTGAAAGGCGGGATCCGACACATAAGAGCGCAAGCAGGCTCATGATCGCCAAGAGTTGGAGCACCGGCACACTGAAAATAGGCGTCGTATTGCTCACGACGGCGTCCATCTGCTTAGCGAATGTAGTCGAATTCTCGTGGTATATGTGCTTGTGAACATGGAAGTGGTCAAGACAACCAGTCGACTCTGGTGTCGCGGGACATGTGAGGGCTATGTCTTCCATTGCTTTAGATGCGATGCGAACGGACGCGAAAAAGAGGATGTAGATGATTGGATGAACCTGCCAGAATAGATGGAAGCACCGAGACAGGATGAACAAGGGATAGCTGTCAGACGTGATGATGAAGCTTGAGGGTTCGTTACTATAGGTGGATGGTGCTAGGCAAGGGTCATGTGCGGTATTGGTCGTGGTGTTCGACTTTAGGAAGGAACGTTAATGCGAAAGGACCCATCAGAGGGGGGCTTGGCTGGGAACGAGGGAGAGACCAAACATCCATTTCAAGCCCGCGTGCAAAAAGATGTATTGTTATGATATCATCAACTATATACCTACTCGACCATATACCTACTTATAGTAAAATGAGAATCAGGCGTGATGTAAATCTTAGTATTTAACTTCTCTAACCTATTATATATTAGCTTAATGGGAGGGGAAACAGTTATAAAATTATATAAGATAAAAAGCTTTAGCTAGTCTAAGGAGGCTTTAAAAGAGAAAAGAAGTAAAATAAGAAAATGAGAATCACGCCCGATCTAGGCAGTCGAAAATAGTAAAATGAGAATCAGGCGTGATGTAGATCTTAGTATTTAACTTCTCTAACCTATTATATATTAGCTTAATGGGAGGGAAAACAGTTATAAAATTATATAAGATAAAAAGCTTTAGCTAGTCTAAGGAGGCTTTAAAAGAGTAAAGAAGTAAAATAAGAAAATGAGAATCACGCCCGATCTAGGCAGTCGAAAAGCTTCCACGTTGATTTGTGCATGGGCACTCTCAGGTCGCAAGTGTCAGTTTCTCAAGAGGCGGTTCATGCAAACCAGGCACGTCGAGGGTTGCTGTTACAAGAAGCATAATCTCTTCTACTCGAGCGAGTAGCTCAGCATTGAGATGCCTCTTTCTATACGCCAAATAGCTAAACTAAAGGACCAAATATCTGTTCTTTACTTCTTCTGAACTGTTCATAGCCTTGGGCACATCTTTATCTCCAGCTTCTCCGTCGGGACAGCAGCAACCCACTCCCGCCGCTTCGGTAAAGGGACCGGGGTCCAGTTGCTTTCTTCATTCTTCTTCAGCGTCGAGCGTTGAGCAGGGTTGGAAATCTCGAGATGAAAGTTGCGGATGACTTGAGACACGGATATGTACAACTCGAGGTAGGCGAAACTGGTCATGGTCAGTTGTGTGAAATATCGTGATCGGTCAGTGGGTTGGCTTACTGGGCTCCCATGCAAATATTGGCACCTCTCGAGAACGGTATATAGAACCGATCACGAAGCTTATCTTCGCTCATCCGTTGGCAGTCATCTGTCAACCATCTATAGGGGTTGTACACCTTTGGATCCGGAAACGCCGTCTTATCATGTTGATACCAGATAGGCGATGAAGTGAGGACCGTCTGTAAACAAGTCAGTCTTTGAAATTGGGGTACTTTCTTGCTTACATACCCCTTCCGGGATAAACTTTCCATGCAGCTCAATGCCTCCTGGCGGTACGATTCTCGGAAGCATAGCCGCTGCTGCACCAGCCCACCGGATACCCTCCTTCACGCATGCCTGGAGACGAGGCACGTTTTCCAAAGTTGTCATATCAGTCGAAAAGGAGATAGCCGCCAGGTCCTCGTACAGAGCATTCTGATAGTCCGGATTTTGGGCGAGAGCCCACAGAATGTGAGCCAGTGTCGCAGACGTCGTGTCAGTGCCCGGCCCGAGGTTCTCCTTGGCCTCGGAGAGGGCGGTTTCAGGGTGTAGACCAGAGTTGCACAGAGACTTGATCAGGTTAGGAGACTTGGTGGCAGGTTCTTCAAGTTCAGAGTCTTCCGAAAGAGCCATCTTCCAGGAATCCCGGCACCACTATTGCGATAGACTTGATTAGTATGACTTTATACAGTTTAACATTTCGTTGATCGTCTTACCCGTTGGAATTCTGCGAGCCCCCTGGTGTATGCAGTCCTAACACCAGCAACGCGGAAAGCCACATCTTCAAGTTGCTCCAGCAGCTCGCACAATAGGGGAAAGTTGGTAAACTAGGCAAAACGCAAGCATCAGCATTTGAAATATCTAACAGCAGCAGCGCAACTCACAACTGGCATCCAGGTAGCCATTTGGTCGTTTTTCGCAACCATCTCTAGCTCTTTGCCACTTGCCCAAGAGTCGATAGCCTGGATTGGTTTGCCAAAGGAAAAGGTAGCTAATTCGAAGAGTCAGTCATCAGATGAGCTAGAAAGTTGACATTTTTACTCACACATGATATCCGCCTCGAGGGCTCTTGATGCAACAGCCAAGACAACACTTGGGCCGTTGTCTCGAATCATCTGGACGAATCTATTGACGTGAGATGATATGAGCTTCTCCAGCTGCGGCACCTTGGTTCTGCTGAAGAGTTGGCCCATGATTCTTCTTCGCTTTGCATGTTGCTCCGGATCTCTGCTGAGTGTAAGCCAACGATCTCATGTAACAAGGGAGAACTTGCGTGATGGAAAAGAGAGCGGGATGGCCGCCCTGGACAAACTCGCCATATACTCTAGGATCCTTTCGAAACTTGCTGCCAACCTTGTGCACAGTCTCATATGTTTCACGAGAGTAGAAGGATACCTCATTGGGCCCAATTCGAACAAGAGGTCCTTATTCAGTCAGCATATGTTGCAAGAGGTCAACTTCCTGTAGAGAATGGTTCACCTAGCTTCTCGTGAAGTTTGGGCAAGTCAATGGTTACTGTTCCTTTATACTCTTGCGGAAAGGCCCAAGCAAGCCTAGAGTAAGCGGCGCCAAAGCCCGCATTTGGGATCTTGGATAGAGGCGAGGTATATACTCGAAGCAAATTCTACGCGCAATCAGCTCAGCTTGACCAGAGTTTTAGAATCGGGTCATACGTGAATAACCACGGCCGCAAGAAGCGCTCCCGCCAATATTGGGACGCTAAGAAGAGCCATTTTGACCGAAATTGTTTTCAGCAATGGCAAGAGAAGAAAGACAGGGGCCCTGGATCTGATCTTATGTCAAAGATGGAGTCACATTTCACGGTCCCGTTGGCGATGATGGCAGGGTCAGACCTGGCAGCGATTTGACAGCTAGTTCAGCCGCTAATTCCTTCAATCTAATTCCAGATGGGGCCTTCACCCGTTATTCTGGACCCTTATGGATCTCAAAACAGATAAATTTCGAATTTCTCGGCTGACCAAGCCATTCTGGGCTCCTCAACTCCATGGCATCATCACCTCGCCTATGACGTGCTTTGCACCAGCTCGCACCCGACGAATCGGCGTCTGAGGACGGTGATCAAGACCCATATGTTCCAGCCTGCAAAGAGTGCGGAACGGTACCGAATGTGCCGGGTTTAGAGGTGTTGCATTTCTAGGTGTCGATGGCGACTTCTCGGTTCGGCGAACTGGAGAGATCGGGCAATTTGTGGTGTCTTTTTTTATAAGAGCCCTGATAAGTATTTGATTGATAGGGAGGTCCGGAACTTTGATGCTCCTGAGTCCTACCTCACCTTCCAAACTCAAAACCTTGCATTGCAACTCAACACCTCCATCATTTTCCAACATTGTCTCTCTCTTTGCATAAAAAAACAATGGCCAAACCCTTAAAGGAAGACAATCCGGACATCATGTCCGGCGAGGAAGTGGGGGCGTCATCGGATCTCGACGTTAACGCCTCTGACAACACTGTGCTGGTTCGTTTTTTTCTTCATCACCCCTGCCTGCATGAGGCCCCCCAGCTGACGCAATACAAAGGAAAACTTGGGATACAAGCCTGTAAGTTGAGACATTGACCTGCATTGCTACTGCATGGGGGCTGGGTCGTGAAGCTGACCCCTGATAGGTGCTGCACAGGAGCTTCAACCAGTTCCACAACTTTGCAACTACCTTTGGTTAGATCTTACAGTCCATCTCATATCACATCTACTAACCGTAAAAGCTGCTCTTTACTTTATCGGCGGTGTTCGTGTTACCTTCTCAACCGGTATCGCTGCCGGCGGTAACCTAGCATACTGGTCAGTAACCCCAACCTGTGAGCAGCTCAGCTTGACTGACAATCTATCAGGACAAGTTATATCGTCACATGTGTCTTCACCTTCATCACAGCCGCTGTCATCGCGGAGATTTGCTCATCTCTCCCTTTGGCTGGGTCCATCTACCTCTGGGCAGCTGAGGCCGGCGGTCCTCGGTTCGGCCGCCTCTTTGGCTTTGTCGTTGCATGGTGGAGTACCACGGCGTGGACTACGTTCTGTGCAAGTATGCATACATCATACATCTGAATAGTCCAGGGACTGGTGCTAACCGGTCATTCAGGCAACACACAAGCTGCAGTTAACTACATGCTCTCGGTGAGTACCAACCCACCGGATACTACTCCTCCCATCCATCACTAACCAATCGGTTCAGGAGATCGTAGTATTCAACACAGACTTCCCTTCTGACTCGACTAGTGTCAAGTTCCGTGCTGTGCAATGGATCTGCACCGAGGTGATGCTCGCCCTCGCAGCCATCTGGAACCTGCTTCCTCGTAAGCTTCACATTTCCACCAAATTCTCCAACCCCAATCTAACACCCGACAAGCTCGATACTTCAAGTGGATCTTTACACTCTCCAGCAGTGTAGTCGTTCTCGACTTTGTTCTCAACCTCATCTGGTTGCCCATCGCCACGAGCAAGACACTTGGCTTCCGGTCCACCCACGATGCCTTCATGACAACGTACAATGGAACCGGAGCTCCTCCTGCATGGAACTGGTGTCTTTCTTACCTCGCCACCGCAGGAATCCTTATCGGCTTCGATGCCTCGGGCCATGTGGCGGAGGAGACCAAGAATGCCTCTATTGCAGCAGCCAGAGGTATCTTCTGGAGTACGGTTGTCAGTGGTATTGGAGGATTCGCCGTCGTTATTCTATTCCTGTTCTGTGTTGTAAGTTGCCCTTTTGACTGAACCAAACCATCAAGAATGCTAATCAACCGTTCTCGACAGCCTGACGCGGAAACACTCTTCTCATTCGGCGGCGCCCAACCCTTTGTGTCCGTTTACGCTGCCATCCTCGGAGAGCGTGGACACATCGTGATGAACATTGTGTGCGTTCTAGCACTGTGGTTTGTAAGTTTTCATTCCCGCCTTGCCCAACTCAAAGCGAGGTCCTAACTAAAATCATAGAACACTGCAATTGCCGTCCTTGCCGCCTCTCGACTAGTCTTTGCCGTCGCCCGCGATGGAGTCCTCCCCTGGTCTAGCTGGGTCTCCCGAGTCGTCGCAGGCCAGCCCCGTAACGCCGTCCTCGTCGTCTGGGGCGTTTCTGCAGTCATCACTTGTACAATTCTCCCCTCATCAGTCGCTTTCACCTCGCTTGTCTCGGCTGCAGGCGTCCCCTCGGCCGCTGCTTACGGACTAATCTGCCTGGCACGACTATTCCTGACACCCAAGAACTTCCCCAAGCCAGCGTGGAGTCTGGGTCGGCTGAGCAAGCCGTTCCAAGTGATAGCAGTCTTTTGGAACGGCTGGGTGGTTGCGATTCTCTACTCCCCGTATGTCTTTCCTGTTTCTGGAGAGACTCTCAACTACGCCCCCGTCATCATGGGTTGTACAACCATCCTTGCTTTGCTGTCTTGGTGGTTCGTCCCTGCGGAACGGTGGCTGCCGAGCCAGAGGATCCAACAGACATTGGACGCGGACAAACATGCCGAACAGCAAACAAGAGGACAGGCCGAGTCGTAGTCGGCTGCTGGGGATTCCGGCTGGCGGATACGCGTTTGGGCTAAAAAGTATTTCTGTTGGAAGAATGCAATTGGGGTGTTGAGGGCAACCTTGACCGGTTGCATCTTTAATCAATAGTCAGCTAGAGATAATAATATCAACACAGTTTCTTACCTTTCAAGCCCGCACTAAAGTCTTGTATAAAATAAGGGCAAACATAATTGATTTGCCATCTATGGGTGGTACTGTCTTGGATAATTACATCCATCCTAAGCACTTGGGAGTAGGGTAGGTCTAGTCATGTTCGGTTGAAGCCTAAACATCACAAGGACCCTCATCACGTTTGTCCCCAGTAAAATAGAAGCAAACGAGGTCCTGACTTGTCTTGTCTCTTCAGAGAGAAAATCCCTTTCGAGAACTGCTGCCGTTTGTCATGTACGTGACTTTGTCAGACGCAATCACGTGATGTGCCAATCAACTCCAATTCCGGTGACGCCTCAACTGATTCAACCAACCTCACATCAAAACAGCAACCTCAATCATCGCCATCAACCATGGCTCGAATGCACTTGACCCCGGATCTCGTCGCAAAACTCATATATCATGAAGAGGAGGACGAAGATGATTTCAGGATGTTGGTCATCCGAGGCCTCCGACTCCCCCAGGTGAAGCATATCCCACCAAAGTCTCCCATGCAACCTCTCGGTCTACTGGATACCCTCCCCCCAGAGATCCTCCTCTACATCTTGGAATATCTCGACTTCCAATCCATCTACCACCTCTCGCTGGTGTGCCTACGAGGAAAACTGGTCGTCGAGTCGATGCGCGCGTACCAGCACATGCGCACCTACGCGGGAGACGCCCTCGTCGCCCTGGGCAAGACCGGCCTGTTGCGGTACCACTCTGCCGCCCTCCTCCTCCAGACGCTCCGCTCGAGCCAATGCGCCTCATGCTTCGACTTTGGCGGTTTCCTGTTTCTGCCCACCTGCGAGAGGGTCTGCTTCGAGTGTCTGCACCAAAACCAGGGTCTTCACATGACGACGCTTAACACTGCCAAGAAGTGCTTCGACCTGACGGACAGGCAGCTGAAGAGCATACCCACCCTTTTCAGCATCCCCGGAACCTACAACGTCAGGTATCCCATCTCGCGGAAGCGCGTGTTCCGCCTCGTATGCGTCAAGCAGGCCAAACAACTAGCTCTCCAAATCCACGGGAGCCCCGAAAGCGTGGCTAAGATCATCCCCAAGGCCCCTCCCCGGGGGATCGAGACGAATGAAGCAGAGACGAAGGAGTACTGGACGCTCAGAGGGTTCCATGAAGCTCCGCTAGACCCCCCGGGACGCGATCTCTCTCAGCTGCCGCGCCCGGAAAAAGAGGTGGATGACGAATTTGGCGGGATGGCGGCCATCCGCATGCCCTACCTGGGCAAGAAGGGCCTAGACCCCGGCCGTCTCTGTCGGGGGTGTCAAATCCTACTGCATTTCTACGAGGAAGGTCGACTCCCGCTCCCTGTTCTGCAGAGCCTCGTTCCTGAAGGTATTGATGCTGAGGCCCCGCTGCTTGCGCAAATGACGAGGCTGCGCTCCAGCCACGACTTTGCAAAACACATCAAGAGATGCTATGGCGTGTACGGCCTGCTGAGGGAGTGGGGATATATTCCACAGCCGCAAGCTAAGGATGGTTGAAGAGTAGGGAATCTCGAATTTCACCAACTCGTGTGATCAATGAACAGCCGCCACTTGGTGTCGCCACGCACCCCGAGTCCCCTCTACAATGTCGCCTTGGATCAACTTGCCAAGGTTTATCTACATCTACTCTCGCAGCTTGAACCTTGTTGGTGTCATGTCGCTGCGGAGGTACATCAAGTGCCGCCATCACTGACCTCGCAAGTTCACATTGGAGGCTTACTGACCGGGAGATATGAGTAAGTGCCTGGAACAAAGATATGATGAACACCCCATCGGCCATCACTATCTTGAACGACCAGCACCACGGCACAAGAAGCCATTTGTCAAGTCTGGTACTCTCATTGTGCTGTTTTCCCTGTGGAAAGTGGCTCCGGAATGCCAAGTGGTCATGTATTGCGGAGAAGTTGGCCCCTCAGCCTCAACGGCTTCACCCTCTCACACCTGGGCAAGATCATACGTGTTGGACTCTTGGTATTAAAAAGGATCATTCAGGGAGAGGAAAGGATCAAGCAAGTCTTTCATAGTCTAAATGACGGGGCTCCCCATTCAAATGACTGTACATGATGAGGGTAGTCGTATAAGCACACGGGTCCTACTCGTCATGGCACCTAAGCATCACTTGCATCTCTGACTGATAGAGTGCAACGGCCAGCTTGCAAACATTAATCTACATCTAGTAACATAAAACATAATCAACTCATGATACAATTCCGTCATATCCATCATCACCGCCCATTCCCATGTCATGCCCAGGCCTTCACTCCGCAAATACAGAACCACCCACCTCCAGCCATTACTGTCGTCACGGCCCCGAGTATCCCAACAATGGCATTTACTGCCCACAACTACTAACCCACAACTGCCGTCTGTCGTCGCGCTTGGCTGTTTGCCCCAGTCCTCTTCTGACTGCCAGGTCGCGCCAGCGTATACTTTGCAAACGCTCGTGCCAGGGCCTTCTTGCAGCTGAGCTTTTGGCTGCCCACGAAACTGTCTACCGTGACCGCAATGGCACGGTCAATATCCTGCGTCGAGCAGTATTCAGACAGTCGCATGCGGCAGAAGGCTTCGCTGATTCGGATGATAGCTTCCAAATGACGCACCTATTCTTGTTAGCATGCTAATGCACATTACAGTCGAGTATTTAGAGACATACCGTGATGGGATAGGCACCCGTAGCAAGAGACTCTCGTCGCATGTCGGCAAACAGTCGCGAAATCTTGTCCTCATCTATATGGTATAGCTTCGGTGAGCAGTGCTCTCGGGCGTAGAGAATGTACTTCCTCAGCAACTCTTGGGGAATCTCGCCCTCCGTCTTACGGGAGGCGGCAGTGGCCTGAGTATCTGCCTGAGTGTCATGCTCAACCTCCATTGAGTCTTGCTCTTGCTGGCTTAGAGGATGGCTTCGGCTGTGCGATCCCACAATGAAGCGCGCCAGACGCTCATCCTCGGCTGGCTCAACCGTGTCACGCACCACACAGAGGATGTCGAAACGTGACAGGATAGGCTCTGTGAGCTCAACGTTGGAAGAGAAGGGAGCTGTAGAGTTGTATCGACCACCGATAGGGTTGGCAGCTGCAATCACACCGCAGCGGGCCTGCAGAGTAGTGACGATACCAGCCTTGGAGATGGAGATGGTCTGCTGTTCCATAGCTTCGTGAATCGATGTTCGATCCTGGTCGTTCATCTTGTCGAACTCATCAATGAGACATGTTCCACGATCAGCCAGCACAAGAGCGCCACCTTCCAGGGTCCATTCGCTGGTGAGGGGATCACGACGGACACTGGCTGTCAAACCGACGGCACTGGCACCTTGACCGGTGGCGAACACAGCTCGGTGAGCTGTCTTCTCAGCGTACTTGAGGACCTGAGACTTGGCTGTACCAGGATCACCCAGGAGAAGAACATTGATATCCCCTCGCAGATGATGAGCACCCTTTGTTACCTTTGCAACACCACCAAAAAGCGACAACGCAACAGCCGTCTTGATGTCAGTGTGTCCGTAAATGCTAGGGGCAATCGAGTTGATAATCTTGTCCACGATATTAGGGTCTCGGGACAGCTTGCGGATCTGATGCTCGTCCTCCTCGGTCATGCGGAAACCAGCCAGCTGGTCATGCGACTTGACGACGTTGTTGGCCTCAAGGATGGTGGCAAACACAGGGAAGCCGTTGCGGTTGTTGAGCTGAGCATCGTAGTTGTTGCGGTAAATTCCAGTAACTTCAATCTCTTCACCAGGCTTTGCCTTGTCGATGAGATCCCAGAGCAAGATAACCTCACGCTGTCGCGGCAGTCGGCCAGCGGGCACCGTACCGGGAGACTCCTGGAGGGTGAGCTTCTGGTAGTTTCGGTAGACAGTCTTTTCCGAGTTGAGAGTAAAGGGACCCCTGGACTGGCAGCTCTGGCAGTAGGTGATCTTGACCTCAACGTTGGACTCCTGCTGGAAGGGTCCCAGTGTGACACCACACCTTGTACAGTCAAACTTGACATACTTGAGCTGAGGAAAGACACCTGATCGTCGAGTGACGACACCGCTCACACGCACCAGACAGTTGAGGTGCGATTGACGAAGCTGTCGCAGTGTGTAGTGAACAGGCAGATCAAAGATTCGAACGTGAATCTCGGAATGAATGCGCTCGTAGTCGGGGTAGTGGAGGAGAACAACGTCCATGGCGACTTCGTCGAACAGCTTGAGCATCTCCGCGGGTGCATTGGCAAGGAAGTAAGCCAAGATGGCCTTGCTCTCGGAAAGATGCTCGTATGAAACCTCGAGGGACTCGGCGTTGATCTCACCGAGCGTTCGAATGCGGTTACCATAGACGGAAGCACCAGATGTGTCGATATAGGATGTGAGGAAAGCCTTGAACTCGCGCTTGATGGTCCTCTGGACCGAAGGCTGCGACACCCACTCGGTCAAGCTGGATGCCTTGACATCGCCAAGGGCCTCGAGTGACAGTTCCTCAGCCATGATATCCGTGTCCATCATGTCGTCGGGATCTTCGTCGTAGTGGTGGCGGCGACGCCGAGGCTGGGCAGTCAGATCGATATTGCCATCATCCTCATCGCCGGGCAGGAAGGCAGCCGGAATCCTTTGTCTCCGTGCAACTTCACGGTCTCGTCGGTTGAGTTGGGCCTCCAATTGTCGTCGAGCAGCCATGTCCATGTCGCCATATTCACCCTCGTCGTCTAGGCCGATACCCTCGTACATGTCGTCCTCCCTATCTCGGTAATCGGCTTCGAAACCTTCGCGGAACAGATCGACGTCATCTTCAGCCATCTCGTCTAGGTCGTCAATGTCGTCCTGGATTTGGGGCTCCTCCTCGATATCGTCATCGTCCTCGACACCATGGACCATGTTGAACTCGGCAGGGGGGGACGAGGGCATGGGGCTTGACCCCAGGGTCATAGGAGAGGCGGTATCATCGCCTCCGGTTCGCGATCGCTTGCGACTCGAGCGCTGAGCGCTGGCGGAAGGGTGTAGCGGGGAACTAGAGGGATGTTAGAAGTTCGTCCTGAAGAGAAAGGGGCATACATCTTCAAGAGAAAGTACTTGCCTCATATTTGCTAGCCCCAATCAAGAACGTTACGTTATGCCCAATGAGTGTTGCGAAATGGTATATAGACACGCAGTTGAGCAGACAGAGAACTGGTGTTGAGAATGCAAAGAGTGAGGGGCTGAATTTGCCAGGATGGTTGGAAGGGAAACGGGACGAGGGACGACCAAGTGGAGGCCAACGACAAGGAAGCAATTTCGCGTATCACGACGCGATTTGACGCGTTAATTGACTGTGGCTGCTAAGCGCATTGGATGACATACGCGTAAAGTGGTTTTGGTGGGCGGAAATTATGGACAAAAATATGACATCAGCTTTGCTCTTCTTTAGCGAAAGAAGTGTCGGCATTATTACTTCACCTCCCCAAGCTTCATCACCTCCAACTCTACCTCCTCCTCCTCCCTGTATCTCCATCATCCGTCAAGTCTGGGGTAATCCACCATTCATTTCCATCGCTCCTTTCCACTTTCACTATCTTTTCCATCGAATTTTCATCTCAATCCTCCTACAGCACGCATCGCCTTCCATAATACGACCGTCGCCATGTCGACAGATCCTCCCTCAGCTTCCGCGCCCGCGCCCGCCCAAGACGCCCCTCAACAAGCTGCTCCAGCGCGCAAGGACAGCTTCTCTGCCAAGTCGGAAGACTCTCAAACCGCAGCCGAGTAAGCGCACGATGCCCCTTTCGCGAGTTAATTATCCTCTTGGTGAATTGCTTGCTAACTCCTCCCAGATTCATCCGAACCCAGGAAGCCCTTGAAGCCGATGCCCGCGAGGCTCTGCCATATGTATGCGCTTATCCATGAATTCCCTTACTCGATAACTTTCACTCACGCAAATTTAGAGCATCGAATCTTGTACCAAGATCCTCGGCCCTCTGCGACAAGCCGTCTTCGCCTGCCTGACCTGCAATCCCGCTCCCGCAAAGCCTGATGATGACTGGACGCCCGCCGGTGTCTGCTACGCATGCTCCATCCAGTGCCATGGCGAGCACACTCTCGTCGAGATCTTCCAGAAGCGAAACTTTACCTGCGACTGCGGAACCAAACGCATCCCGTCCACGAGCCCTTGCACACTCCGCCTGAACGAGACGACCAACACTCGCGGAGTTCATTCTGAAGAGCCTGATGTAAATAACAAGTACAATCACAACTTCCGTAACCGCTTCTGTGGCTGCGAGTGTGACTATGATCCCTTCCAGCAAAAGGGCACCATGTTTCAGTGTCTGGGCCTGGGAACGCACGAGACTGGTGGTTGTGGCGAGGATTGGTATCATCCAGGCTGCCTCGTCGGCATGGGACCTAACTGGTTCGAGAAGATGGAGAAGCCTGAGAAGAAGCCAGTCAAGGAAGCCGAAGAGGGGACCAAGTTGACCACCATCTCGGAGGGCAATGAGGACCAGCCGGATGCCGCCCAGAACGGTGCCCAGGAGAATGTCGTTGAAGAAGAGGACGACGACGAGGTCCCGATGCCGCCAGGATTTCCCGATGAAGATGCTTTTGAGGCATTCTTATGCTACAAGTGCGTTGATGCGCACCCCTGGATCAAGCGCTACGCAGGGACTTCGGGCTTTCTTCCCGCCGTCTTCCTCAACCAGGCTAAGTCGACTCCCAAGACTGAAGAGGCAACTAACAAAGACACCACGACGGCGACAGCCGACACAGTTGAGACAAGCGAGCCGTCTTCGCGCAAGCGCAAGGCAGATGACGATGCAGAGGATGACACAGAAGCCAAACGTGTAAAGAGTGAGACCCAGACCGAAGAACAGGCCGAGAAGCCTACTGTCCCCTCAGAAAAGGCATCCTCCACAAACGACACACTCCCCTGCAAGCTCAACAACCTCTCCCCAGCTCCTGAAGGCCAATTCTCCCTCTTCCTCAAAGAAGGTTTCCGCGACGCCTTCTGCCGCTGCTCCTCCTGCTTCCCCCTCCTCAACCCCCACCCCCAGCTCCTCGAGGAGGAGGAAGTCTACGAGCCGCCCCTATCTGACGGCGGTTCCCAGAATGGCGGCAACGGCGGCGGCTCCCACGGTAGCGGCAGCCTTCTCGAGCGTGGGGAGAGTGCCCTGCGCAACGTGGACCGCGTGCGCGCCATTGAAGGCGTCATGGCGTACAACCACCTCAAGGAGAAACTCAAGCCTTTCTTCCAGCAGTTTGCCGACAGCGGCGAAACCATTGGTGCCGAGGACATCAAGGCGTACTTTGCCAAGCTGAGAGGTGACGAGCAGGGTATCCAGGAGGCCGGAGAGAAGGCGGCCAGGGAGGGTGGTGGTGATGGTGAGGGAGATAATCGAAAGGAGCAGAGCGGGTACTGAATGATAAGGTACTGACGGCGTTTGGATGATGAATTTGGCAAGAATATCAGGTGAGCGAGACACAGTTGACGACGGCTGGACGGTACATCTCTTGGCGAGATTCATGTATGATTAGTGTAAACTACAATGGGCGTGTCATAGTCTTTCTAGGCCGAACAAATGACGGCATATCTGATTTCTTTTATCCTTCATCTTGACGCATCTACGTGACACGACTTGTTGATCTGTCTTGACTCCAGAGTCTACAGACTCACATCTACAACAAAAGCAAGGAAATATGCCAAGGTCTCGCTCCAGGAGAGATGTACCTTCAAGGGTGACCCAACGTCCTTGTTGCTTCACAGCTAGTTAGTAAAGAAGATGAAGGGCCGTGTGCACTCAACCGAAGTTGCCTCAACGACCATCGTCAAGCATCTGTCGGCTCTCATCCGCCAGACAAGTCTCAAACAGTTCCACGTTACCAAGTACCCCAGTCTGCAACATGTTCCAGGGCACAGCCCGTGGTCTTCATATCAACATTTGGATCTTATCCACCCCTATTGTACATATCCATCCAGTCCTGGGTATCGCTAAATCAAAAACATTCCCATTTTCGTCATGCCTCACTTCACTATCCAGTAGACCCCGTACTCGACGCCGCGCTCAGCGGCCTCGGGGGAAGCACCGGCACACCGTGTCCAGCCGCCGAGTCCTCGCGCTGCATCGCAATACCCCCCATGATGCTCATGCCAATCCCCATCCCCGGCAGTGGCAGCTGAGGAGGAGGACCCTGGCCATCGCTGTCCTCGGCTTGACTGTCTAGCTGCTCCTGTGCCGCCTTAAGGTCCAGTTCACGCAGACGGTCCTTTTCAGCCGGGTCGATGATGTCGTCGTCGTCACTCCAGTACGGGTCGTCATCTTCCAGCTCCGGCATGGCCATGCGCTTCCAGAACCGCAGCTCTTGTCTGACAGCCTTCTCATCGACAAGCCTGTTCCAGCGCGCCTCATCCTCGTCATACTTGCATCGGAACTCGCGCAGGCTCTCATTGGCGCGGCCTGCATGGGCCTGCATCTGCCAGATCTGCTCGCGCAGGCGGGCATTCTCTTCGCGCGCATCGGAAAGTTGTTTACGGTAGGAGCGGTGCCAGGAAGCAACGTCGCTTACGTGCTTTGTCTTGTACTCGTGGAATTGTCGCAGGAGGTTGGCCATGGCAGTGGCATACTGGGAAAGGAGCTTTGCGTTGGCGTCACGGCTGAACTTGGCCTTCTCGAGTGACTCGGTCAGGAGAGAGATGAGGGCATCGATATTATGTTCTTGGCCTATACGATGCTGTCAACACAAGGCCAAGTGGAAAAGCAGGTGAGGGGATTTGCGGTTACACGTACCATTGATGTCGTCCGAGGCACCCTCAATGACCTGCTGGTTGTTCACACCATGGGTTCTGGCTCTGTTCCTCACTCTTCCTAGCCCGCTGACAATGTCCTCTGTCACCCGACGGTTCTCTGCCAGCTGACGGCTAAGCTCCTCAACCATCCCATAGATGTAGTTCAGCTCAGCCTGGTGACCCGCGGGCGTCGGCACAGGCATTCCTGCCGCCATGTTCGTGCCATTCATACCGTTCATCATAGCGATATGCTGCTGCTGCTGCTGCTGTTGTTGCTGCTGGTGATGTCCGAAAATCTGATGCTGCTGGGGCTGCGGGGGGTACTGATTGGGAGGAGCCTGCGGGTATTGCTGCTGGTACTGTTGCTGCTGCTGCTGTTGTTGTTGCTGGTAGTGACGCGCCGAGGGTGTAGAGGGCGACGGCGCAGGAGCGGGCGATGACGGCAAAGATAGAGATGGATCGTGGGGGTTTGGGCCTTGGGGTGTTGGAAAGCTCATATCTTGTCCACCCGGGAACCTGGGTCTTGAACGTTTATAGAATGGTCTTGGTGTGTTGGTCGCGAGATGGAGCTTCCGGTGTCTTTCTTTGGGTTAGCCTGGCGTTTCTAGCAGACTTTGGTACGTCCTCAAAACAATCGATCCATCACTCTAACTCGCGCATTATCATTGTGCCGAGCTCCACGCAACGCTAGCTCCAACCAACACCACAAATAGCCATCACCGACGACAGGCGATGATAAATAGCACTCGTAATAATCCAAAAAGATACGTTTCTATGCTGATTTTGCTTTTCCTCTTGACTTTTTTAGTTTCTCGCATGCTATCTCTTGCTCCACACATTTTGAAAAATCCAACGCCTCATGATACTCCGTAACCGCATCCATCTCACGAGAGACTCATCTTTGCTAAACGAGTGACCGAGCAAGGTAGCGACCGTCACAAAAACTGTATAGAAATGTCGTGTCATGTACTTCGTTTCGTCGTTGCCGTGCATTGCACACATGTCGTAACCGGGAAAGAATGCTCAACTCCTGTCCACCCCAATCCTTTTACTCGGGCGTGTCGACCTCCATCCTGTCCTCTGGAGGCTTCGTCTCCACGGCGATTGTGTCCTCGATCTGCGATGTCTCGTGTGTCGACATGGACGCCGAGTCTTTCTGCTCCAGGGCTGGCGGAGGTGGTCCGCTGCCACTTGGAGGTCCTCCCATCCCATTGCTGGCAGATAAGCGATACTCGCCGTCAACCTTGCGCTCAATGATGCCCTCGTCCAAGGCCCACTGGGCCAGAAGGCTGTCAACGCCAAGTCTACCCCCCTCGCCCTTCTCCATGTGCCGTCCCACATGCTCCGTCCATTCGTCCCAAGATGAGGGCCCTTCAAACACGCTTTGGCACCCTTGTTTGGGGCAAGCCGAACGCTGGGGCGGGTGACGGCGCTGAACGAGACAAGTCTGCTGCATCTCTTTGACGTGGGTGTCCCATTCCGTCTGCATTTTGCTATCACCCTTTGCGATAGCCCGCTTGATTTGGAAGGGCGCGTGCATCCGTCGCAAGTGCTGTGTAAACAAGTCTTTTCGGTTGAACTCGTTTCCTTTTCCGTCTGCGGTGCTCTGCGGACACGAAGAGCAGCGGTAGTATTGCAAACAGAGATGCTGCGAAGCAATGTGTCGCTTCCATTCGTTCTTTGACCCAAATGTGCTTGTGCAGCCTGCAAACGAGAATGCGCATGGGAATGGCCTGGTGTGAGCCGCAGCGATGTGCTTTCTCAAGGAAGAAGAGTCCTTGAATGGGGCATGACTGCAATGGCTGCAACGTGTGTCTTGTTTGGGCAGTGAACGACGCGGCGCTTTTGCTGTCGGATTTGTGCTGCGAAGTGATAGGGGGTCATCACCAGCAGCCTCATCGCCATCGTTTTCTGCTCTGATTTCAGGCATTCCGTCGGGGAGAATTGTGCGAGGACGGGGTGCATGCTGGGGCGTCTCGTCGCTTCGGTGTCGAACATGGCTCAAGGCCTTCAACTGCTCTGCGGCCTCTTGCATCTCCGCCGAGTCTTCGACTTCATCCTTAGCCTTGGGTCGAGGTCCTGATGAGTTGGCATAGGTCGCTGACGTGGGGCTTGCTTGCGATCTATAGTCCTTCCGTTCAACAGAGCTTGGTGGATCTCTCGTAGCTGACGAGTGATACGTGTGCTCATGCCCGTCGTCACGGCGGACACGCGCGGGCGTGCTAACCGCATGGTCCCTCGCTTCGAGAAGAATTCGACCATCCTCAACTTCCTTGGCAGACGGTTTGATGCCAGAAGAGCCAACCAGTCTATGGTAAAGATGAATCATGTTGTGGGAACTGATGTACCCCAAGAAACAGCACACCTTGTCATGCTGCACCACGTTCCAGATAGAGTGCGGCATGGAGATGAGCAGCATGGTGGGCGGGCCCAAAAACATGCCTTCAACCGCAATCTTGTCACCAAGGGGTGGTGTGTTGTGCAGCCACTGGGAGAAGAACGACATGTCTGGGCTTGCATCGCCGACAAATGTGGTACAGACAAGTACACGGTGCTCCTCGAATCGAAGGTCGACGACAGACTCTGGGTCAATCAGTTGTTCTTCGCGCTCTCGATTACCCTGGCCATCGGTTTCGAGGCCATTCTGTGAGCCCGTGCGGGGCCTAGAAGCCATCGGTGCGAGGCTAAGACTTTGGCCCTTCCCAGGAGTAAGCGGGATGAAGACGGGATGTTGGGAAGACGGGGAATTAGCCGTGCTGCCGTTGGCTATTCGTGGAGCTTGGCTTGATTGCTGTTGCTTCAATGACAACACTTCTTCGTGTAGCCTCTGCGCCGTGAAAGGACGGCCGGTGTTGAGCTTGTTCAAAGCCTCAACTAGATTGGACGTGAAGGAACGCTCTGAGCCGTCAGAGGGACTACGGTCTGAGGTGCATGCTGCAATGGCTTGTTTCACGCCGTGGCTACCAGCCATGCGAGGGTCTGGGACAGAACAAGTATCAAGCAGCAAGAGGATATCCGACTGGGCATCCTCAAATAAGCAGCGGACACCATCCCACTTGAGCTTCGCGGCATCTTCCCGAGCATTGCTATCGAGAGGCTGTCAGAGGCAGGAGGCAGAGCACATCTGAGAGAATTGCCAACTCACCAAGCCCAGTAGAGCTGGCCATCGGAGCCTACGTAGCCGTGGCCAGCATAATAGATGATGAGAAGATGGTTGGCTCGGGCGTGCTCGAGGAAGCTCGCCATCTGAACCCCAAGCTTAATGCTGGGGTTGGGCACGGTGGGGATATGCCATCGCTCAGTGCGAAACTTGTACTGCTTCTGGAAGACCTGCTCAAGGGCGGCCAAGTCCTCGTCAACTGACTCATCTTCTTCCCACCTTAACAACAAGACGGAGACGTCGGTGTAAGGGTGACGCTCGGTCTGCCTCTGGATGAGCATGGCCGCATCTTGAAGATGGCGAGCGAAGGATTCAAAATCATGGCGCTCCGAGAGAGGGGCAGAGGCAGGGGCCTCCTGGACTGGATAGTGTTGTTGAGGCTGATATCCAGGTCCCATTAGCAAGAAGTAGATGCATAGAGCTAGGAGGATCAAGAGCTGACCGATTCGTGGGGGTACTGGGAAGGCTGAGGCTTGCTGGGAGGCGTGGCATTGACCTTGGGGGCCAGCTTTCGCTTTTTACTCGAGGGTTCCATCGACAGAGAGAGCAAGGCTGCGAATTGAATCGAGGTGGAGGCTATCGTCAACAGGTGAGGTCGTCGGTGATCATTGATCCGAGGTCAAAGTCGGGAGCTGGGACCGAGTCGAAGGTAGGCCCAGCAACACGGAGATAGCGGGGGTTTAAAAGGGTCGTCTCCTATCAAGTCGGTTGGTGAGAATGGAGGAAGCGGTGTAATTGGGAGACGTCGACGAAGCGAAAACAGAAGTCGATGCTACTTTACGACGCGGACGATCGAATCGGACGATAGGTACGTAAGAAGGGCAAGGTGACAACAAGACAGAAGGAGAACAACAGGAGGGAGGTCAATGGAGGAGAAACAGAAAAGGAGCTGGGCTAGGCCACAATGAAGCAGAAAGTTGCCGTCTCGAGGGCCAAAACAGAGAGGAGAGAAGAAGAGGAGGAAGAAGAGGGAATAAGGCTGGCGCAGGCTGGAATTGGGGGGCCCAAGGCTCGGCGAGGCTGTCGCGGCCTAGGCCAAGTATGTAGAGGTGTGGGGTATTTGGTGGTCAACCATTGGCGGATAGCCGAGGGGAAGATGGGCCGGGGCTTTCCCTCTCAAGGTGGGGACAAAACGAACAGGAAGGCGAGGAGAGCAATCGGACCAGAGCCAACGGAGAAGGAGCGTGAGCGGAGCAACTGAACTCAACAGCGGGCAGCGAAAACAGGCGCACAGTCGGAAAGAGGGGCGGCCTCCGCCTTCTCGTCAGCCTCTCTCTGGACCTTGTCACCTGTTGTGAGCAGAGCTGAGCTGTTCGCCTCGCACAAAAGGACCACCACAAAACCACAAGCAGCGCACAAAGCAAGGCCTCGATCAAGACTCACTTTTCTTATGTCTCTTGTCTCTTGCCTCTCAGCTTGTTCTGTCCGCCTCCGGTCTTAGCTAGGGGTCGAATTGACGGCTGCAACCAGAGATTGAGATCCGGGACTGCTTCAGGGAGAGCTTGATCAAGAGGCAGACAGAGGAGGAAGAAGAGAAGACGGCAACATGCCAGACATTATTTCTGTACGGCTGCACAACTCATCCACAGCTCGCACAGCTCACTCTCACACAAGAGTCAACACAGCCGGCTGATTACGGCTCCTCAGCCAATCCGGGCCTCAACCTGCCCTTTTTCCCCTCCATCCTCACCATCACACGCACCGGCAGACTCGCAGACGCTACGAGGAACCCAGACCCAGCATTGCCACGATCCGGGGGCAGCCCTGTGTGGGCCGCGTCTTGGGCCCGGAGGGTTTTCTGTGGTTTTGGCTCTAGCTGGGTCGGTTTTCAAAGTTTCAGCAGCGCCCGCCACTCAATTCGTCTTCCCAACAGTCACAGCTTGTCGTCTCTTTTTCCATCTTGGCGATTGTCCTTGGTCAGACTCGAGGGATGGCATAAGATATCGAAGCCAAGTGCCATGTCGCAGTGAGCTCTCGAAGTGGAGTGATGGCGCACCCCCTCCTCAACCCCGGCAGGCCTCTTGACGGCGGGCGACAACTTGTCAAGACGGCTGTGGACAAGTGCAGACGGGAGACGCTTAGTGGACGGCGAGGAGGAGGCCAGAACGCGAAACGGCCGGGTCGGCGACGAATTGGACGAGGCGGCATAAGAGGGCCGGTCGGCAACCTTGCCCTAGACACGCGCTACGGTAACACTGACTGCAGATGCACAGCTTGTGTTGCCAGTCGTGGAAGGCCATGGGCAAGGTGCATATCATGCTCTCTGCCAGAGGCAATTCGGTGAGAGGCCCGGCCTGTCTGAAACCACCATGACCCAGACCTCTGGTCATGAGGCCAGGCACGGCTGCAGAAGTTGTCGCATAACATGGCTGACATCCTGCTTTACAAAGAGGTGCGCCAGCATCTGTGAGATTCAGCCAAAAAAGTTTCGGTGGGCAGGGCTGACACGTTGTAGCGAGGAGCAGCTACAAGGTAAACACAAGGTATCCGTACGGCGCGATACCTGGGCTGTCATTGTCTGAGAGATGCATAGAATCAACCGATGGCATCAACTTGGGTGCAAGTAGGTGGAGACTTCGTATTGCTCTCTTCTTGTCGGCCCAGGGAGGATAAAAGCTGACGAGTTCGCCATGACTTCCGCCCGCGGCATGATACCCAACTTTCTCTTGAGGAATCTGACCATGGGAAATGCCGAAGGAATGCTGACTAGTTTCCTACCTATCCATATGTCAGCCCGTGAGGCGTGGTGAGCGGCAACTGACTGTGCCTTGAGCCGCGCCGCGCCGCGCCAGCCTGACTTTGGGGAGCAAAATAAACACACAACCTGATAGCGAAGTGAACCCTTGCTTGCCGTGTTCCACCAAGACACGTCTTGGTTCAATGCCAAAACACGCAGCTCTTTGTTGAGTTGACTCGGTTGTGAGGCAGCCTTTACTCAACATCGACTATCCCAGGACCTTCAAGTCCGTACGGCGTCTAAACTCCCAGGTTGTCCGATGGAGGCAAACGAAGATCTCGTGGACACTCGTACGTAGTATGGACGGGCTCCCTCATAGACACCAAGGATTCAGGATTCAACCGCCTCTCCTGGCCCTTGATAAATGTCGCGTCCATCCATTGAGACCCCAAAAATGACGAGACAAGGCTCGGGTCGCGACAGTGTGGCGAAGCACCGCCACAAACAAACCCGCCGTGCCATCCCCGTCAAGACGCGGACATCCAATCAGGAGCTTCAAGACACCTCGTAGCACTCGGTACTGACAAAGTATCCCTACCCTCGGCCTTTCTATTTCCACACAACAAATCCCATCCGGTCTTTGGGAAATCCCAGCAATGGAAGATGCATCTCCTGACGGAGCTGTACCCTCCCGTCGTTTCCCCCTTGTCGATCACGGATGCGATCGATCTTTGTCTGCGAACCACGGTGTAGAGACTCTTTAGCGAGAGGCACGAGGCAAAAAGGCCAAGTCTTTTGAGGCCCAACCGAGCGGACTGCAATCACGTCGAGGGCCTTGATACGGAGAGATGAACGAGAGCCAAGACCGACGAGTCTACACAGCCACTCTCCTCCCGTCTCGTGTTCTCCACAAACCACATGAGATTTTGGCTGCAAGATATCTCGGCAGGCCAGTCTGGTTCGCTGCCCACATTCACGGTAGTTTCAGACAAACATGTAGCCCGCACTCAATATCAAACTGAATTCCAGAGGCTTTTCTTGGACCACCATCACCAATCAGTCTCATTAATCGTGCGGTGGGCTAAACAACGGGCGCTACTGTCAAAGAGCTGTCACCAAATGGGTCCAAGCCCGAGCTTGCTTGGTGAGCTTGGGCTTCTGTACTGGTTCTGTACCTTCGCTGTAACTCAGAGAGCTACAGGGGTCTAGCGGCGCTAACAGTCCCATGGTTCCCAGCGAGCTCCCCCACTGAAAATAGAGTCTCCGGGTTGTCCGTTCACTGTTGCGTCACGGCTCCCAGGATCCCTCCAACGACGTGATCCAAAAATGGGCTGGAGCGGGGCTCACTGCGTTACGTAGTACTCTGTCACTGACGGGAAGGATCCATGGAAGCCTGCCCGCCCACCTTAAGCCCAACCAAAGAACGACTACAGCTCCAACCAAACTCGACTTCTCCAACAAACACCCAAGATTCATATCCCAGCGCACGAGACGTGATCAGGCCCATTGTCTCTCAGCGCATCATTCACCTGATCTCGGCTGTCGTCCCACGTTCGCCGCGATCACTAAAGCCTTACTACGCCATTAGCGCGACGTTGTCACCTTTAACAGTCACATCAAGAATCTGCCCCTCTAGAGATTCTGGTTTACCCGGCGCAAAAGCGCATACCAACAACCTTTCCGCACCCATGGATTCTTATGGGGTTAGGAGGAAAGATACAACCAAGGGGCCTCCCCTTCGAGTATTATCGCTCGGTAAGCGCTTCATCTACAATCATAGAGAGCCCTTTGCTAACACGCGCAGATGGAGGAGGCGTCCGCGGTTACTCGATCTTCATCATCGTCCAGGAGCTGATGCACCGAACCTTTGTCGAAATGGAGGGTCGCGCTCCCAGGCGACACGAAATTCCCAAACCATGCGACCACTTCGATCTTATCGTCGGTACTGGCACTGGTGGTCTCATCGCACTCATGCTCGGCCGACTGCGCCTCGACTTGGAAACATGCAAGGAGCTCTACGTGCGTCTCACCCGCATGGTCTTTGAGACGGACAAGACGATTGCCGGAATCCCCTATCGTTCGACTCTTTTCAAGGCCAGCAAGCTCGAGGAGGCTATCAAGGCGGCCGTCCAGGAGCACACCGTCAAGGAAAGGGAAGGCAACGACGGTAGCGAGTCTGACCTCATGAACCCCCTCAGCGCCGCCAGCTATTCAAGCGCGGGTGCTCCTCGCCGAAATCAGAGCAATGCCAGCACTATCAGCTTCAGCGCTCGAAGCCCCGCCGCCCAGATGGCTCATCGACCAGCCTTCAACTCGAGATATGGCGATCCCAACGCACGGCTATACGACCACAGAGAAAACCGCACCAAGACGTGAGTTCCCTTCAGGGTTATTTACTACATCAGAACAGTAATCGCTAATATTTAAACAGCGCTGTGACAGCAGTATACAAGGGTTCCCCACGAGGCTCGCCGGCCGCCATGCTACGATCCTACGACTCCCGAAAAGAACCACCCCCCGAATTCGATTGCAAGATCTGGCAGGCTGGCCGAGCGACCTGCTCTATCGGCCTCGCGTTCAAGCCCATTACGATCGGCCAGTCAGTTTTCCATGACGATGGTGTGGGTACCTTCAACCCGAGTCCCGAGGCGCTTGACGAGGCTGTGGTCAATGAGTGGCCTGGGCGAGAAGTGGGCGTCTTTGTCAGCGTCGGTACTGGACGCAGACCCAGAGGCAGTGATGCGAACTCACAGATATGGTATGAGGGGTTCTTGGGCGATTATGCTGATGCACGAAGAAAGTTGATCGCAAAGATCGAGAACTGTGAGAAGATCCACGAGTACATGATGCGAGAGCACTTGGGGAAGCGTAACGTCAGCATCGACGCCTACTACCGCCTCAATGTGGAAGTCGGAGTGGGCGAGTTCGGTATGAACGAGTGGACCCGGCTGGGCGAGATTAGCACAGGGACACGACGATATCTGTCGAGGGAGGTGGAGCAGAAGATGATTCAAGGCATCTCGTCAAAGCTCGCCAAGATCCACAGAGCCAAGCTGCGTCACGAGCGAGCGCCGCAGGGAATTCCAGAGCTGGTCAAGTCAACCTCGAGCACATGGGAAACGCCACTGGCATTTGAACTCCCCGGAGATATCCCAACTACGATTCCGCTCCCTCACAGCCCGGCGAGCCGGTCATCGTTCGAATCTGGATCAGATAGCCTGCAAATCCGCAGCAACCACCCGAGTTCCCCCCGAACCTCGAACGAGCGCATTCGACCGGGGACATCTAACTCGCACAACTCTCCCCCTCTTGGCCCTCGCATGCCTGGAAACCCGAGCGCCAGTGCTCCCAACCTCCGGCCTGAGGATCGTCTTAATGTTTCATCACCGCCGCCCCCACAGTATCGAGATACATCAGGTCAGGACCTGATTGCCATCATGAGTCCCGACGAGCATCCTCGATCGCCACCAACGAACCACGCGATGCCAACGAGGATTGAGCCTCCGCCGCTGCCACCAAAGACACCACTTCCAGAGAGTCAGCAGAACCACAGCGGCAGACGACCTCCAGCAATTCCCCCTCCATACCCGGTCGATGATGACGAGCCGCCACCTGTGAACATGGCTCGCAAGCCCGACTACAGGGGAAGATGAAGATGCTGAATGATGATGTACGTTTTTTGCAACAAAACCGGAGAGACGGGGTTTTCAAGCAACCCCTCGACATGCTTGAGTCCGGTCGAGATAGGATTCAGAGCCCCGACAGGAATGGCGCTGAGGTCGGGGACACGACATGATGTTTGCTTTTCTGCTTCTGCACAACTAGATACCACCTGGGTTTCTTTGCCGCGAATTTGAAAGTACATGATTGAACGAGATGGAAGAATGATTCGGGGTTCTTTTGTATACCACTCGGTTACCTACATGAATATGACAATGAAAAGAGTGCGCTTTCTCATGATAGAACTATAACTTGTGATGTGAATATATAAAATGCTATGAATAGTTCTTTCTCTATCATACGCGTCCCTATGTATAACACGACTCGTCTGCGAGTCTAAGATCTTGATCAATAGTACGTAACGATTCGTCATGAACCGAGCGTCCCGCAAAACATACGCCAGCATGAGATCCGTGGAGCAGCGCCTACTGCGAGCCAGGACCAGGGTGCTGGATTTCAGATAGCCAGGGGCTCAGTCGTAAGAGGAGATGAATTTTACCCGGACTGCACGACACCTGCAGCGGGATAATTAGGTGCGTTCTTAGTGGAGTTGTCCAAGGTTTTGGCCGCTACTGATAGGGGCCGCGGGAGAGATTGGACCTGGAAGCCTACAGTAGTTTGAGCCGAGACGGCAGAGATGGGCTTACCCAGGTTCGAAGCGGCGTCTTTTCCAGAGATGTTTGGTGGCTTGAACTGGTACGATTGTCGATACTCGAGGCTGGTTGAGACGCTGGTGGCCGAGGTCGTGGATCGGCGTGGCCGCGAGTGCCGTTCGGTAGTGGTCTTTGCCGTATATCCATGCCCTACCCCCACCAAGACGCTTATCCATTTCTTACATACAGATTCGGAGTCAGTCATGACACATTGTAATGTGAGTTTTCAAGTAAAGAAGCTGCCTTGTCTTTCATTTTGACCGTGACCACATGTGTTCCTACCAAACCTGATCATAAGGGACAGTATAAGCTATTCATGTGATGCTATTCATGGCCAGCCAAGAAATCCAGATCAGCACACTAGAGGCGCCGGCAGAGGCGGAACGGCACTCTCCGTGGACCCCGACAGGGTCCAGAGCTCCCAGCAGCTCCCAAGCCCTTCTTCCCCTCTGATATGTTTGATGAAAGGGTCTTTTATAACGAGCTACGCAGTTTTCGGTAGAGGCTTATGTATTAGATAGAGAGTGATTTTTGCCCTACTGCAGCCTAGAGTAGATCTAGATTCGACGATTCTAAATCGCTCGCATTGAGGAAACAATCGGAGACAACAAGGCTACGATTCCTTCCTCCGTACGTACCTACCTCCCTAGGTAAGGGACTCCCGTCATTGATCAGCTCACTCGCTGGTTGGTACGTGGGAAAACGTCCGGCTTATCTCCCCATCGACATCCACGACGTGTGGCCCTTGTCTTTTTACCTTTCCACTCATTCAAATCGCTTTCACATGGACGACAAGAGTCCAATCTGACTGGAGCTCTCGACAGCGCGCGCTTCGCTCCTTGGCCAAAGCAAGGCATCCTACCCTGTCTCTCTACTGCCGCGGGCAGCAAGGTAACAGCGACAGCAGGACCTACAGTAGCTTGGGTGCTTGGGTGCTTGGGTGCAGTAGCATTCATTCTGGACTTGCGGTGGCTTCCCCTCCTTGGAGGTTGGCCAAGAGTCTTCAATTGCCGAAATCGCCCTGACGGATGGAAGCTTGGGTACGAAGTTACATCCATCCATCTGTCTCGACGCCCAGGCTCCCGTCCTTTCATCCATCCCGTCCTCTGCTTGGCTCACTTTCTCCCTCATTCAACAACCAATCTCTTACCGTGCAATCTTGCATCGGATCACGAACGAACTGCTTCCCCGGGAATACAAGTACAGTGCACGACACACGCCAAGCGAGGGGCACAACGGCCAGGGGCACCCAGACGTCATTGCATTGTCCTTGATCGACCGTGGGGAACGGACACACAAGCTTTGGTTGGAATTTGTCACCTTTCTTTGTTCCCCTTTGTGCGCCAAAATTTCAAACACCGCCCCGGAGACCCCGAAAACCTAGAGACCTTGTTATTGCGACGCTGGAAATCGATTTTGAAATAGTCCGACACGATATTTCATTGGGGACTAGGAGTGAAGAGTGGGTGGACGACTTCATCCATCCATCTTACACCCAGACGCACGTAGGCAAGCCAACGCGATCTTAAGAGACATGAACCAACACCTTTGACGCCCTGCAGCTCCCCCTCCCCCTCCCCCTCCCGAAGAGCTTCAACCACCAGACAGCAGCGCCACCATACACGCGACCGGCAACTGCTCCGATCCCAGCTATCCCATCTCCGGCCTGGTGAGCCGCCTTGATCTCTGGCCAACATCGTCCAGTCTTGTCTTGAGCTTCTGGTCTTGTTCTATGCCGACTTGACCGCGACGGCGCAACCTGACGTGTTCTTCATCAATCTCACCACGCTCGCTTGTGCTGCTCCATCTGCCGTATCTCCGTCTTGGACTCGCCATCGCGCCGCTTTTGACTTATCACTTCGCATCACTCCGCCGTTGCCTCGCATGAGCCACCGCCGTCCTTGGCATCCGCATCTGACACAAGAACGGCTCCTCCATCTCGGCCTGGTCCATTCCTGTCGGACTCTTGGCCCGCTGACAACCAACGACTCTATCTATCAATTTTCTTGAACCTTGTCGCGTCACGTTCATCCTTGACAAGGCCAGCACGACTTTGTACTCACTCAGGCGAGACCACGCTTGATTCCTCGCTTCTAGTAGCTACTCCGAGCTCCCGACTCCCACTCCCTAGTCTTGAATACCCCGGTGCCAAGCCCGCGATCCGGTCCGCGTCAGCCGGCACAACGGCGACAAAGCGGCATCATGCCGGGGGCCGCAGCCATGCAGGGGCAAGCCGGCCGCCGGCGCGCTGAACGCCAGACGTCATCATGCACCGAGTGTCGTCGCCGGAAGCAAAAGGTAATGTCGTTTCTCAATTTTCCGGGTTCGACCCTGTTCCTTGCCGGATCGTGTAACTCCTTTTCCTTGGCTCCATGTTGTTGAACGTGTATCAGCAACCTAGCTCGTGATCCCTTGATGTCTTGCACCTCTCCGGCAGTTGCACCGATTGATCTTCTGCTTGTCCCTGCATCTTGGAACTAACTAGCCTCATCTCAGTGTTCACAAGGCCAACCGTGCACGAACTGCCTTCGCCGATTTCCTCAACCCATTTGCGAATACAAGGTCAAGTCCTCGAAAAGGTGAGTTATCTTTGACTATTCTCTAGGTTTGGCCTAGGTGCTATTCTCTCAAGCATCCTCTCCCCTAGTGTTGACGATCGAAAGGCTAACGCCATGCTCATAGATCTTCTGCCCCTAGTTCCCTCCAGAAACCACCTCCTGCGTTAGCCGTGCGACAAGGACCATACGCTCACTTGAACCCTGCCGACGTCCAGGAGGCCATCATCAATTTGGAGGATGCCTTGTCAGGTTCTTCGTCGGGCAGCTCCGCCCAAAACTCTTCGCACTCAAAGATCAGCCCCTGGGTTCCGTTCAAGGTCGTCTCCAAGGAGGCTCAAGATGAAGACGAAGCCATCCTCAAGTCCCTTCAGGTCATTGTGCAACACCGTCTTACCCATGCGAACCGTATATATCTGGATGAACGAGCTGAGACCACAAAGGCATTCTTGGCACATCACGAAGGACGGCGACCTGTTGGGTTACCAGTCGAAGGCTCGATGGAGCAACTACGATTACTGCCAATGGAACCTACCAAGTTGAACAAGGAGTTGGTACGCATACGTAAGTTTTCATCTTGGTGATGTGCTTTCATAACACGACTGACACTTGTCCTGATATCAGACCTCCAGCTTCTATGTCGCTTCAAGTGTTCTGTAGATGGGAACCCAGACCCAAGCAACGCTTTTATGAAATACTGGGTTCCCTGCTGTGTGCAAGACCCGCTTCTTCTACAGATTGTTCTCTTCACATCGTCATGTTTCCTTTCAGAGACAGGACACATCCCAAAGATAATGGCAATGATGCACAAGGGCAAGGTGTATCACTTGCTCAACTCGCAGCTTCGAGACGAGGCCAGCCAAACCAGCGACGCGTCTGTTCTTGGCGTCGTGCAGATGGTAGCTGATTCTTGGTATTGGGGCGCCACGGCCGACCTCAAAGCCCATATCAGAGGCCTAAAGCAGATGATCAGGATACGAGGTGGTCTAAGCCAGCTTGGACTGCACGGATATCTAGCCAAGATGATTATCGTGTAAGTTGATGCTGACATTCAGAGGCATAAGCATGATGATCATCAGCCCACTGCCACGAGTCTCCATTGTCAAGTGCTGACCTGAGATAGTCACGATGTTGTCATGGCGCTCGCCCATGAAATCGATCCATGCATCTATGGTCATCCTGGATTTACGTTCCAGGATCCTATCATGGTACCCTTCAAGACCGCCTTGAATACACCTCTCATCTTTGGATGGCCAACTTTCCAAGGATGCTCAAACTCTCTACAGCTCCATCCAAGCACAGCTCAGATTCTCGACGACATGCGTTATCTGTTTGACGTTGTTCTATCGCTACCGGAGTTCCCAAGCGCAGAGGAGCTTGACAATGTTGTAACAACAGCTGGCTGGGTTCAGGACAGGATATCTGATCTCCCAGATGACGCGCCATCACGACGATCTCCAGAATATCGCACACCCTCTCGGTCTAGCTCTGTCGAAAGCCCAGCAAAGTCACCAGGTTCCGCAAAATCCGACAAGTCTTCCCCGCCTGTTGAGCTTCCAGACATGATGTATCGTGTCGTCCGATTAACATCGCTGATCTGGGTTCGGTCAATTCTCAACCGCTCTCCAACCAGCACCATATGCTCGGAACGCGATGTAATGGTGATATGGGGCTCAGTGTGGCAGACTGGTCTGCCCACCTGGCAAGCTGTGGTCGGCATCTTTGTGTGGATTATACTGGCGCTCGTCCCCAGCTGTCACAAGACACCTGCTGGTCGCTTCATGAAGACGTTGATGGTTTCCACCTTTATGTCGATCGGGGTCGACAATTGGCACATCGCCATGGATATCACCAGGACCTCTTTCAAGCTGCAAAGATGGCTTACGGGAGGCAGAACTCAAGCAGGTGAAAAGGGTCTCAGCGGAGGGGAGACTGTTGTGGATAAGTACGGATTTGTCATGAAAGAGATTCTGCCAGAGATTCAGCTCCCGGCCGACGACGAATGATGAGACCCGAATCCGAGACATGGCAGTTCCCGCTTGCATCCGACATGGGCAACCAGAATGGCCTCAACGCTGAGCGGGCTGAAGAATGCAGCCATTCAGGTGTCGACTATGACGACATGTTTCAGACTGACCAACGATATAATGTCAGCAAGCGCTCCACTATAGTAGACTGTGAGACCCCAGAAAGTGTCAAATACTCGCATCCTCCTCGACGATCTGATGCAGATGATTGCTTCTTCCCTTTTCCCCCTGTCTATTGACGGTTGTGTCGTTTTGAGATTGTACTACACTGCATCGTTCTCTCAACAGAGTCACAATGTGTGACTTTGATCAACTTCGCAAGGATATACCGAATGGGACTGTCCTCCTTCCAGGGCAAGAGGGCTATGAGGAGGTCCTTGACAGATGGAGTGTGGCATGCGTGAAGAGAGCGGTACGTATTGCTTCGCTATCTGCCTACGCTGTGGCTAATCAACTTGCAGGCTGTGGTTGTTTTGCCCTCAAATTCGCAAGAGGTTGCTACTGCCGTGAGATTCGCAGTTTCGAATAAAATAGTTCTGACTGTCTGTGGTGGCGGTCATTCTTCCAGTGGGACCTCATCTTCCGAAGGTATGGTCATTGACCTAAGGAAGATGCGAAAGGTCAAGGTCGATGCAGCAGCCATGACGGTCGAGTTTGAGGGAGGCTGTATCTGGAAAGATGTCGATACCGCCCTTGAACAACATGGACTGGCAACTGTCGGCGGTGTTGTCAACCACACGGGAGTTGGAGGTCTAACGCTTGGTGGAGGTCACGGATATCTGACACCTCTCCACGGACTGACCATCGACAACATGATTTCTGCAGAAGTTGTTCTCGCCGACGGCACCATAGTGGAGGCCTCAGAGGACAAGGATCCGGATCTATTCTGGGCTATTCGAGGGGCGGGGGCTCAGTTTGGCGTTGTGACCCGATTCGTCTCACGCGCTCACAAGCAGGGCAAGGTCTGGAGCGGCACGTTGGCATATCCGGCCAACAGGCTTTCTGATCTGCTTTCCGTTGCGAACGATATTCATCAGCGACATACCTTGGAGGGCCACTGCCTCGCTCTGGGGATCGGCTTTGGCCCAGACGGCACACGCATCGTTTCTGCGATCCCCATGTTTCATGGCTCAGAGGTTGATGGGAGAGAGTACTTTTCAGGTCTTCTAAAGGTTGGACCAATTGACGACAACACCTCGATGATGACGACAGCGCAGATGAGTACTCTCATGAACCCCATCATGGAGCACGGCATCCGGCGCCTGATGGGTTCAGGGAACGTGACAATGCCGCTGGACATCAAGTCCATGTTGCAGAACGTGGAGGAATTCTGGAAATTCTGTGAAGCTCACCAAGGCATGGGTCATTCCACCTTTGCTATCGAGTTCTTTCCGACGGATAAGATCCGCGAGGTTGCGCAGGATGCCACGGCATATGCCAACCGGGGAGACTACTACGATGCCATGACGATATTCGCCTGGGAGGATGCAGCCCTCGATGCAGAAGTGCGCCAATTCAACCGGGATCTCTGCAGACGCATCCGCGAGACGAATGGTTACCAGGCAGTCTCTGGTGGTCACTGGAGCAAGGGACCTGTCGGGGTGTACATCAACATCGAGGCTGACAGCGTCTCGCCCGAGGACGCCTGGGGAGAGAATCTGCCGCGTCTGAGGGAGCTGAAGAGGAGGTATGATGCACAGAATGTGTTTCACAAGTGGCATGGCATTGCAGAGGAGACATAGTATATATCATGACGCATATTTGGGTATAAAAGGAGCGTGAAGGTGGCTCTCTTAGCACTGAATTTTATCCCAAGGCGATGGGAATTCTCAATAAACTTGAACTCGGTCTCAAATTATTGTCACGTTGATCGTATTCTTGTTGATTTGTTCAGGAACAGGGTTGGCATAACGAAAGAGCACCTGGTTCAACCAGTAAATGTCCACATGCTTCTGACTCCTCCCCATACAGGAACTGGGGCTGCTTCAGGCCCATTTCATTGGAATAGCAGTTTGTACTTGTGTGAGGAGAAACGAAGGGCCCCGTCGACGCAAAGGTTTATGGCTGATGACTCAAGACGTCCAAGGAGCACATCCCAGTCTTGCATTCAGAGCTCATCCAGAACCCGACAGCCGATTAAATATAGGTAAGTGAAGAGTTCCAAGTACCTAGTTATATAAACTTTATGGAGATTACTATTGATCTTGGCACTTTGTCTTTTCACGGCGACAAAGATGTTGTAATGGCCACGAAGCACTGGGTGAGAGGCTGTTCTGATTGTCAATTCTATGCCCAGCTCGGCCATCTTATACATGCTCTGCTCTACTTCTTCTGCTCAAGCCTAGTAAATAGGCTGTTCTTGTCGTATTACACCGTATTATTGATGTGAAGCTTCTCAAGCCGAATGTGCTGCGTTTCTATATCGGTAGTCAATCATCTTGAGAAGTCGGGTTTTCAATTCCATCTCTAAACACCTGGAACGATTTCTTTCCAAATTGTAATACAGTATGGCACCTAGAATATTCCAAAAGGAGAGCACACTAGGAGCATATTCATCAGCCTCCAACTAGTTGATTTGACGACAACATGACAAGTATATGGAAGTGTGGTTACTGAACAAGAATCTAGGAGTAAAGACATTGCCCTAGAAAAGAAGGTATAAATTTGAGGTCCAAGTAACGTTTAGTCTATTCCCATATTCATGGTAGCCATTAACTCTTACCAAGGCTTGAATATTTGCGAGAGTGGACCCATTTGTAGTGCAAACGTTCGCGAAGCCGTGACCGTCTCCTAGTTGTTTGTGGACATGTAACCGGCCTTTTTTTTTCTACAAGCACACGTGAAGAGCCAAATAACTGTCAAGATTGGCCTATAAGGAACTACAAAGCTCCCCGTCTTCAAACGAAACGATGCAAAAGAATGAGTCGACATGTTTGGCTGAGGGGTTGTACTTGACGGTCTCCGATGCCTGTGCCGGGTCGGTGGGAGATAATAAGGACAATCCAAGCCAAACCTAGCCATTAATCTACTTTTTTATCATACAACTATCCTATTTCTGGTCAGATAGGAATGGAAGATAAGGCTCGTGAAGTGTTTGTTGCAAGATTTACTCCTTCACTTACCCTAGGCACGGGTTTTTGTCCCCCTTGGTGTCAATCAATACGTTCCCTTGGTAGCATATGATCTAGCGACCTAGAAAAATTCATGATGAAATAAAATAACCAGCATATCTGAACTCATCCTAGCCAGTCCTCGTAGGCTAATGCAGTAAAGCTCTAGTTACCACAGACGCTTAACGATCTGGGAGTCACTCGGAGCTATACCGCCAACCAGTTACACGACTCAGTGGCTCTCCCTGTGGCCATTTCACTACTTCAAGGATTAAATCATGACCTCAATGGAATGAGACACAATTCAGAGCCGAGCTTTATTGTTGTTCTCCGAGTGGCTTGGCTGTTAAACACCAACGTACACCCTGTTACACCGACAACTCGTGGCGTATTGAATAAATACGACTTTAAAACCAGGCCCTGCCGAACTGCCACTTAGCTCAAACTCTAGAACTCATGTTATTTATTTTCTCTCGTGTCTCAACATGTGAGAAACTCGCCAGCCAGCCCAGTTCCTAAAGATGATGTAGGGTAGCCCCTGTTCGTTGCAAGATGAGGCTTGCCAATGGGATTCAAGAGACACAAATCGTAAGATTGACCAGAGACGGCGTCGACGCAAAGTTTACAGCGAGAGGCCGCAACAGCGATTGGGAGCTTGTCTTAGATCGTGGTCCCATCGAGTCGCGGAAACTGCCGTGGCCACATCATATCATGAGACCTCCCTCACTCACGATGGCCGGCAAGCTATGCTTCACCGCGATCGAGAGACGCGAAATTGGTCTGTTTCTGGCTGGTGGGGAAGTGACATGCCAGACAGCCCACAAACAGTGTTGGAAGAAGAGGGACAACAAGACAGTAGCGCCCAGGCTGGTTTGGAACGCCACCCCTTCCTTGTCTCTAGAGAGGGGCTCACATGTTTTCTCCTCTCCCATTACTACTACGCACTACGACTGGGGTTAGTTCAGAGGTATGGAGTCTGAGCTGAAGGCGTGGGGAGGAGACAACTAGGGCTGAGCTGATGAGATGAGGGGGAATCAGTCAAGAATGGGGGGTTGCAATTGATCATGTTGGGGTTACAGTAGTAATTCCTCAGAGGGACAGGGACCTCGAGTCCGAGGGCGTGAGTGAGTGGCGCTTCTTTGCGTGGGGACACACACGCAGCGAGTTGCAGCGGGATTTGTCTTGCCATCCATCGCCTGAAGATGCTGCATGAGATGATGCAGGCCGGCGGCCAACTAAAAAAAAAAGAGGCGCCTGATGCGATGGGAAAATACCATTCCAGTTAGAAAGAAAGAGAATATGCAAAGTGATGGGCCAGGGGGAAGGGGGGGGGGCCACAGAGGCACGTCTTGGACGATATGACGATATCGTGAGATTGTTTACTGGTGAAAGTGGTGTCATGAGGTTGGGTACGTAAGGTCTCCGATCCAATATTTGGCACTAGGGGAGAATTATACGAATAATACTCGGTGGAGTAATGAGATGAGATACACGTCTCTTTTCGTGGGGAGATACATGGTACCACGTAAAAGAGTCAAAGGGATATGGATCTATCTGACAAGAGACATGTATATCCTTGGTGTTGTCTGGTGAAGGACCAGGAACAGGCCTCCAAGACTTTACTCCTTGTGGCATACCGCGCCTAGACACCAAACAAGAGAGGGAAATGAGATACAACTGTGACAGTTGAGACAAGAATGCAGAACTGTCACTTGCGTCTTCAAGCCTCAACTAACTCCGTGTACTACGTATGCACTGCACAGCCGGGATCGCTGCCTACGCGTACAGCATACAGTAGCGTAGCCGCTTCCCATGTGCCTGTCTCCAGGGGTTGCTCCAAGGTGAAGAGGGCCTGTGTCCAGGGGGGACTCCTCATCGGTCAAGGACGGGAAGCCCGGATGGTCACCCGGTGACGGTTAAGCGTTTAGATTGATGCTGCATGTGCAGGATCAGAATCACACTGAGAAAGAAAGTAAAAGATGGTTCTGGACTGCCGAAGCTGAGAAAAACGGATTTCCCCATGGCAGCTCTGGCCTCACTGCACACGCCCTCATCCTCCCGCCCACCCCCGCGCAGGATTGTCTGCTTTGGGATGCCGGATGCGCTGCTGCGGACGCGGGTGCGCTTCTTTTTGTCTTCGATATTATTTGCTTTTTCCTTCCATGCACACGCACACACGCGCGGGCGCGGGATGTTGAAAGGTCTCTCGGTGTATCGGTGACTTATGGCGGGAGGGCGCAGCTGAGTTGAAAGTGGGTGTCATGTCCGGAGGTCGGCTTTCAGTTCGGGGGGCATCTATCGGTCGACCCGGGATGCCGAAGACGGTCCGTAATCCGGACGAGGTTAGAGGAAGGCGACGGTGACGTCTCCTCTCTCCCTTTGTTTTTACTGCACAGTACCATGGAAGAGCCGTCCATAGAAAATAAATCGCCATATCCGGTTCGGCGGTTTCGGCGTAACTGACGACCAAGAGCATCCATTGGACAGCGGGGCTTGATGGAGGGGATTCGATTGAACCCCGCCTTGAAGGAGACAGTTGCAAGAATCAAACCATTAGAACAACTCGCTGTGGTAGTTACGAGAGGCGAGTAAACAGTCTCATTGTACCTACCGACTGAACTTGGCAATATGGCACCCATCGGTATAGCTTTGATTGGCGGCGGCCTGTTCGCCAAACAACAACACATGGTGCGAAACCTCAGTCAGATAATCATGGAAACATGTTACTGAATCAAGTCTTTAGCCGGCCATCATGAAGTGCGACAACCTTGCCCTCAAGGCCATCTACTCCCGGTCCCTCAAGTCTGCCCAAGAGACGGCAGCTCTCAACGACCGACCGGAGTCGACGCCGGACCTCTACTCAGCCGACTCCGGGCCGGGCAAGTCTTACGACGACCTCCTCGCCCGCGACGACATCGCCGCCGTCATCCTTGCCCTCCCCATCATGAGTCAACCCGCCCACATCGAGGCGGCACTCACAGCCGGCAAGCACGTACTCGCCGAGAAGCCTCTCGCACCGACAGTCGAGGCGGGCAAGAAGCTTCTCGACTTTTACCGTCGCACCGCAGAGGCCAACGGCGCGACGTTTGCCATCGCCGAAAACTTTCGCTTCAAACCCTCGTTCGAGTACGCGGCGGCCGAGGCGGCCAAGCTCGGCAGCGTCCAGCAGTTCAACGTGAGGGTGCTGGGCTACATGGGGGCCGACACGCAGTGGTACGGCACCGCGTGGCGGGCTAAGCCCGAGTACCAGGGCGGGTTCCTGCTCGACGGCGGCGTGCACTATGCGGCGGCCACGAGGATGCTGCTCACCACGCGCGCCGCAGACGTGAGGGCGCAGACGGCCTTGACCCAGCCTCACCTGCCGCCCATCGACACGGTCAACGCCGTCGTGAGGCTCGAGTCCGGCGTCAGCGGTGTCTATCAGCAGTCGGCCGGGTCTAGGTTGAATGCCTTTGACTTTGACTTTGCCTACGAGCGGGGAACGGTGAGTGTTTCTGGGGACAAGGTGACGGTGACGCCTCTGGAGGGTGAGGCGATTGTCAAGGAGTTTGACAGGACGCATGGTGTGAGCGAGGAGGTTGAGGCGTGGGGGGAGTCGTTGGTGGCAGGGAAGCCAGATGAGAGACAGAGTGTGGAGAAGGCATTGGGAGATTTGGAGTTTTTGGAGCAGATGTTTGAGAGCGGTTCCAATGGGGGTGAAGTCAGGAAGTATGAGCTCCAGTGAGAGTCTTGTGAATGTGCATAATGGTTGGACGGTGCAAGGCCTCAACTCAAGACCCGTCATCCTGGTTCATCGTTCCTCTAGTAAAGTCGCCATGCATCTCACTCATAGCTTCGACTTTGTCACATTAGCTTCATCATCCACAACCAGCTTCTCTAGCTCCCGCCGCAGCGTGTCTGCCATGCCCGTCTTGAGCGGCCTGCCCGACTCACGATCGACATAGACCTGCACAAACTCTCCGACAGCCTTGACCTCGTCGACGCCCTTTTCGAAGAGGGCCATCTCGTACGTGACGCTGGACCGTCCGAGCTTGTTGACGCGCAGCGTCAGCTCCGCAACGGCAGGGTACGCGATGGATGCAAAGTAGTCCGTGTGGGTGTGCACGCACAGCCCAAACTCTTTGGCTGTTGGGGGATGAAGCTTGCAGTGCTCGATGAGATAGGCGTTGAGAACTGAATCAAACCTGGTTTCCTTGCTTAGCAGCTTTTCTTCCAGGCCAGGGATCATCACTTACAGAAAGTTGTAGACAGAATTGTTCATGTGGTCATACATATCATTATCGTTCCTATTGGTAAAGGGAGTTAGTCTATTGAAACTCGTCTCCCAGACCCTCCATTCCTCTGTGGGCTTGTTCACGATGCTACTCTGGCAACATTCCGTAGCCACCAACCGCTGGGTCATGATTGTTCCATGCATGCATTGCCTGATAGAGGAAAAGTGCAAGATGCTCTAGAGCAGGACGAGGCGTAGACTCACCATCGCGTGCGGTACTCGAGCATGAAGCGGTAGTCCTCTCTCCTGCGGGCTTTGAGCTGCGCCGGCGATGCTGCTGTTGGAGCCATTCCTGCAGAGGCTGTGACCGTCGAGGCGAGCTCACGAGATACTTGGAAAGCCCGTTCTAGGCCCGTCGGATCTGACAATCCCCGATGATAATCTGTTGGCCAAACGTCCGGTGGTGCCGTCTTGGCTCTTAGCCAGAGAGGCGTGAAGTTAATCGACAATACAAAGTAAAACACCAAGAGACAGAGATGCCAAGGACGACACGAGGGATCTAGATGTTTATCATCTGAGATTGTGATTGTGTTGATAGATAAAGGAGTGAGGCGAGGCGTAGCTGAGCAGAAATGCCTGCCAAAGACAAAGGCACTCAAAGACACAGCGTACACCAGCGAAACAAAAACTTGGAAAGGATGAGGTTGGCGATGAGCGGGAATGAATTCCGAGATTCTGGACATGTGCCCCAAAAGGGGAAAGCCGAGGCTCATGGATTGAAGCTTCCATCCGTTCTTGAAAGCTCCGGCTTGGATGGGATGCGGATTTACAGTGGGCTAGCGGCAGGCATTTCCAGTGGACCTCCACGGGCTGCCCGCCTATGCTGGCGTCCGGGCCCTTTCGCCTCCAGCTGGGGAGGCGGAGCTGGAGCGCCCGATCCAGTGGTAGGGCGCTGCAAGACCAACGCTACAGCACGCCATCAGTGGACTCGGCGGGGGATCTTCCAGCGGGGACAAGGCCTTAAACCATCTGCCGACCAGCGACGGCGTTAGGCCTCGACGTCTGGCTTGTTTCAAAGAGCGGCATGGCTCTTTGCAAGAAAAACAGTCCCCCGCCGTCATCCAATCTCTGACAGATACGTACCCGTGACCGCCCGGATCTACCGGGGTTTTAATTCCCGAAAAGGGTTCAGGGACCGTTTCTGCCATGAGCCACCGCCTACTTTTCTGCCGCGACCCAACCCACAAACTGTGATATCTGATTATCACCAACAATTTGCGCCTAGGCAGGACGAGACCGACCGACCGGCAAAGCCTCTCCTTGTTGTCGGGCCCACGAATTTCACATTTAGGGCATATCTATCTTTATTGTATTTTGCATTTTGACTTTGGCGCAGCACTCTCTTTGCGCCTTTCGCCCGCATATCTCGTTGCCTGCCGCAGAGCGCCGCGTCCATCGTTTCGTCCCTCCCCGTGGAATGAGGGCTGCTGCTCTCCGCCTCGGCCCGTTGTCCTCCTCCACTCTCCGCAGATCAAGGCATTTTCCTAGAGACTCGCCGTCTCTTTCTCGACGCGGCACGCGCCCCATCGCAATGGTCTCGTCCTCCCCCAAGCCCTCGTCGCCCTTAGACGAGCTAGATGTCGCAGCCGTCGTGCAGGGCTTTGATGCCCAGGGCGAGCAGGGTCTGAACCAGAGTCTCAACCCCACCCCGGCTCCAAACCACCCCGACTCCGAGTCCCAGACAACCACCAACGGCAACGCTCAGAACACCAGACGGCCCAAGCAAAAGAAGCCGCAGAAGGTCCCGCCTACCGTCTCAGACCCCGACATGCCCCTCATCACTCCTGTCGGAGATCCGTGGCCCCGACCATACCATTTCGAAGGTGATGGTCTGCGCCGCCTTGCCCCATACCACTTCACCTACAACACCCATTGCAAGGAGCGATGGCGTAACCGACCCCTCCTCGACATCTATGAGGCCGAGTTCCGGGATCGACCGCTCCAATACTACCGCGATTCCATGGTACGCGGGAACATCTTCGTCAACGGTCGCCGTGTTGGCCCTGACTATGTTCTCCGCAACGGGGATCTCATCTCTCATACACTCCACCGTCATGAGCCGCCCGTTACAGAGGATCCAGTTCAAGTTATTCATGAGGATGAGGACATGATTGTCATCAACAAGCCGGCCGGCGTGCCTGTTCACCCGGCTGGTCGTTACAACTTCAACTCAGTCATTGAGATTATGAAGTCTGAACGCGGGCAGGGGTTTCTGCCCTATCTCTGCAACCGCCTGGACCGTCTCACAAGTGGCATCATGTTTATCGCAAAGAATCCTCCCGCTGCCGAGGCGCTCGGCATCAAGATCAAGCAGCGGACGGTGAGAAAGGAGTACATTGCACGTGTTATGGGCAAGTTTCCAGACGGCGAGGTTGTCTGTGACCAATCCATTCTGCAGATCTCACCAAAGTTGGGTCTTAACCGGGTTCGCGCGAATGGAAAGACTGCTCGAACAGTGTTTAAACGCCTAGCCTATTATCCCCCTCCAGGCGGAGAAGAGACAGAGGGAGACGAGCGGCCCAAGACACCAGAAGAGGAACTGGATGAGAAAAATCACCCTTGGGTGAACAAGAGGGGTTACTCTATCGTCCGGTGTCTCCCAGTCACGGGTCGGACTCACCAGCTTCGCGTACACCTTCAGTACTTGGGACACCCTATCCAGAACGATCCCATCTACGCCAATAGGCGAGTCTGGGGCTTCGATCTAGGGCAGAACGACGCAGATGGAACTCTCAACACTGACGAAGATGTCGTGAGTCGCTTGTCTCGTATGGGCAAGGACGAGGTTGCCGATGCAGTAGCTTACTACGATGCCATGGTGGACAAGTATGAGCAGAAGCGGGCTGAAAAGATGACGGGCGAGCTCTGCGACGTATGCCAAACGCCTCTGTACTCAGACCCTGGCAGCCACGAATTATCGCTGTGGCTCCATAGCCTCCGATATGAAGATGCGGGCGGAAGCTGGTCGTATGTCAGCCCGCTCCCTCGGTGGGCGCTCCCGCCAGAGGGCATGAGTGGGCCAACGACGGTTGGCGGGATGGAGGAGCTAGTGGAGGCGGTAAAGGACAAGAATCCCGAGATATCATGACAATTGTCTTTAGGGTCATCCATGCAACCAACCAACTACCTTACAGATGCTATACAAAGCAGCGCCACCAGATAGACCATGAGGGCGCAATCTCGTAGACGCGCAGCTGAGCTCCACCCGTAACAAGACTTGTCGGATACGGGGTACTCTGTCGGTTGGGCGGCTCGCTCGCTCGTAGCCAAGGCCCCATCCATGATGGACTAGAGGACGAAGTCCGATCCTGGCTCCAGGAACCGTGGACCGGGTTGCCCAGCGGATGCACGCAAGCCCCTGCAAGTGCGGCAGGATACGTGAAGCGGAGCAGACGACGGCTCTGCCCCGTCGCCAAGCTATCTAGTTTTGCGCGAGCATTCTTGCCCTTGAACCCTAGGGTGTTGAAGGTTGAGATAGGGCAGGCGGACAAGCAGACGGACAAGAGTTGGTAATCAAAAAGCCTGGGCGGTATCAGGTGTCGTTGGGCGGATAACTGTGGCTTCGGATTTGAGCTGGTCCCGCGCGCGCGGTAGTCGGCGGGCGAGGCAGACGACTTGAGACACGGCGGCGGGACTAGCGATGGCAACAACGGGCATCTCTTAGAGGCCAGATGGACGTGAGAGGCGCATTGTGAATCAAGCCAACAGAGACGAATGCCGCTGGCCCGGAAATCTTATGCTCCGCGAAGGCGTCTAACCTCACGGAGCGGGACTAAGCCCCGTCAGAGGAGACATCTCCAGGGTCTGAATGGATTGAGCATGTCCAGATGAAGAAATATTACGGAGCAAAGCAAGGCAGTAGCAGATCAAATCTCCAAACCAACCCAGGACGGAGCCCGCGTGGCCCAACGCATTCCACAACACAGTGACGACGATGAGCCAAGACGTCCGGGCCGGACACGGATGGGGCATGGACGGGACCCTGGAGATTTGGCTCACGAGCAAAAGGGCATTGCCAAGACCATGGGATGAAGACGATGCGAGGGGGATCAATCAATAGACCGACCAGACCAACACCGGGCGGACGCATCCGCGGCGGCCGTCTTGGCCTAGAGACCTGCTGGCGTTGAAGGAGACGGGTTTAGGTCGAGACTTGAGGCTGGACCCTTGATGATCACTGACTGGGGGGTTGATTTGGGTGAGATGTGAAAAGGGACAGTCAGAAAAGCCCAATCAACCCTGAAGCTGAGCCATCACACTGCATGAGGTATTGGTCATGGGGTTGTTGCGCACCGCCGAGAAACAGGGTCATATCATCATCCCTCTCAACAGACCTGACTGCACCGCAAGCTGGCCCAGATTAAAACAAGCAAGGGCAAGACCCAAAATGGGCATTAGACCCTGAGGCTGGACCAGGCGTCCAGGCCCCGTCTAAAACAAAACAAATCAGAAACTCGGTAGCACATGGGTTTAATCAGCCAGCAGGCAAGGGGCCCATGGAATTGTGGCGGGCGATCATGGACCACCCAGCACGCAACGCAAGCCATCAAGACAAGCCCTCCGAGTGGTCCCAATACTCTTTCCTGTTTGGAGTCTTATTTCCTGGGGTAAGATATTCTCTTTCTTTCTGCTGGGTTATTTGCTTTTTCGCCTCTACGGATCCGCCGTGTGCGAGAAATGTGGGCTTCTTTGGCTTTTCCCAGACAGGGCACTGCACCCACCCTTGCTCGCAGAAGCCGATTTCGTCAACGGCAGCCATCTGGGCTGTTACCACGTTGCCGGGTCGTCTTGAATGTTTGAGGATTGTGTGTTGGTGGCGCATCACGGAGGATTCTACTCTGTCTGGTTGGGCGAGGGGAGATATTGTCTCTTGGTGTTGACGATTGAACAGGACAATCTCTTGTTACAAGACATGGATGATTGACAATGCCTGGGAGGGGGAAGACGAGGGGGCGGTAGAAGCCAGCCATAGGAGCAAGGGACCCTACAAGCGAACGTCATGATGTACGGATTCATCCACGGAAGCGGCATTGGACACGGCAGAGAAGAGGAGAGGTACGGACCAAGCTCAGCTGAACTTTGCAGAAAACGGCTGCTCGAGGCGACCGAAATTACCGAAATCTTGTAACTCTCTTTTTTTTCTTTCTTTGCCGTCCGGGGAGGGCGTCGGATTACTATTCTTCAAAAAAGGGTTGTTGCTCCGTCCCGTGATGGATTACGCCTCACCCAAGATGACGCCATGGATGAGAGTTTGCCGTCCCGTCAGAAGAAGAAGAAGCAAAAAGCAAATCATCAAACGCCTCCTAAGCCTCCTTTTTCCTTCGCCGAACGAAAAGAACATTCTCTCAAGCGCAAGCCATCATGCGGCGGAACAAACTTCCCAATCAGCGTGGCGGTGGGGAGGTTTGGAAACCCAAACAGAAACAGAAGAGAGAAAAGAAGAAAAAAATGGGGGCTACGGCCGGCTACCTCTCCACGGCGATGATGATGGTTGAGGCTTTCTTTACGTGTAGATGATAGGTACATGCACGAAACTCGAGTCCGGTGCCGTCTTCGCCATGTGCGATGCCGGCCACCCGCCCGATCTCCGACCCAGTCGCCACGAGGTAAAAGACGTATGTACAGTAACTAGAAGAGCTGGATAATTCCGAGATTCGTCCACCGTCTGGAGGAGGGGAGGCGGGGGCGCACATGGAGGTGTTTCGGGGACTTCTGCGTGTATGGATGGATGGATGGACGGCGGGGGCACCAAAGCACGGAGGCAATCCCTTCGGATCACTGCCATGCGTTATCAGAGGAAGAAAAGCCTGCTTTGGGAGAGGGCGCGGCAGAGCGCTCGCTCGTGCATGAGCATGAGGCAGGGGAAAGGACAAGATGGATGGATGGATGGATGGATGGATGGATGGATGGGCCATGACTGGCTGTCACTCTGTACGTATGATGATGCCTGATCTGCAAGGAGATGCGGCTGGGATATCTCTCTCTCTCTGTTGTGCTGTAGGGGTCCCTCTTTCGCGGGGAATCCGAAGAGGGGATGCCATGGGATATTCGTTCCCCATCCTCCCCGATGTCAATGCCAATGCCATGTGCAAAGCGGTAGACCGCCAGATGTGCCATTGGTACGGAGTGCTGTAGTGATGATGACATGGGGAGGGGGCACGATGATGGGATCGACGTCCTGGGACTGGCTCTTTGCCGGGGGACCGTGTTCATGCTCTAGAGTCAAGATAGAAAGCATGGGAAGGTCAGTTTACTTGCATCTCGTGGTAGACCTGACCGCAACGCTCCCACGTTTCTGCTGGCGACTGATGTGTTGCATGTATCTCTGACTTGCGAGGCGCCTCACGCCTCTACACGCTAAGGTACTGGAGGTACTCGGCACCAAAATGTCCCGCCTGGTGTTTCTTGCCTGCTACTAATGTGCTGCAACTCCCCTAGGGCGCTCTCTCATCTGTCCATCCTCTTCCATGCTCCCCGCTATACCCTCGAGGGAATGGTCGACCTGCTATTCCCCCTGGTCCAAAGTGCTCCACCAGCTAATTCTCATCCCAAAACTCCGCTCTTTTCTTCTCCTCCCCCCTCCCCTCCTCCTACCAGGACAGGCCGGCGACCGCACGACGCGCTACTACAAAGCCACCTTGTAGAGCCACGGCTCTCCCCTCTCCCACTGACGACCGACCCACGCCCTCCTCGACTACGCCGGATATCGGCTAGGTCTCCTGCATGCGGCCCAAGGACAAAGTTTATTCTCGCAGCGCTCACAGTCGCAGTAGCAGTAGCAGTAGCAGTAGCAGTGCACACCCGTCGTTGGGGGGGGGGGGCGGCCACGACGACATACAGACAACGACGGTGTCATGGCATTGCCCTGGAGTTCTCCGCTAGGCGCTGTAACCCGTCGACCACGGATCCTGATGGGCTTCTAGGGCTACGGCCACGGCCTGCCAGCCCCGGTCTACCTCCAGGGTCACCCTCCGCACGCCCCCCGGGAAGGCCATCAAGAATCTGAGACATGGCACGCCCTTTTTCTTGCTGCTCTTGCTCTCTGTTTGAAAAAGAAGACTGGTGGGCTTCTGGGATGGCAAGGCATATGGCAGAGACGCCATTTGCTCCGTGCTCTTGCTGCTCCACCGCCCAAGTGACATGTAGCTTATTGGGGTATTTCTCGGGGAAGAGGGAGAGGGAGAGAAGCAACGGAGAAGCGGCGAACTGAACTCTGACTGCGGACATGGGCAGAAGGCTTGTACCTGGCCGTACTGCATACGGTGACAGGAAGAGGGCATGGCCTGCAACCAACGTGCCTTGTCTACACCTACAGTACGCACCACGGAGAAGATGAGGATGCGATACCCACTTTCGCCCACAAAGCCTCCAGTATCCGTGGCCCGTAGAGCGGAGCCTCTCTTCTGGAGATGCGTGCAACAGGAAGGGAAGGGTCCGTGAGCTTCGCTTCAGCGGGGACGCTCTCGCTCAACCTCTGGAGCCATGATCCATGGAGGATGACCCAAGTCCCGCTATGTCCATGGCCCGGATACATCCCCAGCCAGACGACAAGCATTGTATCAAGACGCGGCCAGGCCAGGCCAGGCGCAGCCAATTCACCTGGGGGCATAATAACAGAGCAGGTCTAAAAGAGGACAGGACGGGCAAGGGCAAGGACAGGGCTGCTGAGTGCATACGGAATACAAACAATGGCTTCACTGAAGAACAGACAAAGGCGACAAGAGCTGGATGCCATGTTGCCTCCCCGTCCGGGCTTGATCCGGGAGACAGGACGACGCATCCACAGAGATACAAGCCACCCCCGAAGGTTGCAAGAAGGTTGGTCCAGGTTTCTGGTCTGGCTTCAAGGGACACACCCACAGACACCACACACAACACATGGGGGAGAGGAGACGGTACAAGCTCGACGTATCTGGTACACTGCCGTGGCGCACCGGACCGCGCTCGCTCAACCAGACTGAGGGGACCCACGGCTGGACCTAGCCTTGCCCCCGATGGGCGATGGCGCATGGCCATGGCACACTACTGGGGTATACCCAAGGATCCAAGGGTCTCCGAGGATGGTGGTCCACCACCACGAGAGAGTGCCGCACTCCAACGACCACTGCTACTGCTGCTGCTACTGCTACACGCCAGAGGCGCGGAGCGGAGGTGGGAGACGAGGCCAAAATGCTATAACTAACACCCCTGGCCCGTCGAGGAGCCCAGGTCGATCAACTAGCTGGGCCGATCTCTATGCGAACACTCTTGCTCCACAGCTACGAATACCCTGCCTGCATCATCTAAATACTCCAACCTGGGACCTTGGGGATTCTCTTCTTCTTCTCTTTGCTTTTTCGCCAGACGAGATCGATCTCTTGGAGACTTGACTCTCTTACACCCTGCACACCTACCACGTATAGCAACACCAACAACAACAAGCCTTGGCCTATATCTAGTCGTCTGTCCCCGGGACTTGATATGACCCAGCAGATCCCCATGTCCTTTCGTCGAACAACCTCAGACCTCTCCTCCCCCATCGGCGGCTCTTCACCATCACTCTACCAAAACACCAGCAACACTGACAACATGGTTCGCTCATCTTCAGCAGAGCCCGCCAAGACCACCAAGCGGAAGGGTATGTCCGATTGACCTCTGCTCGTTGCTTTGTCCGGTTTCAACAAAGCAACGAGGGACACAATGGCTTGATCAGCACTAACACAAACCCCAATTACAGGCACCCGAAGCGTCTCTACCCTCACACCCTCACAACTCGCCCGCAAGCGAGCCAACGACCGCGAGGCTCAACGAGCCATCCGCGCCAGGACCAAGGAGCACATTGAACGTCTGGAGCGCGAGCTGGAGGACCTCAAGAGCAAGCAGAGTCGCGACCAGACCGTCCAGGAGCTTCTGCGCCGGAACAAGGCGCTCGAGGAGGAGCTCATGCGACTCAAGGAGACTATGGGCGTGTCCATGACCTCGTCGCCCTACTCCACACCAGGTATGAGAGAGAGGTCGCAGGTGTATGAGCATGCGCTGACAGCAGCAGTCTACGATGATAACCTCAGCTCCGGCAGCGGCGCCATCCCAAGCCCTCGCGGCTCACCCTTCCCTGGCGACTACAACTCCCTCCCCGACTATGGACAGCAATACGTTCCCCTCTCCAATAACTGCGAGTCATGGGCCAACACAGTTCCCTGCCCCGTCCCCTCCAACGTGTCTAGCCCTTCATCATCAGCCGACGACTACAGCGCAGGCTACATCCCCACGAGCGTGCCAACTTCAATGCTGCCGTCCAATAACACAAGCACGTCGAGCATCAGCGCAGTAGGCCACAAGGACGTGATCAAGATGGAGTACGAAGAAGTGGACCATCACGGTACGATCCCCCAAGGACTACCTGATGTGCGCCTAGGAGAGGAGGCTAATCACGCTCAGTGTCTAGACGCCGGGTTCCGCCTCAGCAATCCCTCGCTTCCGCCCGCCACCCCCCATACATACATGCATCATCAGCAGCAACACCACCACCAGCATCAGCAGGCCGCGTGGAACATGTATCCGGTCTACTACCCCCAGGCGCAGTCCTCGGTCCACTGAAGGGCCACCACACGCCGAGCTCCCCCGGCGGTTGGCCGGTGCCCGTCCTGACGACACCGCCGGCCTGCCGCTTCGACGAGCTCCTGGTGGGCTTCCTTCAGGACTGCCGCCGCATGACAACTGCCGAGTCCATCTACCAGACGCTGGGGCCTCCCGCCGTGGACGTGCGGTCTCTGTTCCGGAGCCACGACGCTCGGGGACAGCTTCCGTGCTCGCCTCACCCCATCACTGACCTGATCCGGAGCCTGGTGGACATTGCGGGCATGACGAGGCTCACCGAGAGGATTGCCATCTTTGCGCCTCTGCAGACATTGGTCTGCTGGCTGGCTCACCCCACGGCCGAGAGGCGAGCATGCGTGGGCGACGACTACCTACCGCGAGAGAAGCAGCTGTCGACTCGACACCCTCAATGGATCGACCTGGTCCTCTGGGGCAGACTGCGCGAGGCCATGATAGACCAGCAAGAGGCGTACGCCACGGAAGAGTTCCAGCGGGTCTACTTTGACTCGCTGCGGCTCATCAACTGGCCCTACCAGCCGCTCGACGGACTAGTGACGGATCCCCAGACGGGCCATGTTGGGCTCACGGATGCCCTCATGGGGCACGCCATGAACGGAGCCAACTGGAGGCTGAGCGAGGCGTTTGCCCAGCGGTACCCTGAGCTTGTCGAGCTTGTCGAGGTGGAGAGTCAATGACTCTTTCACACATGAACCCTTCTCTCCCCCTTCTCTTCTCACGACATGTCTTTTTCTTCTCTCTTTTCTCTTTCTGATCTTATCTCTTCTTGATAATGACGGATCACATGCCTCGGCCGACCATGTGGGAGAATACGGCACCACATTGTCGATCAAAGGAGGCTGGACTCTCCGCCGCGGCAAGTCTCTTCTTGTTCAGTTCGAAGGTTCAGTTTGAAGCATCCGCATAACAAACATATTCCCTTTTCATGTTTCCTTTTTCTATAAGAGACCTCGGCAACAAAAAGGGTTTCTACTGAAAAGCATCCAATACTATATCATATCATGTCACGAAGCTAGATAGAGGAGGAAGACGCACTGCTATCAACACCAACACACATCACCACTGTCACACCATCACATACTCTTACCGAGAACACACATGGACACACATATCACACACGTTTTAACGGCCGGGATCCTGTACTGCATCTTACATCACATGCCACGTTTATGCTCTGGAATTGTCTAGTTTGGCGCTCGTCGTTTATTTATCGGGACACCTTTGGGAGGGGCGTGCATTGGGAAACAAACACTATGGGAACGAACTATGGGACACTTTTGGGAGGGAAATTTGGCGATACGGGGTTCTTTTTTTAGAGAATTGAATCTTTTTACTTTTACGCATCATATTACGAACTTTGTTGGGTCTTATTGGAGAAACACCAAAAAAAAACAAGGGTAGACAGACGAAGCAAAATGAGAAAAAAAAAATTATCATGGGTACTTGATCAATACCGGAACTGAACCTGGGTCACCCTTGGTCTGAATCTCGGTGATGACATTCCAACTGGCGGAACTCGAGCCAATTGGTGGTTGTGTAAGATGACGAGAAAACGAGGCTCTCTAACTTGAACACCCCGGTCTGGTCTCTCTTCATCTCGATCGTACACGGTTGGCAGGGATTCTTCTCAATGGGAACAAAAAAAAGAGGGGGATCCCCCGCCGTCTGAACTTGTTTCCTTCCTGTTAGGCATCCCCACCCAGACCAGGGGGGTTAATGTCGAATCTTGTAATTATTTCTCTACTAGACAGTATGAGGAAAGGTAGAGCGAGCTGGACGACGCTAGGGCTCGTGGATTGCACGAGCTGGACAGGTCTAACAAGGGTTCGGAGGGAGGGGGTGTTTTGGATCATCATGTTTGAGAGGGAGGGATCAAGAGTGGGATAGAATGAGAGAGAGAGGGTTCATTGGGGGCTAGTTTATCGTATTGGACAAGAGAGAGAGAGAGAGAGAGAGAGAGAGAGAGTCAAGAGTGAACCCCCATCTACGACGCTGCAATGCTACCCATCGGCCATGAACGAAATCCTTCCTTCGAAGCTTCCATTTCGCCTCCCCCTCTTACGTTTGATCAACTTCCTTTTTCTTTTTTCGCCTCTCACATGGCAAAGGAAGATCCATGACAAAAACGTGCCAGCGCGTGGCGAATATCAACACGTGGCCCCAGGTCGGATCTGAAGATCATGACATTTGGCCACCCTTCTTTTCTCTTCGAAAGAGACGGTGACAGCTCTGAGGGTGTTGATACGATCGGCCTTGTCTGCATCTGCCCGCTAAACGTCGTGAACTGAGAGACAGACACGTTTGGGACTGTGACTTTGTCTGAAGGTCAGGGCGTTGGGAAACCTTCGGGATGGGGGCGCCAGAAAGCAAGACGCCCAACTGTCGGCGCGACAGAGTCAAAGGAGGAGAGTTGGACGGAATTAATTCCCGAAGTGGTATGCTCTACGGCGTCAAGAGCTTCCAACGTTCTTGTCTGTGTGTTTTGACTCTTGCTTCTGGGCGTTTACCGTATACGGTAGAACACGGCTGAGCTTGTCCAAGCCATGTCCATCTAACGGAACGGCAGATGCCGTTTGCCTGTACCGCAGTAAGGGTACAGTGCTGTCGAAACCAACGCGGGAAGCGCCATGGCGTTGTCATCTGTCTCTCTCTCTCTCTCTCTCTCTCTCTCTCTCTCTCTCTCTCTCTCAGCATCTCGTTTCCCTACCCACACCAAATACAGAAACGCAAAGTAACGCCGGCGGCAACGGTCCTGTTGTGGTTGACCTGTTTGTCACCCCAAACAAACGGTGTGTGTCGCTGTTGCTGTTGATTATTTGCTAGACCGACTGTTGTTCGTGTATGCAGACATACTGACATCCCCCAACCAGAGACATTCATCCTCAAGCATGATAAAGGGGGGATAGCGAGAATTGCGATGGAAAATTCAGACCGTCAACTGAGCAGCTCTGCAGCAGCGCTCGGTACCATGTGCGTATGTGGCTTGCAGGGAGCACACGGGCATTCTGCATCTGTCTGATCTTTTTGCGTTCTTTTTTTGTTTCGAGAGGCGCACAGAGATGCCGCCTTTTGGCCTGCATAATCGCGGTGAAAGACTGATGCTTTGGGGGTACATAGGAGCCTGGGCTAGAAAACCTAGAAAGAGCCTGGAAGGAAAGGGGGTGTGTGAGTCTTGAGACCTTTTTTCTTTCCCTTTTTTTTTTTTGCTTTTTATCCAGTTTGAGGATCGAAGCCAATGCAAGGCGAATCTGCAAGTTAACAACGCGCGAGGATGGCATCGGCACGTGTTGTGTGGACTGAGAGAAGGGGGCGTGTGTGTGTGGGATCCCTTCTCCCTCGTTGCACCTGCAATAGATGCATCCTGGTTGGACCGTGTGAGTGGGAACAGGAAGAGACAGAGTTGAGAAGAAGGGTCGTAGAGTTTGACGCTAGAAGGTTTGCTGATGCTTCCATCGAGGGAGGAAGAAGGCAAAGAGTGAGAGCGCGTCATTGAGCAAGGGGCGGGGAACGGGGAACAACCGGCAGAGTGAGACATTGATTCAAACTACGTCAGGAAGAAGAAGGAGATCAAGATGAAGAAGATTGAGAGAACATGGTGATGGTGTGCTCATGAGCGTGCTTTTCCGTCGTCTTGCCCTTTTCAGCCGTAAAGATGCAGACACACAGACGCCCTTTTTCATGTCTGTCTGTGTATTTGCGTCTCTCTGTAATTATCAGAGTGGGAAAAAATGTCGGCAAAGACGGACGAGACGGTCCAAGATTCGCCGAACCAGGGGTGTGAAGTCGGTGATTCCCCGACAGTCGCCAAGACCAGGGTGATTGTCTGTATGTGTTTTGTATCCGCCGAAAAAGAGAGCTCATTAGACAGAAGAGAACACGGCCCAACCGTCGATCATCGGCCCAGAGCCGACATGCAGTAGTCAGTTGCAATGACAACGACGATACAACAGCAACCAACGTCAAACACCCCCTCAGAGAAAGCAAGTCATCCTACTGTAGGATTCGAGATGGGGATCTCTCTGGCTGAACAGTTGGGATCATCCCTGGCATCTCTTTCCCCCCCTCTCCACTGACCGGGCCAGAAAGGCGTGGCTTGCAGGGATTGCCTCTCCAGGGATGCCGTCGATCACGGCGCTAGGCAGGGGAGGGCAACAGTAGAGAAGCGGCTGGGATGAGTACCCGACTTTTCCTGCAAAATCACGGTGAAGAAGGATGAGAAGAGAGTAAGATGCATTAAGCAAACGATTGACAATCTCTCCCAGAAAGCATGTGAAGTCGTCATCTGCCGAACCCCCCGGTGGAACAGCCGGTTCACCAACCTTCTCAATGCGTCTGACGCAAGAGCCACCAGGGGTCAGAGGAGAAACGCCAGGTCCTGCAAGCCATGGCAGCAGGTGCTGAATCTGGCAAAGGGGAACGGAGTGCCGTAGCAGGCGTGTGGATCGATTCTTCAGAGAGGGACCCAATAAGGGACTCGAGGCATGGCTCCAACGACGTAAAAGCCACGAGGCAGTCATGGAGCAGAGGGTCAGTGACAGAAGAGGTCCAGTAAAGGTTGACAAGGTCCTGTTCAGCTCGGGCACAGACAGTTGGGTCATGGGGCACTCTCCCTCATCTCCATCTGCATGCATGGATGCATGGAAAAGTCCGTGGAAGTATCAATCTCAAGCTCAGGGCCCCCCAAATATCCGCTACGTAAAAGCTTGAGATCGAAAATCCTCCATTGGTCGTGATCCACAACGAGATGAGGTGCTTCGCCCGGTGAGGCTTGAAGTGACGGGTGGCTTCAAGCTTGTTCGAGAAGGAACCCAAGACAGAGTTTCTTCTCTTGCTTCTCCATCCCTTCTTTCGCCGCCTCCTCCCCCGTGTCCATGTCCATGTCCATGTCCATGTCCATGTCCATATCCTTGGGTTGCGCTCACACCCTCGCCATCCTCTCTTCCGGCACGTGGCCAAGAGACGCTTGGCTGCAAGCCATGAGTTTATTGCTGCGACGACGCGGAGAGAAGGGGGCATTGGGGGCTCAAGTACAGGATACAAATGCGAGGCTAGAGAGGCATGCGACCTCAAAGATTAGACTTCAGGTCCGTAACATCAGGTCTGTCTCTCTCCTACCACACCCAGCGGCAAGCCATGTGGACGTGACACGCGTGTGTGTGCGTGTCGAGAAGAGTGTGTGCTCGTACTGGGGCAGACCTGGCTTGGCCATTGCTTGCTTGGAGCAAGCTTCTCACGCACGGAACGGTGACGGTGAGCATCGAGGTGTGGTCGGTGACGTGCCCCCTTGGTTCAGGAAGGTGTAGGCGGTCAAGGGGGAGGGAGCACGGAGCATACTGCATAGACAGTTGAGCAGAACGCCGAAGACGGTGAGTTTCCCGAGCCGTTGCCGTTTAATCTGGAAGCCTGAATTCCGAAGGTCCTCCAGGTGGCCATCCCGGTTCCCGGGTTTGTCTTGTCTTGTCACCTTGGTCGGATTATTTGCCGCCAAGGCCTCGAAGCTAGCAGTCATGCACTGGAGATCTCTCCCTAGTTTGCGAGGGAGGACATGGACTGATGATTTTCCTCTAGGCGCCACCGAGAGACTTCGACTGGACAGAAGCCTCATGCTGGTAATTCGAGATTGGACAAGTCTCTCCAGGCCCAAGGCATCCATCCGTATCCGAGATCCCGACGCCCGCCTGCCCTTGAGATCATCACGAGGTGGGTTCCTTATGCCCCCATTCTGAATACTCTCTCACTCTGTCGAAGAAGCGGGGGGTTGGGGGTGGGCTTCTATTCTGGATGCATAGTCTACTCTTGCTGTGGCTGAAACCCTCTTCACACCCCATCCTCAACGAGGAACGAAGTGAAGCAAGACAAGCAGCGCAGGGCAAGGCAAGGCATCATGCCCAAGGACCCCATAGCCGGGAAGCTGGAGAGCCTTGTGCAACCTCACTATCCTACCAAGATGTGAGAGCCGGGTTGGCGGGTAGGCGGTTTGGCCTGCTAGCGGTTTCACTCTGCGCCAGTCCAGCCCAGCTCGGAGCAATCCCCGACCAGCTGACTGATATCATGTCGGTCCAGTGACAACTTCATGTCGGCTCGGGTAAATGTTTAGTATCATCGCGGGTCTCTTCCCGGGGCCAGGCCAGGGCGCCCGCGATCCGGGGTTCATCCTGATTTGGCCTTGGAACGCTGAGCTTTGTGATCTATCACGTCCCTTCGCTTCTCATGGCTTCCAACGAGACCTCTTGGCGCGGCGACGGACTCGGGCGCGAGGGCGAGCAGGCGGGAGTCTAGCAGGAGATGGGCAATGCATGGGGGGTCTGCGAGCTGACTCCGGGCTGCCGAGGGATGCGCTGGTGTCCCTTAGGAACCAACGGCCTCGGGGAGGTGAGCGTGAGACCGATGCAGAGAGGATTGACTGAGTGAGCCTCGTTGGGTTTCATTCCGTGGCCGCTTCCGTGACCCGGCCCTGCCCTACTAGCCTCGAGTGACACTCTTGTAAAACGTTTGGACAGCCCTGATTTGATCAACGACGGGCATTGATCTGGACACCGTCCCGCGCAGCGCGTGGCTCCGGCGGTCGATCCAAACCTTGCTGGCTTCTCTGCATGGATCCAATGTCTCGCCTGGCTCTGCCTGGTGCCGTCATTTGCCCGGAGTGTGTCGCGCATGTCACTCGACGGCCCCTCCGCTCTAAATACTTTGGGCTGATTCGGCTGTTTCTCCCTCCGTCGACAGGTGAGCACTTGGGTGCGAATCCGTCGTGGCTTCGGCGTGGCCTCCGTTCAGGAAGGAAGAAGCGCAGCGCAGACAGACACGGTTCGGTAGGGCGCTTCTGGCTTGTGGTGGCGCCTAGGCCACCGCCGTCGCGTTTCCGGACTCACAGCCAGAGGCGTGGAATGCACGTTGCAGAAGGTCGACAAATGGTGGTAATCCGCAATGCCTGATACCACCCATGGCTGCCGTTCGACTTGACCCTTGGCGTAGGGGTCTTGGCAGACGTGACCCATCGAATTCCCATGACACGCCAGGGATCAAGGAGCAAGGGAAGCTGTTGTAGGCCGACGACCCAGGGTATGTACGTACATCTGCGCACATTGTATCGAGGCGAAGGCAAATGAAACGATGGGCTGTTAGTTTCCAAACTAGTCGGTGCCGCGGGGGATCTAGATTTGGTCTAGTTCGCGTCGTATCTGTGCCATGGATCAAGGGGCTGTGACTTGCCGTCGGCTAGGACTCTTCCGGTTTGCCTGTGGCTACTGTAAGTTGCACTCCCACGTCCGAAGAGGTGTGCCGTGTTGTATTGGTGTTGGCCTTGATCGTTGCTCCTTCGCTTCGCTTCACTTCGCGTAGGCGTTAATGATGATGTAGAGTCTTGGCACAACGTAGCCACGTCGTCTGATCTGCGACATTGGTCGGGCAGAGGGAAACGCAATCGATGCAGAATCGTGATTCAAGCAGGCGCATATCGTGAATCAACGGATTCATCACTCTTTGCTTTTTCTGCTGCCATTTCGCATTTCACTTCGCCGCGCATGAACTGGTGGGACCGGAATCTACGGACCAACTCCGCGACCTCCCTCCGGTGGGCGGGTTGTCCGCCTCGGTCGGACACGGCGCGCCGCTGGGCTAGGTACCCGGGTCTATCCGGTCAAGGCCAGGCCCAGGCCACGAACTCCTCCAAGAGACGATGGCGAAGATGGCCTCACGCTTCGAGACTGCGGTTACACAGCTGAGCCTCAGCCGGCTCCCGGCGAAGCGGGACTGGCCCTTGGGATCCGGCTCCTTGGGTGGCTCTTCCCGCCCCAGCTACCATGGCCTTGGGAGCGGAACCTGTTGGTGTGCGGGAGGGATTCACGCAACGGTCGACGGCGGCGGAGACGGTTGGTTCCAGCTCGTTCGGCTGTGATTGTTTGCTCCCTCGCCAAGTCTTTGTGTTCGCCGTGTTAGTCACAAGCCTGGAGCAAGCTGACCGCACGTGGGCGATGGTCGCCGAGCCAAGCTGATGTAGAGAAAATAGGCGATCGATATGATATCTCAGGTTTTGATACTGGAGTTGCCCTTGTCAAGCTCATGCCAAGCTCATGCCAAGTTCCACCCAAGACTCCGGATTATTCCCACCTTCCTCTCTAACTTGGCACGTGATTTGTCACATGAGCAACACATGACTTTCACTTTCGACTTCAACCTTCACCGTGATTTACAGCTCGTTCCACTTCAGCATGATCTCATGACAACTGCAGATACCATTCTCTTGTCCGCGCAATCCTTCTTTCCCCGCTTCCTCCTGTTATTCTCTTGCTCTTGGTTTGCCTGGCGGAATATCGTCCCGACGAAGCGACAAGACTGACAGGGGTAGCTGAAGGGGAGCTTCTGATAGGCCGACTGGCCGGTTAATCCTCGTTAGAACCGTGACAGCTCCTCCCCCAGCTGCGGCATCGTGGGGCTTCACCTCCAACTTGACGCTCTTCTGGCATCATGAGACGGGATTCTCTGGGCTGAATTGGCAAATGACTTGCCAGAATCGATGCTTACTACAGGGCGGCTATGCATCTTCTTCAGGCAGAACTGCTGGCCAAGCGGCTGCGGGGTTGGTATTTAACCAGGTGCTCTTCTCCAGAGGGATTTGAAGGAGGGCATGTCTCGCTCGTGGACCAGATTGCAGGTCCTCAAGAATTGACTGATATTCATCTCCCGAACCTTTCCTTTCGTGACTGAGACCATTGAGTGGTGAAAATGGCCGATTTCAACGTCGAGGAGGTCCTCAAGAAACTCACGCTCGCGGACAAGGTCGCACTGCTTGCAGGTTTGTGACATGACAACACCATGGGCAGTAACTCAACTAACTCTCCCCAAGGTGTCGACTTTTGGCACACCAAGGCCCTTCCTGACCATGGAGTCCCCTCCATCCGTGTCTCGGATGGTCCCAATGGCGTGAGAGGAACCAAGTTCTTCAACGGCATCCCCGCAGCATGCTTCCCCTGCGGTACTGGTCTCGGTGCCACCTTTAACCAGGAGCTGCTCGAGGAAGCTGGAAAGAAGATGGGCGAAGAGGCCATCGGAAAGAGCGCACATGTCATTCTGGGTCCAACCATCAACATGCAGCGCTCTCCCCTCGGCGGACGTGGCTTTGAGTCCATCGGCGAGGACCCCTTCCTCGCTGGCCTCGGCGCCGCTGCCATCGTAAGGGGTATCCAGAGCACAGGTGTTCAGGCTACCGTCAAGCACTTTGTCTGCAATGACCAGGAACACAAGCGCATGAACGTCCATGCCATCGTCACGGAGCGTGCCCTCCGGGAGATCTATGCCCTTCCCTTTCAGCTCACCGTGCGAGACGCCAAGCCCGGCGCCTTCATGACCGCCTACAACGGCGTGAACGGAGTCTCGTGCAGCGAGAACCCCAAGTTGCTGAACGACCTCCTCCGTAAGGAATGGGGTTGGGAGGGTCTCGTCATGAGCGATTGGTGGGGAACATACAGCTCCTCCGATGCCGCCAAGGCTGGCCTGGACCTTGAGATGCCTGGCCCTACCCGCTGGCGAGGCGATGTCCTCAACTTTGCCGCTGCCACTGAGAAGGTCTGGGGCCATGTCATTGATGACCGCGCCCGAGAAGTGCTCAAGTTTGTCAAGAAGTGCGCAGCTTCTGGTATCCCTGAGAACGGGCCCGAGAAGACACTCAACACCCCCGAGACAGCGGCTCTTCTGCGCAAAATCGGAAACGAGGGCATTGTCCTTCTCAAGAATGAGAAGAACGTTCTTCCTCTTGCCAAAGACAAGAAGACGCTCGTCATCGGACCCAACGCCAAGGTCGCAACCTATCACGGCGGTGGTTCTGCGTCGCTCGCTGCCTACTACGCCGTCACCCCTTACGATGGCATCACTGAGAAGCTCGGCAGCGCTCCAGCTTACACCGTCGGTGCATACACTCACAAGTTGCTGCCCCTGCTGGGAGACCAGACCAAGGGCCCCGATGGCAAGTCTGGTATGAGCTGGAAGGTGTACAACCAGCCTCCCAGCGCGTCTGCCCGTGAGCCCGTCGAGGAGCTTTGGCTGACCAAGTCGGAGATGCACCTTGTCGACTTTTACAACGACAAGGTCGAGGACCTTTGGTACGCCGACCTCGAGGGCACCCTCCAGATCGAAGAAGACGCGACGTACGAGTTTGGCCTCATCGTGTCTGGAACCGCAAAGCTCTACGTCAACGGCGATCTCATCGTCGACAATGCCACCAAGCAGTACCCTGGCGAGGCCTTCTTCGGCACCGCCACCCGCGAGGAGCTTGGCCGCATGGACCTCAAGAAGGGCGAGAAGTATCATGTCAAGGTCGAGTTCGCCTCGGCTCCTAGCTTCACCCTCAAGTTTGACAACCCCGTCGCCGGCCACGGCTCCCTGCGCGTGGGTGCCTGCAAGGTCATTGACGCCCAGAAGGAGATTGAGCATTCCGTCGCGCTCGCCAAGGAGCACGATCAGGTCATCATCTGCGGTGGTCTGAACTCGGACTGGGAGACCGAGGGCTCAGACCGCGCGAGCATGAAGCTCCCTGGCGCGCTGGACGACCTTATCGCTGCTGTCTCAGCTGCGAACCCCAACACCGCCGTCGTTATGCAGACGGGAACTCCTGAGGAGATGCCCTGGCTCGGTGCTGTGCCTGCTGTGATCCAGGCCTGGTACGGCGGCAACGAGACGGGTAACTCGATTGCTGATATCCTCTTTGGAGACGCCAACCCCTCTGGCAAGCTGTCCCTCAGCTTCCCCAAGCGTCTCACCGACGTCCCAGCCTTCCTCAACTTCCGCACCGAGGCTGGCCGGACGCTCTACGGCGAGGACATCTACCTGGGATACCGGTACTACGAGTTTGCCGACCGCGAGGTCAACTTCCCCTTCGGCCACGGCCTCTCCTACACAACATTTGCCTTCTCAGACCTCGCCGTCGCCTCTTCCGAGGGCAAGCTTACAGCGAGCTTCAGGGTCCGCAACACTGGCCCCATCCGCGGTGCCGAAGTTGCGCAGCTGTACGTGAAGCCGCTGCAGGCGTCCAAGGTGAACCGACCGGTCAAGGAGCTCAAGGGCTTCGCCAAGGTCGAGCTCGACGCGGGCGCCGAGCAGGCGGTGACCATCTCGGAGCTTGAAAAGTACGCGGCCGCTTACTTTGACGAGGAGAAGGACCAGTGGTGCGTCGAGGCTGGCGAGTACGAGGTCATCATCAGCGACAGCAGCGTCGTTGGGGACAAGGCGCTCAAGGGGTCGTTCAAGGTTGGCGAGACCTACTGGTGGTCTGGCATATGATGACGGAGATTTTATGCGTGTCAATGATAAAGCCCTATATAGTTACGAATTTCTTGGTTTGATATATCTCGGTGTCCCACAAAGTCAAGTTGTTGTCTTAATTGCTACCCTCTATAGCCTGTATATCGCTCCTCATGATGAGACGTACTGAACCGGTCAATGAAACTCGATCCATGTCTGAATACACGGCTCGGCTGTCTCAGACTAAACTATATGAACACCTCCATCGACGGTTCTTGCGTTGAGTCTGAACCGTCCTCATACAAGGCCTATCCATCCATGGGTAGCGAGAAGATGACTGGCTGATTTCCTGGCGATGCCAATGTGTCGGGTTCCAGATGAGCAAACAGGTGCTCAGCTTTGCCTAGCTCTTTAGGGCTATCTCGAATTGTAGGTGGACGAGGCCAGGATGATAAGAACTCTAGCCATTCGTCCTCGCTGGGCCTCTTCGACTAACCCATTATCTTTTTAATGCCGTGGCTGGCTCCAGGAGGACCGTGTTTCTGTTGTGGTATCGGGAGGATTGGTGCGGATGTCCTAGATGTATTGGATCCAAGTAATGATGCGTCAGGTGGTTCCGTCCAACTCATGGAATAAATCCCCACTCATGTGCAGGCTCAGAGTGAAAGAACCGTAGGCCACCATGAATCCTGATTGTCAAGTCTTCGGTAAACAACCTGGAGCTTCGGGCGAGCTGGGGTTGAAGTCGAAGGCCGCTACTAGTCGGGTTCTATACCGTGATCGAAACCCCATGAACGAAATGATGCGACGTGCTTGAAGCCAGAGAGTCCGCTTCAGTTCCCATGACTTGATCTCACTTATGAGGGAAACACTTTGTCATCAGCAAGAAACTGATCGACACGCCTCTTTCGACCCTGAGCCCCAACTTCACTCAAGTTGATCTCCTTGGCAGAGCCGTTGGAAGCCTCATCGGGCAACGCATGGACACGGCCACCAACTCTAGCCAGCAAGAAGCGCATCCTCTCAAGCTCCTTCTCGACAGGGCCGTTCCGCGTGAGCAGGTTCTCCTGGATACCGGCTCCACTGTCGCTCGTCTGCAAGGGCTCAACGACGGTTTTGAGGCGGTTGAGTCGCGCCACTTGCTCTTTCAACTGCTTGCGCTGCTCATTGAGCTCGGATAGCCGAGTGACGGCATCGGCGTAGCGTTTGGCTTCCATGGGGTAGTCGTCCACATCCTTGTCCGAGGGCCAAGTTGGCGGAAGTGACTCGATGGCTTTATCGCCAGCTTTATGCATGTTAGTACCTTCCAAAATATATGAAGTGAAACTCACTTAGATCAAGTTCTCTGCCAATGCCACCCTCGACATCAGCAACCCCTCCGACCTTGCGCGCAGCATCTTTGCTGTAAATATCATCAATCTGCTCAGCAATGTTGCGAGTAGCCTGAGGAGCATAGACGCGACGGCAATGCTGCTGAATAGTGTGGTTGAGGTTAAGAAGCGCTTCTTGAAGGACGCGCTCAGGTATAGCTTCACTGGACGCGTCGTTGGCGGCCTGCCATGTGCGAGATGGGGCAAGAGGCTGGGCGAGGAGCGTTGTCTGGCTGACGAGGAAAGATTGCTTTAGCGACGGGATCGTCGGGACAGATGCACGGCCAGACATGGTGTTTTTTTATCAATATGTACACATTCCTTTGGTGTGAGAATATCTGGCCTTGACGCTTGGTGTTGTGGTGATGTTGTTTGAGGAGGTCACATGACTGCGCTGAGCAGCATTCTTTCCGGCCTACGCCCTGTAAAGCTCGCTACAGCGCTCCACCACAAGGATCCATCATCCATCATTGTCAACGGCATATCAATTACCTTTCAGAAAACGCCAACTTGACTTTGTTGCCATCATGTCCAGCTCGAGCCTGAAAAGCGTCCTCTTGCTTGTCTCTGATTAAAGATCTGCTTGTATCGCCAAGAGACTCCTCCTGCAGAAGATGCAGTAGCGGTATCAGAGCAAACACCACGGAACAGCCAGCACCCCATCGGGCTTGGCCGACCCTGGGGTAGGATTCCGCGATTGCCAACTCGCGGCCTGCGAATGGTCAGCTTGTCCAAGTCGGTGACTGCTTCGAATAGCTGAAACCCCATGGCCAATGTCTTAGACTTGCAGATTAGCTCTAGATCTGGCACGCTTTGGCGAGACATTCAGCTCAGACCATTGAGATCTGTCCAACGATGCCCGACTCCGGAGAATATTGACACTGGCTTGATAGCCTATGCCTGCCAAGTCGCACACGACGGAACACATCGAGGTCAGCTCCAAGTCACACATTCCGATTGTCTCGAGTTGAAGGGGCCTCAATGCCGTGCGACAAGGTTCTTTTACGAATCCTCGTAGCCTTGTGGGTTCCCATCCATGGTTCACCGACCGGGAGGGTTTTCAATTCGTGTGTGCAACAACCTGGCGCTTCAGCCGTTGCCAACTAGTCGGTGCCTTCAACTCACATCGCATCGTCCACCCTTGCCAGACCGACAAGGCCCGTATCTAGTGGACTCATCAAGCGAGCCATCGGAAATTGCATGGTTATTTCTGTCACCTACCGACTCTGATAGGTTGGCAGCCAACGACGAGAAGCGAACTGGGCGGAATATCACCGCGTCTGCCCTTGGGAGAGGCGTTTCGCCTGCTGTGCCTTGGGGAAACATGGAGGATAGTGCACGTGCTATGCGAGTGCGAAGCGAAGTTGCATCTTGGCTGAGCCTGTCACCACCATCAAGAGAGTGAAAGGTGTGGTGGGGCAATATTCCCCTTCTTCAAGTTATTGTCCCAGGGCTGGCTTTCGCCTGCTCGTTCTTGGCTTGTTCAGTTGAAACGGGCCCTTTCCTATTGGGTTTCTGCATCAATGAATCCATTATACCTTCGAGTCCTTCTTTTATGCATTTTTCGCGGATGCGAATGCGAAATTGGGCGTCATTGACTCCCCGACTTTTCTATACAAGTCCTACCCGTCAACGTCCTTCAACACCGGGAATATCAGCAAAGGATCCGTGACTGCGACCCTGACATGCATCACATTCAAATGGGGAAGTTGATTCGAAGCTGTCAGTGAAACGGTGCCATTTTCTCAACACGGGACTTTTTTCGAGTTAAGATCAAGGATTCTTTTTCGTTGTCAGTTGCAGCCACTTCTCAACACTGCAGCAAACAACCCGTGGACGTCGAGAGAAACCCGGGAGCAGCAACAAGCCCGACATGCTATAAAGCCATCGCCTTTATCCTCCATTGTCGTGGTCGTGAATCACAGTCTCTTTGTGGCATCTTTCAAGGGCTCGTCTTGGTTCTTTGATATCTCATCTTCCACTGCTACACAGCATCGTCTCTTTCAACCCGGCCACAAACTTCCCTTGTGTTGCCTGTTACCACATTTCACGAAACATTGGCACCTGTCATGGCTCTCAACGGACCCGGTACTTTTCATCGCACTCGCGAACACGAGGTAGAGGACCGTTCCCAGATCACTCAAAACATCTTGGACGAATCGTGGAAGAAATGGCCCAACGAGGCTGCTGTAAGTGTCTCCCCCAGTCCTCATAACTTACCTATTCATGTGCTGATGTCTCTAGTTTGATCATCTTGAAGAACATCGCGGCCCCATCCGCCTCAACCTCAAAGGCTCCATCCCTTCGTGGGCTGCTGGCGCTCTCTTCCGCACCGGCCCCGGCCAAAGCCGCGTCGAGAACACAGTCCGAGGTACACACCTTACCACCCACTGGTTCGACGGCTTTGCCCAGACGCACCGCTTCGACATCATCGTCCCTGACGACGGCGGTCATGTCCAGGTGTGGTACTCGTCCAGGCGCCAGGCCGAGTCGTGGGTCGAGAGCGTCAAGAAGAAGGGATGGCGAGCTGGCATGACGTTTGGACAAAAGGCAGACCCATGTGTGGGCATATTTGCAAAGTTCATGAGCCACTTCGAGCCCAAGTATGGCAACAACAATGTCACCGTCTTGCCCAATGTCCCAGGCTTATCCGACGCCGGGATGTCTAAGAGTCAGGCGAACGGGCATGGTCATGTCAACAAGCACAAGGCTGATGAGCACAAAAAGAATGGCCATACAAACGGCAACGGGGCTACGGCCCCTGCAATTCCCCTCGGCCATCGTGCGAACCTATCCAATGTCTTCACTGCAACCGACTTTGCCGGCATCCGTCGCATCGATCCCACCACCCTCGAACCCCTCGGCCTCGCCATGCAGAGCGCCCTCGACCCTCTCCTTAGCGGTCCCTGCTCATGCGCGCACGCCCAGCGCGATCCTATAAGCGGCGACTTCTTCAACTACAACCTCGACTTTGGCAGACTCCCGACCTACCGCGTCTTCCGAGTCGACGCTGCCTCGGGTAAGACGGAGATCCTCGCCACGGTGACGGACCCGAACGTTCCGCCAGCATACCTGCATAGCTTCTTTCTCACAGAGAACTATGTCGTAATCTGTATACCGTCGTCGCACTATGCGTGGAGCGGGCTGAAGATGCTGTGGAAGAGCAACATCCTCGAGTCTATTCAGCCATTTGATGAGAGCAAGAAGTGCAAGTGGCTCGTTGTTGATCGACGACACGGAAAGGGGCTTGTGGCTACCTTTTCTACGCCCGCTGCCTTCTTTTTCCACTCAGTCAACGCTTTTGAGGAGTGTATCAAAGATGAGAGTGGCAAGGAGCACACTGAACTCTGCTTTGACTTGTCCAAGTACCAAAACATGGACATCATCAAGGGGTTCTACTACGATGTCATCCTCAATCGAAACGACGCCACAAAGAAGTACTGGTTCGAAGGCAAGCGGTATGAGAATTCGTTTCCCATTTTTACCAGATACCGCTTCAGGATGCCTACAGGGGCACCAGACATGTCATTTTCAGCCACTGCGAAGGAAGACCTTTGCATCCCAACTCCCCACGCTGGCGAGCTGTCAACCATCCATCCTCTCCGCTTAGGCAAGCCCTATCGATTTGTCTATGGTGCGACTCTACGTGGTCTTGGCACCATTGTCGACGCGCTGGTCAAGACGGATGTGACTACCAGGGAGGCGCTAATCTGGAGTGGACCAAAAGGGCACACACCGGGAGAGCCCGTGTTTGTACCGCGGCCTGGGGCAGAGGATGAGGATGACGGCGTGGTGTTGAGTGTGGTTGTTGATAGTGTCACAGAGACGACATATCTCTTGTGCTTGGATGGTAAGACAATGGAGGAGTTGGGGAGAGCCGAGGCAGACTTTGCCATCGGGATGGGTTTTCATGGCGTCCATGTGCCAATTGCACAGTGAAAGGGTCACGAATTGATTGATTCACTTGGTGGAAGAAGGGATGTATAGGTCAACCCTAGATTGGGGACATGGAGGATTATCTAGTATGGAGCATGTTTCGAGCGTGGGTCATTGTATATCAAGAGACCACCGTATCTTATGAAAATATGTCACGGGAGGGTATATCTAATCAAAGGCAAGCTCACGATGCTTGGGAGGAGCCAAGTAGCTGTCATTATCCAGAGAATTGGAAGTAATGAAATATAACAAGGCTATACATGTCCAAGCCCACCTCATGAAAACACCATCAAGCTTATATACAGATCCCCCATCAAATCCTTCGATCCTTCGTAACAGATACGAAAATCCCCACAAGCCCTCTCCCATCCTCCCAAAACATTCCCTTCACACCTCAAGCCCTACCCCGCGAAATGCAACGTGGTGGCTTTTCCCAATGTGTGGATAATGGCCTGATGTTTGACGCTTCCATCATCAAACACCCCTGCTGTCCGGATATAATCTTTTCCTCATGGATTATTCCCCCCTCCAAGGAAAATAGATAAGATCTCATGACGCCAGAGAGTAGCATCACGGACTTGTACCTCCTTTTTTCTTTTTTGGGGCTTGTTTAAAGATCAATGCACGACACGCATGGTCAGCACATGGCTTCTCCAGGTGGGGTGATTGATAAGGCGCCGTGGCTCTGGAATCGCGAGATGCCGAACCGGGGAAGGCTGACCATGCCTGCCGATTGGAAAGAAAGGGTTGGTCTTTATGTCAGGGGGGAATGTTGACTTTATTAAAGGTTCAAGATGGTGACTTGATCTCGTCAAGGGGGGAGGATGAGCGGTGACGGGGATATTCTGTGCCGATGAAAGAGTCAAAACTCGTGATGTCGGGTCGAGACATACGAGATCTGTGCGCTATTCACGGTGAACATGCCAGGCGTCGGTGACCGGGAAACCAGGGATATCCAACAAGTCCGCGGACATGAGGCTGAATGTGAGCCATCGTCTCGGTGCTCGGACATGACAAACCCTCCCCGAACCCGGAGGGCGCTCATCTGATAACCAGCTTATCAATCAGCATACATGTCACATGTATCACATGTTGTGGCGACATTCTCGTGTTGTTGAAACATTTGACATTTCATGCTCCCGTGGCTAATAGTTACAGTTGGTTCACAACAACTCTCATCTCCCCGCTCAACTGCACGCTGTCCCCGTAAAATGCATTCGTCTCAACCCCCCGGTTCCCCTTAGAGCTGATCACCCTTGTGTGATTCAAGCAATAGTAAACATTTGAACCCCTGACTCCCAAAGTAAAAAGTTCCCAAGTCCAAGTGTGCGCGAGAAAAGAAGGAGAGATGAGATGGGGGCCTCCATCTGGTGCAGCCGATGTACACTGTTCGCCTAGCCGGCGAGTTCCCTCTCCTGTGTAGTCTCATGCTACTTTTTTTCATCCAGCCTCAATGAGGGTATCATTCCAGTAGTTCCCAATCGTAGCGATATGGCGACGATGGCGACATGTGATATATGTTGGGTCGTATGCGCGCATGTACGCTTAAGCGGTGGCGGCGGCAGGCTCGGCAGAGGGCATCTTAATGCCGGTGCCGCTGAGGTTGGTGATCTTGGCGTTGGGGTTCTTGGTGTAGTAGTCCGAGATGGCCGACTTGATGGCATCCTCAGCCAGCATGGAGCAGTGGACTATATATCAGAGTCAGTGAGCTGTGAGTGAGATATACCGCAATTGAGCAACGGCGTGAGTGATATGAGGGTATACATACGCTTGACGGGGGGTAAGCAGAGCTCCTTGGCAATCTCAGTGTTCTTGACCTTGCCAGCCTCATCCAGGCTCATGCCTCGGACAAGCTCAGTGAGGTAGCTGCTAGAAGCGATAGCCGAACCGCAACCGAAGGTCTTGAACTTGACCTCCGAGATCTTCTGAGTCTCAGGGTCGACACGGATCTGAAGCTTCATGACGTCGCCGCAGGCGGGGGCGCCGACGAGGCCGGTGCCGACATCGAGGTCCTTCTTGTTCATGGACCCGACATTTCGGGGCCGCGAGTAGTGGTCGAGCACCTTCTCATGGTAGGAGCGAGAGGCGTTGACGGCGGCGGCGGGAGCGAGCTGTCGCGCAGGGACGAGAGCAGGGCGGGCGAGGGGAGCAGCGAGAGCAGCTCGCCGCGAGACAGCGCGAAGTCCTCGAGAGAACATTGTGAATATATGAGTATGTGGGTGAGTGTGTGTGTGGACGGGATATGTGCCGAGATTGACGGAGAGCTGCGCTTGAGCCGACGAAAAGGAGTCGAGGATACAACTACAGCAACGAGGTTTGTCTGTAATTAGGATCGGAGTGAATTCGACGAGCGTCGTTGATATGGTCGGTGCAAGTTGGTGATGCAGGATCCAAGTTTGTCGGGAGGCGAAAGGGCAAAAGGCGATGACGGAGGGAGGAATTTCAGTTCCTCAAAAGGCGTCCGGCTTTGCTCGAAAAAAGAATGCGGGACTCGCACAGGATGGCGATTTCGGCCAATGCATCGCGGTGGTGTGGGTCTATTTCTATCCAATCATCGAGCTTCGATTGCTCGGCCATTACGTCTTTGCTGGCTCGGTCCTCCTCGGAGAAGAGAGCCAGAGGGAAGGTAACGACCCACATCGTGCTTCCCCTCTCTCCTCTTTCCTCTCGTAGTTGCTTTACCCATTGAGGGATGGTTTCGCGGCATTGTCATTCTTTTCCCCATTAGGCTAGACTTCTAGATAATGATTGGAAGGGAAAGGGCAAGTGTGACCGGGGACCCGGACCCAGCCTGCATCTGATAAGATGGACTGTGTGAATGTTGTGGATTCCATCATTAGTAATGACCTGGTACACGAATCACCGCTTGTCACGGCTTCGGAGCACCGTATCCTTGACCGTGCTCTGGGCGAGAGGGCCGCAGAAACCCGCTATTCACCGGTATCTTGCACCGTGGTCCCCCAACCCTAACGCTGATGATCGGTCGCGGATCTGGCCAAATGGAAGTCGGCGATAGTTAATAGAGACGGTCACGTTCAATGCGCATTGGTCCTGAATTGTCTGATAGGCAAGCGGCCTCGGTACTCCTTCTCCGAGGAGATGTGCCCTTCAATAACGGTTACATATCTTTATCAGATAGATAAGCCCTACCTGCAAAGATTGATAAGTCGGCATCGATCCCGCCCTCCGTCCGGGGGGAACCATCATGTCCGCGGGGGACGGAAACGCGGTATTGCTCCAGGGGCAGGGGAGATGCAGACGGCACCAAAACCAGCATTTAATGACTCTATTCAAAAACCAGGCTCGATATTATTTTGCTCCCTGCCCTGGCCCGAGGTTCAACAACAGACAGGCATCGTTGGTGGATCTCGGCCGTTCGGCGCAGCGAAATCGCCGGTCGCTGAATTCACGGAGATGGGGTTACCGCGCCGGACATATATCACGGAGGCCACGGATGGCAAGTCAATGGCGATACAACAATTACGTTGCAAAGGTGGCCAATGCTCAAATTTACCAAAGTATGTCATCCCTTTCACATGAACAAAAAGCCTTTGCAAACCTCGATTATTCTCATCCAAAGGTCGGTAAATACTAGCGTTCGGCCCTGGCTCGCCGGACCCTCGGGGATACCCCCAGATGGTGGAATTCGGGGCTATCCTCCGGCCAGCCGGCATTTGTCCTCGAGACAAGCCTTTCCCTGTCCGGACCCATGCAAACGCAGACGGCATTATGCAGTTTATCCCTGGAGCTCCTGCTTGACTATTTCAAATCTTCGGCATCCAATCCGTCCCTTGGCTAAAGCATGTCGCTCTTCTCCGCTTGGCGCATCTCAACCCGAACCTTAAAGTCCAGCGGCTTCACGAACCAGTAGTTTTGCGTGTGCCACTCCTCTCGCTGCAGTGATGGATCAAGTCCAAAGTCAAAGTCTCGAACAATTCGGGGGATGAGCTTGGACATTTCAAGCATCGAAACATGTCGACCGATGCATGTTCGAGAGCCGAGCCCGAACTATGTAAAATGTCAGAAGGACTATTGATGTGTGCAATTGGGACTTACAGGCATGTAGTAACGGTTCATCATGGAGAGCCTTGCGCTATCCTCCACGAACCATCGATCAGGGTTGAATGTCTCAGCATCATCACCAAAGACTCGATGATCGCGGTGTGCTACCCAAGTGTTGATGCCAACAGTGGTCTGTAACATGGTTAACTCGTTAGTCTCTTCTCGTACAGTGTCAGATCGTCTCGTTGACTCACGCCTTCCGGAAAGAATCGTCCAGAAATTGTTGCCCCTCCTTCAGGAACTACGCGCTCAAGCGGGAGTCCCGTGGCGGGATGCATCCGCAACGCCTCCTTGATGACGGCTTGAAGATATGGCATCTGCTGGCTCTCCTTGAATGTTGGCAACTTCGACAAGCCTCCCTTTGCAGTTTGGTCATCAATCTCATCCCTAAGCTTTTGCAGACAGGCAGGGTGCTTGAGTAGATAGTAGAGGACTGCTGAGAGGCTGATGGCTGTGGTATCAGAGCCTGCTACCATGTTTGATGTGCACCCGGTCAGGACATGAAAAGATGTAAAGACATCTGGGTCGGCTGCGTGCTTTGCCAGAAATTTGGTGAGAAAGTCTTCCATGGCGACTGCACTCTCTTCAGCCACAGGTTTGGGAGTGACCTGTGCTTCACGGATTCTCTCGTTAGTGAAGCTCAACACGTAAGCTCTCCCTGCACCTTTCCCGCCAGCCAAGTAGTTCTTGAGTGGGAATAGATATTGGTGCAAGCTTGGGAAGATGCCAACAAGCGTCGCATAACCCAAGTGCTCTTCCAACGCGCTGATTACACCTTTGATGTCGTCTCCACGATCCAAGAAGCCCAGTCGTTTCGCATAAGTGATCAACCCAATAACATCGAATGCGTAGCATTGGGACCAGTGCCTCATGTCCACAAGCATGTTGGACCTCGACATTTCGGAAAGACGCTGCGTGAAGAGGTCGGAGCATTCGTCTACAAAGGGCTCGTAGTGGACCAGAGACGACATGGCGTATGTCGCTTGATAGAGCCTTCGGTTCTGGGCGTGACGCTTGATTGACTGGTCACTGAAGACGGCCCATTGACCAGGGCTCGCCCATGATGAATACCATGACGACTTGGGGAAGTGGTTGCCGAGGCCGTAAATGATCTTGGCGGCTTCGGGGTCATTGAAGCTGTAACGGTTTGGGCCGTAGCGTACGATTGCTCCTGCAGCAAACAATCAGTATCAAAGACTGAGGTTAGAATGCAAGTGAGCGTACCGTATTTCTTGTGCAATTCCAGATTCACGTCCTGGAAAAACCCTTTCCGGACATTCCAGAAATACCAGCCATCTGTGAATCGTGCCAGGAATGGTCCTGGAACAGTCCGAAGCGGGGATCGGAAGAATTGAACAAGGAATCTGATGAGAAATACGACGAAAAGGACAGGAAGTATATATATCGAGATTGAGGACTCCATGGTAACAGTTGAGTTAAAGAGTCCAGTCCAGATGGATCAGAGTAGAGTCCCAGTTCATTATCGAAGATACAATGACGTTCACAACTTGTATGGAAGCGTTCGGTACAATTTGCCAATCACGGCCTTGCCGGCCTCCTCTGCCGAATGTTTTGGAGGTGGTAATTGGTAATCTGCCCTCGGCTCCTGCGGGGATGGGTGCAACTTCAGGAAGAGACGCGGGGTACTGTTCAGCATCTGACCAACAGGAACAGTACGATATGAAATGGAGATAGATTGATCATTTCTTGAATGTGTTTCCTTGCTGCATTAGTCTTGCTTAACCCTGCAACAGTAGTGGTGTTTATTCTACCATTGGCAAGGGAAGCTGGGGAGAATCTGGGGAGAATCTGGGGAGAATCTGGGGTAGTCGGGGCGTTTACAAACAGAGACCCGAGTTCATTAGTGTCCATACGTAAAGTTGACTCATTCAATAAATCTATCTGTGCTAATTTTGGTCTTTAAATATTTTGTCTCGGTCCATGTTTCCATAGCCCGCTGGGTTCCTCTTGACCTTATTTCTTGCCCACGATAGAAACTCTTCACCTTACCATCTCCGGGCCTGTAAATGCTATTACACAAATAATTTAGCTATATTATCACCTTACGTTGGAAGTATTAAGTTACTAGAGGCCCTTGAGACTGTATTTTTCAATGTAGATTTGAAGCAACTGAATGTGTTGGTGGGATGCATGTCCACCTGGCTTGATGGCGTATCACGATCGTGACTTGTAGTGAGAGCCTAGTGGCTTCTTCTACATACACTTGCTCGATTTCTGCATTAAAAACATGGTGCTAATCCACGACATCCAAGAAAAGGTTGTTATAGAGCAGAATAAAGGGAAGATTGAGTTCAAGTTGTAACCATGACATTTCTGGCATTTCTTATCCCCATGCCATACTGCTCCCTCTGTTGGTGGGATGCTTCTTAGCTTCATGTGGTCTTATCCCTTGATGCTAAAATAGAGTACCTAAGTGAGAATAACTTGCTATCGCCACCCGAGGACTTAGATACATCATACGGCTCCTCGAAATGCATTTGGAATCAATTTGAAGCTCATAAGCCTCGAAGTGGTGGACATCCTGGAGTGCTTACCCCAGACCAGTCGGGATCATGATCAGACCCCCGCCAGTACCCATGTGTAAGGAGACCGACTGCGATCAGAAAAAACACATCCTTCTAGTTGGATCCCAGTCCATGTGATACATAATACGTAAAATGTAACCCTTCCAAAGGACAAGACCTGCCATGAGCGAATGTTCCAGTGCCGTCTTGCATGAAGAGATCTGATACGCCACATCGACGCCACATGCTGATGCAGGATCGTGGCTGAAATGCCCCGCCTTTACTAACACTTCCCCAGGCAGGAACCGAGCTCCAGTGACGTGTGCTACCGCCATCACTGAGCTTCCCTCGTGCCTACCTAAGCATCGATTGCATTCATCGCCCACTTCACATAGGACAACTGAGAAAATTCTTCTTTTCTTCTGTCGCTTTTCCACTTCAAGCTATAGAGAGAAGAATCAGAGCTGCCTGCCTGCCATGGCTTGTCCTCACCTTGAGTCGATCGGTACGTGAGCTTCTGAAAATGACCCCGCCATTTTCATCTGCCGTTGATCTAGGCAGAGGCAGCTCCTTGGCGAGCTTCACCACCAAGCCAGAGTTGGGATGAAGGCGACTAACGTTACTTCTAGGGCTCAACCCCCCTAATCCAGTTCAGTCTGTTTATCGTGAAGACTGTACCCAGTGTTTCGACTCGATTGTAAGTCTTCCTACCGCAACATCACGTCGACCCTATGCTTCGGTTCTCGTCTAGCACTTGCTCACCTCAGACTCTGGAATAGGATGACCCCGCCGGCCTCGATGTTTGCCTGCAGTGCTTCAACGGCGGCTGTGCTGGCGATCGCATGCACAACAGACTTCACGCTGCCCTGAAAAGCCACCCTCTTGCCCTCAACATCCGCCGAACTCGAAAAGTTATCGAACGAGATGAGCCACCTGCCAAAATGTCGAAGCTGGCAATCGCTGCTGAGACTGAGGAGGATCGATACGACACTGCCTTGTCCGTCAAGTGCCTCGAATGCAATGCCGAGCTCGACCGAACAAGCCCGAAGCTCGCCCCCATGGTTGAGAGCATCCTCAAGGCCAATACCTTTTCCCGAAAGGAGGAAGTCAAGGCTTGGGAACAAGAGTTGACCAGCTGTGAGCACATCCTCATGCTTCAGCAGCATCCTTCGAGAAAGATTGAGCAAGGTGTCTTGGGCCACTGCTATGCGTGCGACTTGAAGGAGAACCTCTGGCTGTGCCTGGAGTGTGGCAACCTGGGCTGTGGTCGCAAACAGATGGGCGGTGTTGATGGAAACTCGCATGCCCTGGCTCACTCGAACGAATCTGGCCACGGAGTCGCTGTCAAGCTCGGATCCATCACCCCCGAGGGCACAGCAGACATCTACTGCTACAAGTGTGATGACGAGCGCGTTGATGACAACCTGGGCGAGCATTTGAACCACTGGGGCATCGTGCTAGCGGAGCGCCAAAAGACCGAGAAGAGCTTGACCGAGATGCAAATCGAGCAGAACCTCAAGTGGGACTTTAGCATGACGACCGAGGACGGTAAGGAGCTCGTCCCCCTTTTCGGCCCTAGCCTGACTGGCTTGAAGAACCTGGGAAACAGCTGTTATCTTGCCAGTATCACCCAGTGTCTGTTCGACATGCCCTCGTTTCAGGAGAGATATTTCCGACCCAACGATGATCTTCCCATCGTCCCAGATCCCGCAGAAGACCTGGAGACTCAGCTACGAAAGATAGCCGATGGACTCTTGTCTGGTAGATATTCCAAACCTGATGCTGATGTTGGCGGAGATGGTGTCACCCATCAGAAAGGACTGGCGCCGGCCATGTTCAAGCATCTCATCGGCCGAGGGCACGAGGAATTCTCCACCATGCGACAGCAGGATGCATTTGAGTTGCTGCAGCATCTATTCAAGCTCATCACCCGATCTCAACATCAAGGGGGCCTTACGGATCCCACACTGCCGTTCCGTTTTGCCCTGGAGCAGCGCCTGCAGTGCCTGGGCTGCAAAAAGGTCAAGTATAGCAGTACTGAGCAAGACAACATCTTCATTGATGTTCCCCTGGAAAAGCTCCCTGCTGAGGAGGGCTCGGATGGCCCAGCCGCTTATAAGCCTGTGACTCTGAAGGAGTGTTTGGACAACTTTACGGCCACTGAGAAGGTCGAGCTGACCTGCTCTGCCTGTGGAAGCAAGGATGGTTTTATCAAACGATCCCTTTTCAAGACTTTCCCTGATACCCTGGTCGTCAACGCTCGAAAGATGACGGTGGTCAACTGGGTCCCGATCAAGGTGGATGTGCCAGTCATCGTGCCTGATGAGCCTTTCCCCCTGGATAGCTATCTATCACAGGGACTCCAGCCCGGAGAAGAGCAGTTGCCTGACGAGCCAGAGGCTAAAGCACCAGCCTTTGAACCTGACGCGACAGCGCTGGCACAGCTGGAGGCCATGGGTTTCCCCCGTAACCGATGTGAGCGTGCTCTGCATGCCACCGGAAACTCGGATGCCAACGCCGCTATGGAGTGGCTCTTTGGACATATGGAAGACTCTGATATTGATGCTCCTCTCGATCTAGGTGGACAATCGGCTGGAGGCGATACAGCTGACCCTGAGAAGATTGAGATGCTCGGAGCCATGGGCTTCGGTGCTCCTCAGGCTAAGAAGGCACTGAAGGAGACAGGCGGCGACGTTGAGCGAGCTGTTGAGTGGCTCTTCAGTCATCCAGATGACCAGGGAACCTTTGACGATGACGCACCTGCCGAGGGGACCGCATCGGCATCAAAGGAGCCTGCTGGAAGTGCAACACTCCCTGCGACATTCCAGCTTCGGTCGATTGTGTGCCACAAGGGCACGAGTATCCATGCTGGGTAAGTAGTGATTTCTGCATACCCCTAGAGACTAGCTAACTGTATCTAGACACTATGTTGCCTTTATCCGCAAGGCGCTAGGTGACGCCAACGTCCCGACCTGGGTTCTCTTCAACGACGAGAAGGTGGTGGAAGCGCACGATGTCGAGGAGATGCGCAAGTTTGCCTATGTGTACTTTTTCAAGCGGGTCTAGTCGTGACATAGGATTACGAGAACTGGGTGACGATTGTGACGAGGCGTAGACGGTTTTGCTGATAGGCTGGATGGTTGCATGGGGATGGTGAATGGCGTGTTGGTGATGCAGGGAAACGAGTCAGGATGAGGTTCATGGCATCGAAGCTTGAGATGACCATATTTAGACAAACTTGTAGAAGCAAGAAAGACAATTCGCGAGGATAGTTGGTATTAGACGGCAGAACATCCCCTTTACCTCATATCGTACATCTATCGCTGCCGTTAAATATTTGTACATAAAGCCATGATGCTCCTCGCGCCTTGTAACGCCATCCAGGTCATTACCTGGAGTATACCAAAATCCCTTGAGCCCATTGTATCCCCCTCTTAACTCGGGAGCATTCTCCTGATTACTTGGATACATCGTATGTCGCCTCCGCTATTCCGAAAAGCGATAGCTCACCAGCGTATCGACGCGATGGTTGGCAGTGCTGAATCCTCTCAGCTGCACCTTCTCGCCGTTCTCAATCTCCTTTGCGTCCGAGTCGCCCCACTCGACGGGCACCTCGCTGTCGGCGTCGGCGTAGACGAGCACGTTGAAGGTGCAGTCCCCGTTGAGCTGGGGGAGGAAGGTGACGGATGCGGTGATCTGGCGGAAGATGGCGGCGATCTCGGCCTGGATCTCGGTTTCGGTCTTTTCGGTAGCGAGGGGAGTAGCACCGGCAGAAGCTGCGTTTTCTTGATCGGCCGAGGACTTGGACTTGGACTTGGACTTTGTGGGCTTGAAGATTTGGACCTGGAAGCGGGTTAGAAGTGTTGGGCTTAGGGGGTTATGGGTGTCGTACGTCGAATTGCCAGCGCTCGACGTGTTCGCCCGTGTCTTTATCTGTGATGACGATGACGAGCTTGGAGATCTTGCCGCCGACCATCCACTTGTCGAGCTGGGACATGATCTTCTTGATATAGGCCTTTACTTGGTCATCGGCCGAGACTTGTTCGGGGTTAGTTGGAGCGGTTCGGATGGAATATCGGAGAAGTTGTACCTAGCATGTTGAGGCCATATTTCTTGACGCTGGAAAGAGTCAGCCTGAGTAAAGAACATGGGTAGAGGAGAACGTACGCTGTGAAGTCTTCAGCTGGGTAGACACCTCGCTGGAAGCTGCAAGCTGGTCAACGAAAGAAACAGGTGTCGTTGGAGGAGTATGCGCATACAGGATGGTATGAATTGAGTATTGAAACTGTTATCAAGCCCCCAAAGTTAGTGATTCGCATTGCTGAATGGGACCCTCATGCAGACGTACGAATTCGGCAACCAGTCGGGCGCTGCCCTTGAGGGAGAGCTTGTGGACCTTGGACTTGTCCTTGTCCTTACTCTTTGACGCTTCCTTTGAAGACATTTTTTTTCTGTGTTGTAGAGGGAATTTGGTATCGACGGCGTCAAACTGAACGGTTTCTTTGGGGTTGACGACGACGGGTTGGAGTTTGGAGATGGGCGGTTTGTTTACTTGCGGTTGCGGGGTGGAAAAGGGACCGGGTGGTCTGTGCGGCGGGGTTCACCGAGCTCACCGAGATTCACCTTGAAACAGGAGAGATGAGTTGAATGCGAACTCCAGCCATTACAAATGTAGTATTAAGTCGTCCTGGCGGAGTAGTATACACTAGGGGGCCATTGAGGTGTCTGCGTCCAGTTGTCATAACCATAGCCATATTCACCACCATAGTAATGCCCATCATAGTGCCGTCCAATATCCGTCGGATCGTTGCTGCTCTCTGCAACAGAAGTCGACCACGAATCATCCCAATCCTGCTCTTGGTTCCTATCGCGGATCACCCACAGGGCCCATGATCTCAGAAATATCCCGATGCTGAGGAAGAAGGGGATCAGTTGCGCCAACGTCTCGAATTCACTGACGTTGTCGATGTGATTCCAGTATATCGGAAGCTCGACGGCGAGAACCAACAGGATGAAGACAATCAAGCCCAATACTATGCGAATAATTCGAAGCCGCTTGATGTGCTTTCTCCTATAGTTGATTAGTAGGGCTACTATTCAAGTATGAAGGTCCTCACCTGATCCTCCGTTGAGCTGTGGACGTGTCCGGGGCATCACAGCATGAGCCCAGAAAGATGAATCCAGCAAGCATGGCAAGAATGCTAATGTAAAAGACAGCACTTGCAATTATATAACCCCTATTCTCTAAGTCGACTTTTCCCAACACAAACACAGCTTCCCAACAGTCACGGTCTAGTCGTGGTAGAAAGGTTGTATAGTACCATGCCCCCATGGCTGTGTTGCCCGCCAGGATCGTCAGCGTCATCAAGTTGTAAAACACCCCGTGGTCCTCTTTGGACAGAAAGAAAGGGTCTAGATGAGGCTGACATCTTGTGAGTAGCTGCCAGGTACGCAACGGTATGAGGAAGAGGAAGAAGCCCATGGCGAAGAGGAGAAGGAAGTAGACGTCGAGAGGATAGAGTTTTCCCTGGGCCGCGCCAATTATGAGAGCTGTAAGTGCCGCAGCAGAAGAAAATACGCTGACGAAGCGCATGTCTGTGAGGTGTTCTTCCGAGAGGAGCTCGATTATGAGGGAGCCGAGCCATTGGATGTAGAATGCAGTGCGGATGCCCATGCCATATAGATCTGGCCGGCCTGGATGTAAGCAAAGATTTGAACTGTTCTCATCCATGGGATATAAAGAGTAGCTGCACCAGTTTGAGACAAATGAGCCCATGCCAGGGTGTAGATCTCCGGCATGGGCTGGGGTCTGGTATACACTTGTATGCCATCTTCCGCATTGGCAACATATCGCTAGCTCTTGGATACTTTGATATCATGCAGAGCGCATTATAGACATGCGCATGGCAGCTTCCACGACTGACGGGCCGATGCGATTCAGAAGCGGTCCAACGCCAAATGCCAATAGAGCACTTGCTCGCGAGAGGCGTACATGAACAACTGCAGCGCCATTACTTGGTGGGTCCAGATTCCCCAGAACCGAGCTCCTTGGCTGATGTGGAAGAAGGCCTAGAACCTTGAGCCTTCATACTGAACAATCCCCTTAACAAAGCGGGCGAAGGTCTGCCGTTCCCAGAGTTGACGTTCCAGCGGGAGGATGCATTCGCGGAGGCGCTTGTGACAGCTCCTTAGGTATGACACCATGCCATTCTCGGGTGCCGACTGAAGTGACAGGTACGGGACACTGTTACGCACTCGAGAGCCCCAGAGTTGCGGATTCTCGTCGTTGAAGTTGTAGGTTCCTAGACTGAAGACACAACAGGGCACACGTGTCGCGGAGTGCGTGAACTGTGAACCCAAGCCGGTCGCGTCGTGGGGTACGGTCAGCGTAGAGCAAGGCAACCGAGGTAGCATCAGTGAGGTCTGGCAAGTATTTTCCTGGGCAAGTCAATGATGTTTGGCTGGCTATTCTTATCAATATATAGGTCTGCCACTCTGGGAGAGGAAGACGGCACGGAGGTACGTACCAGTCTGATCAGTGGTGGAAAGCGGACCCAGATAACGGCTCGCTTATCGATAAGAAACTTTTTTCTGCCGCTCCAAGAACAATCCCACGCAGTTTTTCGCGGCGCATTCTTCTCTGCGACAACTCGACCGCCTTTCAATAGATTCCTCCTCCACCAAGGAATCCCTCCAACAATGGCTGCAACAAAGCATCTCCTCGCCGAGAGCGAGGAAAACGGCGTCGACCGCCCATCCAAGAAGACCAAGATCGCCGATGCCGACGAGAAGGCCCGCTTGAAGAAGGAGAAGAAGGAACGCAAGGAGAAGAAGAGGGAGAAGAAGCGCAAGGCCGAGGAGGCAGCCGAGGCCAGTGCTGAGAAGGTTGACGACTCCGAGGCTGAGCGCGCTGCTGAGAAGGAGCGTAAGAAGGCCAAGAAAGAGAAGAAGAAGGAGAAGAAGCTCAAGGCTGCTGAGGTTGAGGCTGAGGAGTCTGCTGAGCAGAATGGCGATGTCTCTGAGGAGGCGCCCAAGGAGAAGAAGTCTAAGAAGGACAAGAAGAAGTCCAAGCCTTCTTCTGTGTCGAATGGCGACGCCTCCGTCAAGGGCGCCTACTCACAGACTATCAGCCTCTCCAACGTTCCCCAAGCCGACATCGACAACTTCCTCTCCACCAACCAGATCGTCATCACCGACCCCAAGTCCGAAACCATCTCCCTCCGCCCTGTCCTGGAGTTCCACCACCTCCCCGCCACGAACCTCCTCGAGAAGAAGCCTTCGCCTTTCGCCAACTACAAGACCCCCACCCCCATCCAGGCCGCCTCATGGCCCTTCACCTTGTCTGCCCGTGACGTGATAGGAGTTGCCGAGACGGGTTCCGGCAAGACGATGGCCTTTGCGCTGCCTTGTGTTGAGGCTGTTTCATCAATTGGCGGAAAGAGCACCAAGGCGGTTATTGTCTCGCCCACGCGAGAGCTTGCGATGCAGACCCATACTCAGATGGCTCAGGTCGCTGCTCTGAACGGTCTGAAGTGCGTGTGTTTATTTGGAGGCGCTTCCAAGGATGACCAGCGTGCGCAGCTTCGTCGTGGCGCCGACATCATCGTCGCGACCCCCGGACGTCTCAAGGACTTTATGTCTGATGACACCGTGGATCTTAGCCAGGCGGGCTTTGTCGTCCTCGATGAGGCTGATCGCATGCTCGACAAGGGGTTTGAGGAGGACATCAAGCAGATTCTGGGCAGCTGCCCCCCTCGCGAGCAGCGCCAGACCCTCATGTTCACTGCGACATGGCCCCAGTCGGTGCAGTCCCTTGCTTCATCCTTCATGGTCAGCCCCGTCAAGATCACCATTGGATCCAGCGGCAAGGAGACGGCGGGAGGAGCTGTCGAGTTGCAAGCCAACGCACGAATCTCACAAAGCGTCGAGGTTCTTGAGCCCAGGGAGAAGGAGTTCCGGCTGCTGCAGCTCCTCAAGGAACACCAGCAGGGCAAGCAGAAGAACGACCGTATCCTAGTCTTCTGCCTGTACAAGAAGGAGGCCACCCGTGTGGAGAACTTCCTGAGCCGCAAGGGAGTCCGCGTCTGTGGTATTCACGGTGACCTGCGACAGGAGCAGCGGACAAAGAGTCTCGAGGCGTTCAAGACTGGTGTCACTCCTGTTCTTGTTGCTACCGATGTTGCGGCCCGAGGTCTGGATATCCCCGAGGTGAAGCTGGTTATCAATGTTACAGTATGTTTTCTTTTTACAATTCCGCCGGCGGTTCTAACAGTTCTAGTTCCCCTTGACCATCGAAGATTATGTCCACCGTATTGGACGAACTGGCCGAGCTGGTAAGACTGGCCAGGCCATCACCTTCTTCACAGTGGAGGACAAGTCGCACTCTGGCTCGTAAGTATATGTGCTCCCGTAAGAACTCATCAGTCACTTACACTCTACAGCCTCGTCAACATCCTCCGAGGTGCTAACCAGCCTGTGCCCGAGGACCTCCTCAAGTTCGGAACCACCGTCAAGAAGAAGGCCCACGACATGTACGGCGCCTTCTTCAAGGACGTCGACATGAACCAAAAGGCCACCAAGATCACGTTTGATTAAGTCTATTTACGGAGCACTATGGTTTGGCGGCCTTGCGACCACGGATAGAGTGCAGACACTCGAGGATAAAACGGCGCTCAAAGAACAAACTGCGATGATTAGATGTGTCCAAAAAAGTGTTTTTGTTGTCTGGATTGTAGACGTACATGAGGAGCAATAATGGGACAGCCGAGGCGGCGACCTTGATGAGAGATTTGACAGGTTGGTCCTCTGCGCCGTCGAGGACCTTGAGTTGCTTGAGAAGTATAGCTGTGGCAAGGGAGAAGGTCACTGAACCCTCCGGGAGCAATGTCTTGATTTCGAAATCGACCCCCTGTTTCTTGAAGAACCGCTTGATGAATGCGCCGCTCCAGACGATGCGGCATGCCATGTTGATGATGTTGGCGAGCACGAGGCCAATGGCACCAAGAGGGAATACCCACATGAAGAGGAACGCCGAAGCAGCAAAGGCGACAGAGAAGGCGCCCATCCAACCAGACTGCTGATGGACCTCTGCTTCCGTGGCGACGGAGGCTACAAATGACTCTGTGAGGCCGTTGAGGGCGAGGAAGGGGATGTAGAAGCAGTATGCTGCGAGTACGTCGCCAGCCCCTGAACCAATCCATCGCTTGCCGGCCACAATGGCCAGGAGGGGTGGAGCGGCAAAGGGTCCTATGTTGACGATTATAGATGAGAGAAGGATGTAGAGGCGGAGAAGAGTCCGTAGGTTCTGCTTTGCTTCATTGACAGCTGCTGAGGGTTTTGTGGGTGACTTTTCATCGTCTCCGGCGGAAGGGTTTGCTGTAGGAGACGACAGAAGGCGGGAAAAGTAGCTACGACTGCTCTCCTCTACTGGCTGAAAGAGTAGACGCGCCAGAAGACCACCGTAGTTGTTAGCAAGAGCATATGCGCCTTGGACTTCGGCCGTGGCCAGCAGGGAGACGAGGAATGTGTCGCCCTGGGTGAGGAGATGCTTCACCACGCTCTGAGCCATCATGCTCCCAGCAAGACTCATAGTCTGCCGGTCAAAGTAGGATCCCCAGAAGCGGCCATCCTTGGTTGAAACAGCCTTGGGGAGAATAGAGAAGCCGATCTTAGAGGCGAGTTGATACCCAGAGATGAGGTAGACGAGGAGCAGAGATGCGCCGTAAGTCATCTGGCCGAGGGCAAAGGGGAGGACCCCAATATCTTTCTGCTGCTTCGATGCCCATACTGCAGAACCAAAAACAACGATACACCGTAGAAACGTGGCGATGGACTCTGCGGCTGCTCGCGTGCCAAACTGGAGGCGCATCTGCATAAGGACAAAGCAAGGCTCAGAGAGCAACTCAACCATTGCCGCCAGACCGTAGAGATACAGCGACTCGACGAGGTACGGCGTCGAAACAGCAGCACCGCTCGGGAACGCGAGATATATCCATCCCAGGACGAGACTGACGATGCTTCCCAGACCAATGGCGAGGTACCCGAGGTTCACAACAGCCTGGCTCTCCACCCTCGCCGCGTCGCTGCCCCTTGTTGTGTTCCCCACTGTGCCTTGCCGCTGGATAGCCACGCGGAGACTCTCACGGGCGAAAAAGAGGACTGAGAGGTAGTAGACCTCAAGCTGGGTTGACAGACCCAGGAGTGGTGCGGTGAGGTACCGGAGGAGGAGCTGGTTGGCGACAAAGGTGATGAGACGCGATGCGAGCTGGAGGATGATGAGGAGAGATGCGCCCTTGAGCATGGAGGCGCTCTGAGGGGGTGAGCTCGCATCCTGGGGCTTTGAAGATGGCGACATCTTGGGGGCCTAGGGTGGGAGATGGCCGTGATGAGTTGAATCAGGTTTGATATGTTTGTTCTTAACACGTGGAGGCGCCATGCGGCATGGTGTTTTGGGGCTTCAGTGGGTAATCGCTAATTTACAGCGCTTCCCCTTCCAACTTTTAGCGGGCGCCATGTCTGGGCTCCGGGCCGCATCCACGTTTGACCTCGACGGGTGGAAATAATTCGTAGATATTCTCTTATGCACCTCTAGGTTTGATTGATATGAGACGGTTCTAACATTTTTGGTTTGAGTGTAGTTGATGTATTCTCGTGAGCTGAAATTCAAGTGAAATGAGTCTATCATGGTAAACTGGGTGGTTACACAACTGTTGGGTTACACGATGCCCTTGTGCTTCGCCCGTGTGAGTCTTTTACGTACGGGACTTTCGTCACTGAGTTCTAATAATGTTCTAATCACCACTAGGCAGAGAGGTTCATCGGTTCTAGCAGACTATCGCGTGTGGCTGACGCCATGCATTGAGGCTCAACGCTCACCAGGGTAGTTGACCCATTTTCTGGCCCCGTCTACAAGGATACCTGAATTCTTATTAACCTCTAGCTTGCTTGAACATTAATCCTCGATCGCATGTTTCTCTAGGCATGTGTATACTCTATCTGACGATGAGACACAAGTCAAGGCTCACCTGATCAGATTACTAATGCCCAAAGAGCAGAGATGGTCAAAGCCACTCTCGCTTCTGGTTAAGCCTTGTTTGCTGTTGGGAGACGTCAGACCAAAGGATCGACGGTCTAAGCCATGATTTCCGTTCTTGGGGGCGTAAACTCCATAAATAGCACCCGACAACGCCACGGAGCCATTGAGTCGTCTAATGAATGGGGGATTTGGGTACTTTATTCAGTCTCTTCGCGCTCGTGGCGTATCGATCTGGATTATCTAGACGCGTTGATGATACCCTTGCAAGGGTCAAGTCGTGGGCAAACACCACAAGCTGACGACGAGGTGAGATTAACATGGATCGTCGGTGCATGTCAGCGGCGATCCACCCTCTCGGGAACGATGGGCATGTTTTTACAAATGGAAATGGTCAGCGAGGATGAAGCAGGTGGTCTCTTATTGTTTTGAATGTCCCGGCCAAGGTTTGTGCAGTGTGACACAGGCTGAAACTCATCGTCATGAACCCATGATTGAGATCGGCATCATATGGACTTGACCCTGAGAACTTTTCTCCATTGATGCTGTACCTGTCTTTTGCAATGGACTCGTAGATTAGAGGCAAGCAGGTAAACAAATTGTCTATTTTTATATATCTTCACATTCGCCTCGCGTCACGGACCTCAGCCTCTTTCTTTGTCCACCATAAACCCACACGCAACTCAGCCTTACATGTACCCCATGGTCTCAAACCCCTGTCCAGGTCCCTGCCATCTCCATTCCTGAGCCTCTTTACTCAGCAAATCCTTCCTCCGTCTCAGAACTTGATTCGTTGATGTGTACGGCGAAAGCGGGCTTGTCAAAGCTCCCTTGGAGTAAAGACCAAGAGCTTGGGGCACTTCCCAAGACATTGGTCTCTGTTTTCCTCATCCGTCGTCTTTTCTTTCTCACTCCGTCTTGTTCCAATTCCTTTGAGTTGCACGCGGTCCCCCTGCTTGCGCCACACTCTGACAAACTAATTGAGTGAACCATTGAATCCCTGCGCTTCCCACACCATCGCAAAGAAGGTCTGACATGGGGCCGACGCCTCAGCTTCGACTCGACTCCTCAGGCGAAACTTGATGTATGTTTGTATTAAAAGGAGGGCCTACTCTCTCTCACAATGGCCGATCCCTCAAGGCCTCTCACCTCCCCGGACGACTCCCCATCACTGTCGTCAGCTTCGAGGAGGGTGGCGTCCCCGAGACAGGCGGCTCTGAATCTGTTTCGCGGAAACGGTGGATATCAGCGCATGCCATCCGGCGGTGACCACGAGATGGTCGATCTCGACGATTCCGGCCCCTCGTCTTACGCATCCGGACTCGGCATCTCAATGAGATCGGGCTCCGGTGTTCCTCCTCCAGCTTCAAGAGCGAGTCCACCAGAGACACCTCGTTCGTTCCATGGTCTTCTTGGTTCAACTTCTTCAGCAGCTGTCGCTTCACCGAATTATCCCCCAGAACCATATCTCAGCCCCAATATGGCGAGGACGAGCAATCAGCAGGGCACGCCGGAGCCATTTTCTGAGATTTGGACTCCGGCTGTGCCTCACCCAGCTTCACCACCTAGTGGGAATCCGACAGAGGAATCTCGCAATCTCAAGGACTCACCTAATCCCCAGGCTCGTGGGTTTGGCTCGCCGTCTCCAAACCTGGATGGGCAAAGCACGCCGACGGTTGTAGGACCGAGGGGAGAGGTGATAGATGATGATTTTGATGATGATATGTTTTATAAGAAATTCGGTATGAGAGATTCAAGTGTTGTGCTCACACAAAGCTCACCTCAATAGGCGAACCTCCAAGCCACTGCTCTTCCAGCCAGGATATTCACCAAAGCAGAACAAGATGGCTCTCCATTACCATCTACGTCCTTTCCCTATACTCTACAGTCATGAGCGGTATCTGGCTCGTCACAGCCATTGTACAGCCCAGATGGGGTCACGGTATCTCATCGAAACACGGCCTTGTGCCCTCGACAGCGACGACAGTTGCTGCTCTTCTCGCAAAAACGATTGAAATGTCTTTTGTGACGGTTTTCGTCTCCTGCCTCGGCCAGGTCCTCACACGAAGGGCGTTTATCCGCAAGGCTCAAGGAATGACACTCGCTGAAATGACGATGCGAAATTGGGTCATTCAACCGGGCTCTCTCATCACTCACTTTGAAACCCTCCCGTCATCGTCCATGACCATCCTAGGCATGCTGTCCCTGACGGCCACATTTGCAGCGGCCTTTTACACCACCGCCTCTGACGCCATGGTCTCTCCCAAACTCAAGTCCGGAGGCTGGGAGACCAAGGAGCTTTCGGGTTATGTGCGCGCATCGTACGCCAACGCGCAGTACGTGTCCCATGACTGCCCCTATCTCTTCGACATTGAAAAGACCGACATTCACGCAGCCGAGTCGTGTATGAACGTGCAGTTCTCTGGCCAGTCGTACCGCAACCTTTTGAACTTTATGAGCCTATGGACGGACATCAACCAGAACGGTACCAACATCGGCGATGATCTATCGAAGCGACCGACAGGGACGACGCTTCTCTTTGACAACACTACCATGATGTCGACTTGGATCGAGAGGGAGCACAGCAATGTGACGGCGCAGTACAAGGAGACGGGGCGAATTATTAATAATGTCACACTCGCTCTGCCGCACCCTGGCGTCTACAGCGCTGCGACCCTACCGAAGAATGGTATCCTTCAACCTGATGACCTTGCTGGGGTTGGAGAGTACGCCGTCCGTGCTGGAGTAGTCTCGCCGTCTGTCAACGTGCTGTGTGTCGACACTGACAAGAAGGAGCTTGCTCCTCTCGTCTATACGGAGTGGCCCAACGCGCTGGTCAACAGGACGTACGTGGGTGATCAGATTAGAGGCTGGGATGGCTGGACTGGAGAGGTGCCCCAGCCGACCAAGAAGGGAGGAAAACCGGAATATCTCAACCGAACTGATCTTGACGACATCTTCAAATGGGGGCCAAAGTACGAGCGAAGACCTCCAGTGTTCCAACTCGTACGTTTCTATACCACCCTACAAACTAGGTATCACCTGGCTAATAGCTGCAGTACCCCTTCGACTATAACCTTCTCTCAAACGCAACCGTTTTCGAGGCCGACGCCATCTACATGCTGGGCAAGTCGGCTGGGAACAAGAACTACACGCTCTGCCAGCTGCGCTCTTGGGTCTCTCCCAACTGTTCCACACAGTTCAATATTTCTGGCACGGCTGGAGCCAACATGAAGGCGCATTGCGAAGATAACGAAGACGAAAATGCCTACCGTCGGTCATTCCCACCCGACCAGGGGTGGTCTCCCCCTTCTCTGGACTGGAAGGTGAGTTGTACTTGGCATGAGGCATGCAAGATGCTAACAGAGACAGTGGCTCGCTGATCAATGGCGACTATCCATGGACCTCAACGGCGGTGCTGTCAACAATAACGCTTCCAACGCCCGTATCTTGACCCAGCTTGCCCTCCATGAGCCCAAGTTACCGTCGGGCTTGCCGTCAATGGCTGAAGCTGTCGCCGTCTACTCAAGTGCGCTCGTCATGATCAGCGCCATCGATACCCCCTTCCGACACTACTGGGACTACAAAGCGCCCAACAACTGGGTCGAAAACGGTCCCGGGTTCCTGCAGACATTCAACGCGTCGCTCATTACACAAGAATACACTTCAGGCCACACAAACGACTGGCAAAACATCTTTTATGTAGTCCTCGTGCTCGTCTTCGCCATCAATCTTTTCTGCCTGTTCTACTTCATCATGCGATCCGGCTTGGTCACCGACTTTACCGAGCCGCAAAACATGTTCTCGCTGGCCGTCAACAGCCCGCCGAGTTACGCGCTCAACGGCAGCTGCGGTGGAGGGCCTGAGAAGAGGCATCTCGTGGTGCCGTGGAAGGTGGCGTTTGCTCCAAGTGCGAACCACTACTTCTTTCAGGATACGGTAGGCGGCAAGGAGCCATCACAGGGGTTGAGCACGGCGAGGGAGTATGGTCAGCCAAGGGCGAGTAGCTACAAGAGGCTGAGTTCGAGTAAGGGATGGCTATAGGAGTTCATTTGGGGCTGGAAACATTGTTGGGCGTTTGGGGGTTTGAACATGGTGTTGATGGGAATGGATCCAAGGTAGTCGCCAAGGTAGTCACCATCGGTAGTTCTCACGGAAGGCGCACCTCAACATGAATAGCGGCCACTTCCTCAAGAGAATAACTCTTGTTGTCCTTTTCTTACCGAGCTCCCCTCTTCTTCCATCTCTTGAACTTGACTCTTTCATCAACCCATCATCTTTCATCGCTTGAACCCGATTGCTCCATTAGCTCAACATTAACCCAACATTTTCTTTCCATCACCAGAATCAAAACATTATCACACATCATGGATGACGTCCAAGGTTTCCCCCCATCCGCGAGCGACTACGTCCTGTCCGAGGAGATGTTCGCCCCCGACATCGAAAAGGCGGCCACCCCCAGAGACCGTGCCAGGCGTCAACGGGCGGTGCGAAGAGTCGTCCAGGCCTTCAACAGGGCCAAGCGCAGCTTGTCACTCTGGAGCCTTGCCATGTTGTGGAACTACCTCCGGACTTCAGACTGGGTCTGCGGCGAGAGAGATGTTTCGAGACACCCTGAGAGGTTCTTGCTCAAGCAGGATGCGTCGTCCAAGTGGCCCATGTCCTGGTACGGCCGCTTTTTTGTCATTCAAACAACCTGCCACAAGACGGATGACCTCGAAAGGATTCACAGAGAACATGCCCGTCACTGGGGCTGTGCGTACCACGAAAGCAGGCCATTCTACCCTGACCTCTACCCTGACGCCAGCAGACTTCGTCACCATCTTCGTTGTTCCGAGGGCTCTGTCGCCCCGTCTACGTCTGTCGCCCCGTCTACAGTGACCCAGGACTCTACCTACCACTCTAAGGAACTCGTCCGGGTTGAGAGTCTGCCTCGCTCCAGATCTCGGTCTCCAAGTCCTACTCTAGCCGACTACGACATCATAGACCCTCTTCATCTTGAGAAGGCTATGCCTCCTTCTGCCTTCACCCAACCAACACGACCTGCTCGTACCAACCCTGAGGTCCCACGTCTTGTCGAGTCCGAATTGGTTATGCCTCTCATCAATCAACAAACGCAACCAGCTCACACAAGCTCGGGACCCTCCCCTCGCCCCAGCCACGCTGATCCAGCCTTGCAACCTTTTCTCCTCAACCAACCAGCGGATCCTGTCCACATTGGCGATGGGATCAGAGATGACAACGTTCCCAATCAACGTCTCTCTGGATCCCCAAGCCTGTATATACCAGACTCTCACCGCGCCAAGCAGCCAGCCCGTCCTGCTCGCACCGGCCCAGAGGTCTCGCGTCCTGCTCAACCCGACCTTGTTATGCCTCCTCTCATCAACCAACCAACAAAGCCAGGTCACACAAGCCCCGAGGCCTCCTCAAGCCCTGGTCAGGTCCATCAGGCTATGCCTCTTACCAACCAACCGATCGATCCTATTCACATCTATAATGGGGTCAAAAACCTCCGTGAGGCCGTCGAAAGGCTTGTCACCATATTCCCAAGCCTGTTCCCAACCCAAACTACTCACACTGGCCCTGAGGCTTCGCGTCCTGTTCAGTTTGATTCGACTCTACCCCCTCCAATCAACCAAACAGAAGAGTCTGCTCGCGCCAGCTCTGAGGCCACCCCACGCCCTGGGCATGTCGGCCCGGCTCTGCCTTCTCCCACTCTCATCAACCAACCAAAATACTTTTCTTGCACTGGGGGGTTCATAGAGCCTGAGAATCAGGTTCGCACTCTGCTCCCAAGCGTGCCTAAGCCAACCCCTCACCGCGATGTCCAGCCTAAAAATGATCGTGGCCCTCCCAGTCTGGTTACAAATCCTCCCAGTCTGCGAGCAAGCTCTCCTCGCTTTGGTTTCCTGCCTCCCCGGACTGGCCGTAATCCTATGTCTACCGGTCCAGTGATGGATGTGCAATCTTGCATCGTACAGGCCACGCAAGCTGCACAACAGGCAATGGACCTTTCTCAGAGGTCACTGCATCATGTCCAGAGGTTGGAAGCCATTTCGAACAACATGTCAGACTACATCAAGCAGTCAATGAACCATGCCCAACAGTCAAGAAACTACATGCATGCGTCTACTGCCGCTACTGAGGGGATACAAAAAGATATCCGCGGGTCAAAGGCCAACACTGAGGCGGCCATGACCACAGCGAACCGGGCCTTGGATCTTGTCGAGAGACTGCGTCAATATTTTTCAACTGAACCACGAGAATGAGATGATGTGGATGAGGTCTCGTCATGGAAAGGTCAGCTACGTACAACATCCTGGAACATCTCGGTGCATCCGAGACTCGAGTTACTTGGGATGGAAGCGAGTCTTGTCTTTGTAACGCGTGTATTATCAGTAGCGATTTGAGTTATAAGTGTAGCAATAATGTCCGGTCAGCCATGGCCAAGCGCCTATTCCATCCCATCTTGGTTGATATGTGTCCTCCTGGAGCTCTCGGCTGCCAGTCTCCATGGCCTTTTCCTTAACCATGAACCGTTACCGTGTATTCCGCCATCAACTGCGCCTAGTAGCGCTAGATCATGTTCCAGGTAGCTCAGATCGTCGAGGTAGTTATACTTCCTTTAGGTAGTTCCCTGTGCTGCATGACAGGGTTGAGCGTGTGCCTGCTTTGTGTTGGCGGGTTCGGATCTGACTGTCCCTTGGGCAACAGGGGGCTGATTCGTGGCGTCGATGCGGCGGACCTCTTGTTTGATTCCAATGTCGTTCTGTTGCAGTGGAGGCGCTCTGACGACTTGGCCAGTTGCGTCCTGAACTGGCTTGGCAGGTTTTCTGATAACGGGAGCACCTGCGCCTTCAACCGGTCTCAACGGAAGAGGGCCTCGATCGTGTCGTGGAGCCTCGCCCATGGCATGAGTGTTTCGAGGCATGGGCACCTGGTTCCCGGTCCCAGGCTTGACGGGGGTCTTGCCCAGGAACAAGAGGTACTCTTTGTTGGGATCATCGATCTTGGGGTACGTGAGCTTGTCCATGTTGAAGAGGACTCCCCAGTGAGCCGAGAACTCGTAGAGGAGTTTCACGACCCAATCACTGGGACCCCAAATGGCATGGACGACGAACAGGTGGGGATAGTACAATCTCCCATGGCCGCGGGTAGGGATCTGGCCTCTGAGGCTGCGGATCAAGGCGTAGCTGGAAGGGTTGCGGGCGGTCCTGATCCAGTCGCCGCGGCGGAGGTAGACGTAGAGCTCGTGGCGGGTCGCGGGGGACATGGATGCTTTGATGTCCTCGTAGGCTTTGAGGACCTTCTTGACGCATCCGCGGCGCCACTGCTGGGCGCTGGGTCGTGCGACGTAGGCGCGGATGTTGGGTTCGAATTGCTTCATGGTGAGGGGTTCCTCGACGGAGGGAGTGTTTTGAGCCATTGTGGTGATGGTTGGCTGGCTTTGATCTTGTTGATTGATGATGAGATGTGGATGAAAGATGGAGACGAGGAGAGAGATGTAAAGAGGGCTTCTTAAGGGAGTGTTCAACAGGGACCCTGAATCACTGATGCTGTTGAACGTTTGGAGAGGTGAGGGCATTGAGGCTGCCCTTGGCCGCATAGCATAATGTGAATCGCGACTCATCCTGAACAGTTATCTACGGAGAAAATGCCCTTGAGCAATCAACAAATCGACTCCTAAGGAGACTTGCCTTCTTAATGACATGCATTGGTGCTATGCGAGGAGGTCTTGGCGAACACTTACACTGAGAGTGCCAAGGACTTGGCAGGACGATCACCACACCACAACCAGGCGAATCAGGTGTAACAAAAGCGAAAGACAACTTCGAGGCATGATGAGTTAGGAAACTAAGTAAAGGGCGTGTTTTGACAAGTAGAAGTGCACATGCCCACAGACCACCGAGGCTGGACTGAACGTTGGTAAGGCTTGTCCACTACACAACTGTTTTAGCAACGAGATACTACCAGATGTTGCACAAAGCAAGAGCTGTAGACCTGCCGTTTTCTTGATTATGAATTAACCTCGGGAGTCCTCAAACCCTGCCTAGATAGCGTCAGTCAGGTTGGAGCAAGTACTCCAAGCTCTGAGGCAGATCAAAACTGGTCCAACACCGAGGACACTGTCAATGCCATGTTTACCAGGATGGACAAAGCTCAGCATGGCAGTTGAGCCCCTCCTGATTTCCCAAAGTCATGTTAGAAGAGGTCTCTGGTACTGAGGCTTGTAGCCAAGTCAGGGGCTGTGTGCGATACATGGCCGAGCGAAGATGTGTAGAGCTCTCACGTAGCCGTATCTCGGCCTTTAAACTTGGGAGTCCTTGATCGAAGGCGGGCTGTCGTAAAGTCCTGGCCCTGTTGATATCTCATCGACGGGGGCAACAGGCTGTCTCGACCGTTTCACGGATGGAACGGATGAAGCCCATGTGATGAGAAGAACTTTACAAGCACACGAGACTGCCAGGCCTCGTCATTGTCTACCTGAACATCACCCCAACTCCACTTCAGCTCAGTCGGGGCAACTTGACAGTCCAGACTGCCGAGTGTGGAGGTGTTGGAGATAGCGTCCGAGGCAACACCGAAGCTGTCGTCCCATTTCCCATTCGCGGCTCCGCAAGCCAGCAGAGCTACCATCATGTCAATCATGGTGAAGTGTCTCTCGATTTTGAGTGTCGGTTCAGTAGTAACGGGCCGACCTGAAGAGGGAGGGTTGGGGAAGAGAACACAACAACACCACTCTCCAGATCTCACCATGCAGACTTCTCCAACGGACAACATCTAGTTCTATACATGTAGCCGACCCTCCTCAGTTTCGAGTACCGGTCTAGACTGACCCAACCCCACAATGCCGCCGAGCCTCAAGGGGAGGTCCTTGACCGGATGCTCGAGATGTTAGTTTGCTGTAAACACCTCGGAGGAGAACGGGGCCGACTGCCATAAGCTCCTTCGCTACGAGGCACTTGCGCCCGTCGAAACGGTTCGTCCTCGGAGCCTCCGTCGACTCGAGAAGGAACCCTTCATTGGCGTTTGGGTTGACGTGTCGGCCCGACATTTGATTGGAAGGGTGTGATTTTGAGTTTCGCCATCGCCAAGTTTCGATCTAGGTCGGATTTCTTGGAGAGAATGCAACCCAAGCTTGGGGATCCCTTCCTTTATTTCCCCTCTTCCTGTCGTAATCACACAGGCTGCGGGGGATGAGACGAGCCCATGGGGGAGAATACAAGCTCTGGGGATGAAAGTGTCGGTCGAGGTAAGGATGTTTCCATGATCGGGATGGCCTAGCTAGATAGCATCTCGCCACTGACGCCAACACTTTTCGAGGCTGTCATTTCTCAACGGCCATGACGAGAAGGGTTGCTTCAGCGTCAATGTTGAGATTGGCTTCTAGAGTTTCTTCGAATGTCTTGGGCCCTGCAGATCAAACGTCCACCGTTGATCTGTCTCAACAGTGTCTTGCCAAACAAACATAAAAGTGTCTCTTCAACTGGGAGAGTCAATCAGCAGTTAAAGTTGGCACCAAGCCGCCGCCAGGTTTCTCCAAGTTCTCCCACCACAAGAATCTTGCGCTCATGGGTGTAGACAACCTCCAGCTGACTGGGCAGCAAGGCGCTCAACAGGGTCTACCACGGGGAAAGCTAAATCAGAGACCTAGTGGACGTGCACGTAAAAGGGCCGAAACGGTTTCGTTGGTCCTTCGCGCGACGCTATTCCGGAGGGTTTTGGCCTGAGCGGCTAGTCTTGACAAGCATGGTCTTGGAATGACAGCTAATTCACCAATTGACCAAGTTCAAGAGCATCAAGTGTCTCTCATGAGCGTGGCAAATCGAGTAGCTCGTAGTTCCAACTGTCTACCCTAATGAGAATATCGCAGACTTGACGATTGCCCAGCCGGCCTGGCCCGGGGTGGCATCTCGGGAGACCCGCATCTGTCCCCGGCATCTCTTACTGTGGAGATCTTCATACATGGTCATGGGTTATCATGATGGAGATCCTGCTTGGCCTCGTGGCCAGAAGCATTCTGTCTCATCTGCCGAGACTCTTCTGCATCCGAGTTATCCGTCCAAAGTGCAGCTAGTGTCAGGGGTCGAGTAGTTATTCCTCATACATGCAAACAACACCAAACATCATTGAGTCTGTTACTCTATTGTGTCTCCCTACATACAAGATGTACTATGGCACAACACCCTCTCCAAAGCGGCTCGAGACAATTCAACAACCCAAACCCATTCAAAAACATCACGTCAAATCACCACCCGCTAGGCAATATCACGGCGAGACGTCAAAGGAACGCCCCGTGTGGAGCACACCTCAAGTGACAATGTGACACTCTCCTCAGCCCATACCCATCCCCCACAAACGCCCTCCCCGTATCCCTCAGGTCATCTCCAGAAAAAAAAAAGCCAATGTCATGGTGGCGATCCCCCGGTGGTGGTGGTGCGGCTGCTCCGCATCTCCAAATCCCATCCCCTTAGTCTAGTCGGTCAGCCCGGGGTGCCGGTCTGGAGCTTCCCCAAGTTAGCTTCCCTCCGGGAATTCGTGTAGCAGCAAAAATCGTCATGTTGGAGTGGATTCTATCTGCTTCAAGGCCGTTGGTCACCTTGCAGATGGACTTTTAAGTCTTTGATGAGTTTAAAAGCAGGAGATCCCCTCCTCGATCAACACGTCTTTTTTTTTTCTTCATCAGGCTTATATACCCAATAACCTTTCTGCTCTCTTCTCTACTTTGATCAATTCACTCGCCAAGAGTCAATCTTGATTCAGGCTCAGGGGTCGATCCCAATCTTTAGCCCAGACGGCTCCCCAACATAGCTCATCACTAGGAACAAGAGCACTCGCCATGAATACTCTTCGGAGAGCATCCCTCAGCAAGCCCGAGGAGGAGGGCAAGGCATGGCCTGCCATCGCCATTGGCATGTTTGTGGCCTTTGGTGGTGTCCTCTACGGGTATGTTTCCAAGACTCACAGTCATACATCTTCCAGTGCTGACGAGACCCTAGCTATGATACCGGTACCATCTCTGGCATCCTCGCCATGCCGTACTGGCAACGCCTCTTCAGTACCGGCTGGAGGGACTCGGACGGCGACCTCAACATCACCACATCCCAGGAGTCGGGCATCGTCTCCATCCTCTCTGCGGGTACATTCTTCGGCGCCCTCTCTTCACCCTTCATGACAGACTATATCGGCCGTCGCCCAGGTTTGATGATTGCCACTTGGGTGTTCAACCTAGGTGTGGCTCTTCAGACTGCTGCTACTGCTATTCCCATGTTCCTTGCTGGACGATTCTTTGCTGGCTTTGGTGTTGGCCAGATCTCAGCCATCAGTACGTCTCCTCTTACACCCAACTCATAACCTCTCTAACACGTCTCAGTCCCCCTCTACCAGTCCGAGACAGCCCCCAAATGGATTCGCGGCGCCATCGTAGGAGCCTATCAATGGGCCATCACCATCGGTCTCCTCCTCGCCGCCATCGTCAACAACGCCACGGCCAAGCGCAACGACACGGGCTCCTACCGCATCCCCATCGCCGTCCAGTTCGCCTACTCCCTCATCCTCTTCGGCGGCATGTGCATCCTCCCCGAGACGCCCCGCTTCCTCATCAAGTGCGATCGACACGACGAAGCCGCCAAGGCCCTCGGCAGGATCCGACGCTTGCCTCAGGAGCACCCTGCTATCCAGGCTGAGCTCACCGAAGTGAGGGCGAACCACGAGTATGAAAAGACGCTTGGACAGGCTTCTTATCTCGACTGCTTCAGGCCTCCGATCCTGAAGCGCCAGTTTACTGGTATGGCTCTGCAGGCTCTTCAGCAACTCACCGGCATCAACTTTATCGTACGTCCCCTATTCATCATACCTGTACCTGACTAACAAAAGCCCAGTTCTACTATGGCACCAAGTACTTTGAAAACTCTGGCATCTCGAGCGGCTTCGTCATCTCCATGATCACATCAGCCATCAACGTCGCCTCCACCCTCCCGGGCATGTACGCCATCGACAAATGGGGCCGTCGGCCTCTTCTCTTCTGGGGCGCCATCGGCATGTGCGTGTCCCAGTTCATCGTCGCCATGTCAGGCACATTCTCGACGGGCCAGAACGACAACGGCACCATCTTTGTCAAGAACCTCGCCGGACAAAGGGCGGCCGTCTCGTTCGTGTGCATCTACATCTTCTTCTTCGCCTCGACATGGGGTCCCCTCGCCTGGGTCGTCACCGGCGAGATCTTCCCCCTCAAGACCCGTGCCAAGTCCCTCAGCATGACCACGGCGACCAACTGGCTCCTCAACTGGGCCATCGCCTACTCGACCCCCTACCTCGTCGACTTTGGCCCCGGCAAGGCCAACCTCCAGAGCAAGATCTTCTTTATCTGGTTCGGCTGCTGCTTCATCTGCATCGCCTTTGTCTACTTCTTCATCTACGAGACCAAGGGCCTCTCCCTCGAAGAGGTCGACCAGCTCTACGACGAGGTCAGCGTGGCGCGCAAGTCGACACAGTGGAAGCCCACTGAATCCTGGGAGCACCGCCAGAGCGTGACTGGACCCGGCGGAAAGATGTTTGGCAATGAGAACGGCGAGGCCACGCACGATGAGAAGAATGAGGCTGTTTAAGAGCATAATCAAGAGCATATTCGTCATGTATTCATAAGTTTACCGATATCCGGCAGGGGATCGGCGAAAGCGGCCGAGAACCCCCACAATACCCGGCCCCACAACGGCCCGGGACACCCGTACATAGTCCAAATTTCCATTTACAGCGTAAAAGTCCTGCGTCCCTCTCCCTTGATGAACCTGATCTTCTCCTTCTTGTCCCCGATGAGCGTGGCATCCTTGGCACTGTCGTCCACGTCCAGGACCTTTGTGTTGCACTTTGTCGACTTGCCCTTGTTCTCCACGTCGACCTTGTCGTTGTCCTTGCCGTAGGGGATGGGCCGGATCACCTTGAGGTTGAGGGAACTGCCGTCCTCGTCGTCGTCGCCGAGGCTCTTGTGGAAGATGCGGATGCCGGCGACCACGACGGCGTTCCAGGGGTCCTTCTCGTGGTCGTCGCCCTCGTTCGTGTCAGAGTCGGAGGAGTCGCTAGACTCCGAGTCGGAGGGGACATCTCCGGTGTACGTGTCGACGGCGAACTGGATCTCGCGTTCGGAGAGATCACGGAGGGAGCCGACGCTGGAGGCGGCGCCGTCATCGGTGTCGCTCTCCTCTTCCTCATCCGAGTCGGACTCCTCGGCCTTCCCCTTCCCGTCATCTCCCTCTTCCGCCTCTTGCTCTTCCTTCTCCTCCTCTTCCTTAGCCTCTTCATCACCCTCAGGCTTCTTCTCATCCTTCTCTTCGACATCGTCGTCGGCAGTGGATTCGGGAGTCAGGGGTTCCTGTGGCTTCGACTCCTCCTCCTTGGACTCGACCTTCTTCTCCTCAGAGCTGGGAGTTGCCTCTGCCTTTTCAGTGGGCTCAGCTTCCTCCTCCTTCTTTTCTTCAGCCTCCTTCTCTGCGGCCTCGGCTGCGGCCTTGGCCTCCTCAGCAGCCTTCTCAGCTCGAGCAGCGGCCCTCTCAGCCTTTCGAGCCTCCTTGCGGAGCTTCTTCTCGGCCTGCTTGAGCTTGGCCTTCTCTCTCTTCTTCAGCCGCCTGTGCTCTCCCCATGCCCAGTCCTTGGTGGCGATGTAGTGGGCCGCCTCTCGGTCCTTGATGATTTTCTTCCTGATTCTGTCCTTCTTCTTCTTCTTGAGCTCCGCCTCGTGTACCTTGCGAGCCGCCTTCTCCTCGAGGGTCTCGACGAATCTGCCCTTGCAGTGGCCGAGGTCGTAGGTGAGACCGATACGAAGGAGCTTTTCGCGGCGTGACTTGGCGTTTTGCTTGATGACCTTCTCGATGGGGAAGACTGACTCGTTGCGGGTGGCGTTGATCTTGACGCGGACCTCATAGTCGCCAGCCTCGAGTTCAAGCTCGACGTTGGTGGAGCGTGTCATACGGTAGGGCGTCTGGCTGCGAACCACATAGTCAGACTTGCCAGCCTTGTGAACGCGGAAGGTCAGCTCGAAGCGGTACTGGCCCTCGAGGCCTCGGAAGTATCGGTCGTCGAGCTGAGCCAGGACGATGACGACGGGACCAGGCTTCGTGATGGTGAAGGAGAAGTGGGTGTCGTGGTAGTCGAGCGCCCAGGGGACGGATAGAGTAGTCCAGAGCTGGGTGACGCGCCACTCGGGGGTGAACAGACGGGTCCGATCGAAAGACTGGTACTTTCTGAGGAGGTCCTCGTACGAGATCCAAAAGTCTCCGTCATCGCCGAAGCGATGATCGAGCTTGGTAAGCCACTCGGGGGTCCATTCCTTGGATCCATCACCTGGGCACCGTCAGTATTCTGTCTGATATGGACTTGACGAGGTTACCTACTCCATGGGCCGTTCCATTCTCCCTTGCCCCAGGGGTTCTTGAGCTTGAGCAGACGCTTTCCGTCAATCTCGACAGCCTTCTGGATCGAGTAGGCGTGAAGCTCGATGATGCCCTTTCGATCACCCCAGCCATTGCCCCAGACGCCAGTCCAGCAGCTGAAGAGGAACTCTTTGTTCACCTTGAGGAGCTCCTCGTTCCAGAAGTAATCCTATCAAACTCCGTTAGCTGATGTTGGTTATATCCGCGTGTGCTTAACCAACCTTGTCCAGGATGTCATTGGCAAAGAGCTCGCTGCTCACGCCTCCGGTGAGGTCCTCGAGACCCTCACCACCATAGCCACCTTCAATGGCGGCGTAGTCTCCATGAGCCTTGGCATAGCACTTCTCGAGAAGGGGGAGCCAAGTCTCCTGGGGGTGCTGGCACTGTGCAAAGTAGAGAGAGCCGCTGTTGGACTGGTAGATTCGGCGGTATGCCTCCTCTGGATCGAGGCGCTCAACGTTGTCAAACAAGACTCGGTCCAGGTAGCTCTCATCATAGTCAGGCTTGGTCAGATAGAGCTAGAATATTTGTCAGTTGCCGCATTAGTAAGAAAGCCAGGACACGTACATAGTCGTCGACAATCTCCGAGATCCACTCGCCGTCACGGTAAAAGACGAAGCCATAGACACCGACAGCCTGGTCATGTGCAACGCAGAGCCTCTCAATGAGACCAGGCTTGTTGCTCAGAGTGCAAAGAGCAGCCATGAGCCAGCAGTCACCATTGCGGCCCTGCCGAATGTCACTAGTAGTCGGGCCATCAATGTATAAGCAGGGGTTATCAAAGATGTCACCAACGCGCTTCACGCTCTGGGGCTGCATGTCGAGACCGGGCGTGTAGTCCTCGACGTTTGAGAGCGACTGGAGGCAATCGTTCTGACCAAACTTGAGATCGGCCTCAATGTCAAAGTGAGGGTCGCGATACTTCTTGTTGATGCGACGACACTCCTTGACAATCTTCTCGACCTTGGCGCGGCACGTGGCCGCAGCCTCTTCGTAAGAAGCATCTGTGGTGGTGGCGGTCACTCTGTTGCCTCTCTTGGCAGCGGCCTCGATGTAGGTGTTGGAGGGGATGACGGTTGTAGCTGTAGGGTATTAGATACTGCCCAAGTCGTTTGTAAGAACACAAAGAGACATACCCTTGCCCGGGTTCTTGGTGGTGAATTTGCCCCAGAACTTGTCAATCACGTGCTGGGGTGTAACCTTTGAGCGGTCGCCCAAGTCAGCACTAGTAGCGATGTCTGCAAAAGACCTGTTGGGCGACGATGACCTCGAAGAAGAGGAAGAGGAGGAGGAAGACATCTTGTCCAATTGGTTTGGTGGAGTCGACTTCCTGTTGTGTAAAAGCACCAGTCAACCCTGGCGTAGCAGAGAATGAACAACACCAGACACAACTCTCAAGCTAAAGATGGGAGTCAATGGTGAGCCCTCAAGAGTCTGAGAAACACAAGAACCGAATCAGTCAATGCAAAAAAGAACATGCCCGCCTTTTATCCCTCTCCCCCTCCCGCTCTATCACATCCGAAATGCACGCCGAGCAAGCCTGCGTTTAAGCGCCGCTTCAGCTCGTCAGCCCGTCAGCAATTCCATCAGCCGCCAACTCATCCCCCTGTCTCCATTCTGATACATTGATGGAGGGGGAGGAAACAAAAGTGCAAGGACCCCATCCCATGCCCTGCGTGTCTCGGGCCCATGGTTTGGTCGTATCGTCCCGTACTGTACATCTAGAACCAAGGTCACACAGCCACACTGGTTCTCCATTCTCAAGATGCATCTCGTAACCAGAATAGGTCGTCTCTTCCGGTCCTGTCCTGCAATGCACGAGACCTGAAGCAATAGTGTCCTCCTCTCCTCTCCCCAACCTCTCACCGTCCAGCGGCGCGCGGCCCCCAACTTCTTGGCGTTGGTCCAGCTCCCCTGCCACCCGTCAGCCCACCCCGGGTTAGTTTGCAGCTCTGACCCCTCCCCTCCCGAACCTCGTAGGGCTGGACGGGAGGAACTTTGGTGGAGATGAAGTGGTTGGTGATCATGTCTGATCCCGCTGCGGCTGACGACTTCTGTGACATGGCACCATGCAAGGCCGGCCATGGCGACTATTCACGGCAGTCTTGGCAGGATGCGAGGTCCTACTGTTTCGTCCTGTTTGAGCACCATTTCGCGCTCGCTCATGCTGACGGCAGCATTCTATCTGCATGTTGAGACCTACGCCGTATTCTGATCCAGCCACCACTGCGTGAGAAGATGCCGTCTCTAGCCCTGTTTTCAACCATGACTGCATTCGTAATGTAAAACATGGTTGCACATGGTCACCTCCGCTGTTCAGCCGCTTGATAGGTTGTCGTCATCCATGCAACTCCTTCACCAGATGATGAGCACAATCTATCTATTTTCAACTATTCATTGCCACCTCTGGAATGAACTCGGAAGCCCGTTACAACTCGAATAGTCATGGTTCATATTGCCCGGGCGGACATCACCCTTGTGACACGGCACAATGAAGGCTGAAAGCGTTTGAGCAGCCGTTTGTTTTGACGTATCGCCAGCTCATGCAGGAGGCAGCACTCAACAGACGCAGTGTGACCTATTTGCTGGATACCCCATCGCCTGTCACCTCTTTGGTATTACCCAGGGAGGGTCATATTGATTACCAGCTACACACCTTCAACACTACAATCTGTACTGGCCTCAAATTAACCCCGCTGACCACAGTCCATTGGGACAACCTAGCCTTCCCTGAGCCTGAGCTCGTTTCCTTTCATGCATGAGTATACAGTTCTGTTAGCCTGTCCAATCCAGTCCTTACTCCAGAAATACAGTTTGCCATCCCAACGCCGTTGTACAATACCAGCATCGTAGCACCTCGTCTCATCTCATCTCGTCTCGTCTCATATCTTCTTTGCTTGTTGATGCCACTTCGCTTCATTTTTGGTAATGCTTGTGTATCAAATCGTTCGTTTACAACTCTGCCGCAACCACAACTTCACCCTCAACCATCAGACCCACGCTCAACCTCAACTGCAACACAACCACAACCACAACCACCACATCTAGACAGCCACTCAAAGACGAGGGATCCGGGGACACCTTCACGCTCCCAAGGCTCCCCATCATGACTTCTTCTCTCCCACTCATAAAACTCTCTGTTGTCTGTCTGTCTGTCTGCTGCTCTGTGGGACGTTTTCTTCCGCATCAAACAGGGCCTCGAGTGCAACAAGTCGCCTGTCGTCCACAACACAAACAACATCCTATCCCCCAATTGTCGTCGATCAATCTGGCCTTCAGCCCACCACTTCTCACGCACGCGTCCACTGATCTTTTTGCCGCCAGGCGACAACACAAGCTCTCTCGAGGCTTGACCTACCCGCTCTGGGGGCTGCTTTCTCTCGTCAAAGCCTGAGTCTCTGCGCTTTTTCTTTTCCAAGCTCAACAACCAACACATCGCCTCGCGGGGTATATCCTTCGCAGGGTGCCGTAGAATTTTTTGAAAGTCGTTAAGAGCCACGTGACAGCGTCTGTCGTTCAAATCGTAGTAGTAGTCCTTGGGTGAATGATCCAAAGTTCCGTCTGAGGAAAGGTGCCAGATGCGGAGAACCGCCCAGAGACCCCCTAGTAACCAAGGATCCATGCAAACAAGTCTAGGTGAAAGATGGAAAAAGGAAATATCGTTGGTAGATGTCTTTTCCTGTCATCCAAGGCTTTTCGTCGTTCTACGCCATCCGAGGCAGCAGCCACGTAGACGCCGCTCCGGACAGCTTGGACGAGGAATCCGTGGGATATCCAGGTCAAACAAAGAACGAGGTTCAAAGATGAATTTAGACGGATCGAAGATGCTGTAAAACCAGACCAACCAAATGGTGCCGGCTTGCATGCTTCGGATCAAAATAAACAAGAACCGGAACAAAGAAATAAGACGAGGGTAAGAGATAAAGGGATAATATGTTCACGTGTCGGCATCAAAAAGAATAAATAGGCAAGAAACACTTCAGACGGTATCCTCAGCTTGACGCCTCGACGAGAGCCGTCATGCCCGAGGGGCCGCCGTTGGGCCAGGTGCCTTTTCAAGCACGGCCCAAAACGACTCCGTATGTACTCTAAGCCACGGGGGCAATAGGAGCAACAGGAGGAGCAGGGACGTTGCTCATATCAACCTCGGGAGGGATCTCGCCGGGGGCGTTCTTCTGAGGGCAGTCCCGAGAGATGTGACCGGCCTCGCCGCACTGGTAGCAAGTCTTGCCAGCAGTGTTAAGAGGGCCGCCGTTGGGAGCAGTGCAGTCTCGGGAGATGTGGCCGAGCTTGCCGCAGGCGTAGCACTTCATGGCCTGAGCCTGGCAGTCACGGGCAAAGTGGTTGGGGCCACCGCACTTGTAGCAAGTAGCGGGACGGGGGCCGCCAGCGAAACCACCACGGCCGTAACCACCGGCAAAGCCACCGCGGCCCATGGGGGCACCACGGCCAAGAGCAGGACCAACAGGGTTGGGGCAGGCGCGCTGTGAATCCGTGTTAGTCTATGGAGCTTTCGAGAGATGTCGAAAAGAGCATACAGCAAGGTGACCGGGCTGGCCGCAGTTGTAGCAACGGCCGCTTGTGCCAGTGCCGCTCAGGCGGAGAGTAGGGCAGTCAGCCTGGACGTGGCCAAGACCCTGGCAGTGGTAGCACTGCTTGGCCTCGGTGGTACGGGGGAGAGGGCAGCCGTTGGACTCGTGGCCTAGATAGTATTAGATATCAACGACAATAGTTGTCGAGGTCAAGATGCATACCAGGCTGCTTGCCTATGAGATGCTAGTTAGCGCCAGGAATGGTTCACGGGGGGGTAAATCCTACAGTTGTAGCAAAGTCGCTCAGCAGAGGAGCAGACCTCGGCATAGTGGCCAACATTGCCACACTTGTAGCAAGCACGTCGAGAAAGAGAAGACATGTTGAGGGTATGTGTCTGGTAGCTCGGTTAGTCAGAGGGCTCGTCGACCATGTTGCATTGCAATGCGTGGTTGCGGCGCGGAAGCCCTTCCTCGCTAATTCGTCCCATGGTCATGCTTATCCAATACGGTATCCAGATCTCGATGCGCGATTATTGGGAACATTGGTGTTGGATCCTGGAGGACAGTTCATGGCGCTGACGCGAAGCCAAGCTCATTGCGTCGATCAACCACGAATGCGATCCTTGGTGGTAAGCCTCGGGCGACAATCGCAAGCGCAATGGGCAAGCGAGCAACAAAGTATCAGGCCATATGATCCAGTGCGGCAAAGGCGATCAGGCAGAGTAGAATCGCATCGCATTCATAACGTCGGGACGAGAGTTGATGACGATGGCGGCGCGATGCTTGGACGATGGTGTATTCGGCCCTTGATGGTTGACATTGGTGCGAATGTCGAAACCCCGCACCTCATGCCGTTCGGAGGGGCAATATGAGCATCAGGTTTCGCCGTGAAGTCGCAACGCCGACATGCGACGAGGCATTATCAAGAGCCGACGCGACGGACGATAGTATCGAGATGTCGGGTCGCACGCAGCGATAGCTAAGAGCGGGAGTCGTTTGGAGGTGAACCGAGGCTTGAGGCTTTCGAAAACGCGTGATTTCTTGTCGGTCGGAGGGGAAATGCGAGACCAGACGAACAAAACCGGAACGCGACGAATAACAAGACCGAGTCGGTTGCTTTTTTTCGGACGATGAGGATTCGAGAGCCAAACGTTGCGACAGGAGGTCGTCGTCCAGAGGTCGCGCAACCAGAGGGGGGACGAAGCGAAGGAGGGGCAGCAGCACAGAACACGGCAACACAAAAAACGCAATGCAGCAGCAAAACCACGCTTCTACCGTTTGTCACATACCTTTTTGGACTGGGAGGGGGAGCTTGATAGGTAAAACAGAAAAGATTTTAATAAAAATATATCCAAACGGTGGATTATGGATGGTTGAGGCTTATCCAAGGATGATGATAATGATGCTTGAAAGATAACCAAGAAAGGATTTCCCTCGAGAAAGTGAGTGTGCCTTTTTTTTCGATCTTTGTTCCCAAACGGAAATTTATTTTTTGATTAAAAATTTTTCGCACGAAGGAAATGAGGGGAGACACACACACGGGCACACACAAAATCAGTGGACGGACGGAGCCCGCGAATGACTACGACTCGACTGGAAACTACCCAACCTACGAGCGACCAACGGATTCCATTGTGGGTAGATTGTGGGGAGGGGGGCGACTCGACTCGGGCAGCATGCGCCAGGCGCGTGGGAGGGGGGAAGGAGCAAGCAACGGCGCGGGTTGGTTCTCTTCCCACTCATCCAGTGGATTTGCTCATTCACAATCACGCGCTGAAAAGAGCACTGACTTGGGGGGCCATCCTCTTGGGACGGAATCACGGAAGCAGAGGGCGAAAGGGGAAGGCGATTCATCGAGTCAAGCCGGGGTCTGGAGTCCCGAGTCAAGGCACGGTCCAATCACTAATTGCCTAAAGGCGTCCTTGGCCTTGAACCTTCCTTTCCCTCTTTGGGTCCGGCATCTCGTGAGTCGTGCTTGTCTTGTTCAGGGAAAGGGTGAGTGGTCTGAGGGGGAGGGAAAGAGGTTTGAGGGTTTATTTTGCTTTTGCCGCTAGGGAGGAAGGAAGCAGGAACTGTGTCTTGCCTTCTGACCGTGTTCCTGACATGGGTGGGAGAGGTTTGACTCGAGGTATTCACGTGATGGAGCAGACAACCTATATCGTTGGTATCGTGAATATCAGATACAACTTGCTGTTGACTCCATCAATTTCATTCCCAACGACTCGAGAATACCTTCCTTGGCCCCATCAATTGCTCCAGGATATACCAAGACTCACATCCGGTCGCAAGGGGGGAACCGCGTGATGTCTTGAGAATAACAATAGCCACAGGGCCGGGCTAATTCCGTGACGCTGGATCCAGTCCCCCGAACCTCGCCGTGAGATGTTAATATCCCCTGCCCGGCCCGGCCACCAAAGAAAAGATAGGCTGATTTCCGGGCGACAAGGACGCACTCACCGATCGGGTTCCATCGTCACTGGGTCCTCTCAGCTCAACCCCAGTCCTCGGTTCAGCCTGGGTGATCAGACGCTTACACGACACTGATACGAGTGAATTCGCTTATGGAATGCGCCCTTGTTTATAATTGCTTTTTCTTCTTGTCAAATCATGTGGTATCTAGTCGCCAAGTCTGGCTTGCAAGACTCCTCTGTCTACGTATTTTCTGGTCCAACGTTGTGATGCTGTTTAAACTCGCTAACAAGCCGTCATATATGCCGTGTAAAATCATGTACGCTCAATCAAGTAGAAGCCCTACTGCGAGGGCGGTGCTCTTGATTGGGCATATTACATGTACACTTTATACCACCCAAAATGGGGATCAAAGAATCTCGAAAAGATCAAAGAATCTCAATCAAAATACTCTGATCCCCTTTTTGGGTGGCATAAAGTGGACAGATAATATACTTATCCAAGAGCACCACCTTCACAGTAGGGCTCCTAAAATCCAATTCCTCGCATATCCTTCTCGTAAACAGAAGCGCCCACGATGACACTTCATCCAACCAAACTCCCATCGTATTTGCGCAAATAGCAGACCCCTAGGCCGAAAATAAAAACTGGGATCGCTGGCTCATCGATTCACTTATGCAGTTGGCATTCGAGCTACTCGTCCCATTTCCGAAGGATGCGGTGGGAGCGGCACATCAGTCGCAGGCGCGGTAGATCGAGGCGTCGCCTCGACTACGTAAGAAATGCCGTCCTCGGACGCGTAAGAAGGCGGCCGGGGTCCAGACCGAGCTCCAGGTCGCAGCTGAGAAAGATCAACGTCCTCATTACGTTGCCAGAACAAACGGTCGGGGTCGACTCGCTACACATGGTCAGACTCAACAAATTCACCGCAACTATAGGATCAAGACACAACATACCACTGTCTCTCGCCAACGACCATAGGCTGGCGGCTGACACTTTGTCACTTCACTCTCTATGCCGACCGCTTCTTCGTCTCGAGCAAGGACAACCGGGATGGGCACGGGAGGCACCGCGTATCGTGGAGGTCCACGGTAGCGCGGGGGTCTGTTTGCGCGCATGGCTGCTTCGCGGTTGCTCTTTATAACAAGGATGCAGAGTTGAACAAGGCCGTGGAAGAAGAAGATGGTCGCAAAGAGGATGACCATGATGAGCATAATGGTCAACTCACGAGTGTTGACCTTGTGGGTCATTGAGAGGGCGAGATCTGAACAATTGATTAATACCCCTTCCCCAGTCGTTCGAGTGCGGTGCAATGTCGTGACTTACAAACAGTGACGAGAGTAATGAGAAACAGACCAGAGGCAAAGCATCGGAGAATCTGCGCTCGCATACGTCTTGACCGAATCCATGGCAGGCAAAACATGAAATGCTTCGGATGCCGTCTACCATCGCTCCGGCGAGATCGATGCCGGTTCCTGTCCCGCTCATTGTGGTGTCGTCGCCGCCGTCGCCCGTCAACAACTGAACCTCCAAGAATCTCAGCAAGTTGCGCCTCAATTGGGTCCATATGTTCACGACGCTCTCGACGTTCCCGACGTTCACGACGAGCTTGTCTCGATTCTGTCGAGGGGGTGGCTACGGGGTCCGGTCTCGTAGGCTGGGTAAGAGGGAGCAGAGGTGCAGGAGAGGCAGTCGTGTTTCGAGTCTCATGTGTTAGTGACGAATTGTTATTTCCCCATATCCGGAGGAAGTTTGGGACGCCAAACACCCGGGAATGTCGGTTCGTCTGGTTCGGGTTCGAGTCTTGGGATTTGATGCTCTCGATCTCCGCCAGCTGTGGTTGCGCATTCGTCGATTGGGGTTGACCGCGACGGAACAGTCTAGAGAAGGGAGAGCTATTCGTACGAGACTCTTGCATATCGGGCTGGCCTTCGACGTCGACATTGCTCCCGTTGGATTCTCCCTGGCGCTCCATGTGAGCCTGTCGAATGAGATCGGAGCGCAGCCGCTCCATGGCAGGGCTATTCAGGTTCATCGTGTCTTGTAAACGCGACATGGCGTAGGCTGCTACGTCTCGAACAAACGACTACGCTGACAATGTCGTGGGATTAATTCGATAGTAGACAAAGAGGTAGCACTCTCAAGGCAAAAGAGGTTGTCGTAGCATCAGGGGTAGCATCTCGGTCATGGTTTGAGAGGGCAGGCAAACAAGATAAAGGCGGTTCAAGAGCCCGTCTTGAACCTGGACGCAACGCACAGAGGGTGAACGAAGACGGCGATGATAACAACAAGAGAGACAAAGAATCAATAAAAAAGAGGGGACGAGTTGACGACCAGCGCCGGGTCGAGATGATCTAATTACCTACCGGGCTCTCGAACGCCCCGTCGAAGGAGGTTCATGTGTTCGTACGAGCCACGGACCCCCCTAGCCAAGCTTAAACGACCCATGATAACGGGTCCCCCGACGAGAGGATCAGGGATGTGCCAGGGCGAACCCAGGGATCGATGTCGCGATTCTGCGACGTGGGGCCCTGTTTTAGAGGCTCAGAACGCCTGAAGACGGAGTGACAGAGCAAGGAGCGTCCCCGTTTTATGATTTGTGATTGATTGCAGAGAACACCCTGCTCTGGTTGTTTGCTGCTGTTGACTGGTTGCGGGACGACATGACTCTCTCTCCATTATCCCTTGTCAGTTTCCCCCTGGCTTCTGCAAAAAAAGATAAACACGCCATGCCCGCAACCAGCCTAACAACAGCGAACAGTGCGCACCGTAGGCAAGAAAACGTGGGATGTGGAGAACAATAGTCGAAGCTTTTTAACATATCCAGGGGCAGTCACCTGGGCTAAGAAAAAAAGCGAGACACTTATCTAAACGGACAAGTTTCTCCCTCCCCGAAGATGGCTGATACAGCACGGGAAGAAGGGAGAACAGAGCTCTACAGCATTGCCTTTATTTGATTATATCTTTTTCAATACTTTATTCCATCTTATATTTACCTATTTCATAAGCCTGAGAGGAGTGAGTCTGTTAACCCTCTGCCCTGTTCTGATGCCTCGTTTATTTCTTGCCCAGCTTGCCAGGGGCACAACAGCTTAAAGCTAGTCTAGATCTGGCCTTCGTGGCTCTGTTTGTCCGTCTCGGGTAAAGGCACGCCCTTATTTTCTTGCCGCGGCAATTGGCCAACCACGACCTGCAGAGGGAGCACCTGAAACCTGAGCTCTCACTTTTTGGCTCTGCTCCAGCTGGACAAAAGCAAACCATACACGGGCACGATTGGATGGTGATGAAGGGAGGCGTTTTTCGAGGGTCACAGCTCGTCGAGGATACAAGAGACTATTGGAAGAGCTCTGTTCCCTTTTATTTTGCGTGTTTTATCGTGGCTTTACCAAGAATACCCTGGGACCTACTATCCATCGACTATTTGCAGATAGTGAGATTGCCTCGACGACGATGGACATCATGATTGCGACACCGTGCCCCGGCTCAAGCTCCTCACGTAATTACAAAGTCTTACATGTCTCATACTTGATACATCCACCTGAACGCCTCAAGCCCTTCCCGATGCTTTCAGAAGAAAAACAAACAATTATACATGCAGGCTCCAATAGATCGCGCTTTTCTAGCCCTTACGAAACACCTCTGTCTTGTCCGCCAAACAACAAATGTTGCCGCTCCCTGACAATAGTTGACAGATTAAGCCACGTCAACTTGCTTCACCATCGAGTTTGCTGGAGGTTTTGCCAAAAACGATTGCCCTTCGTGAGTTGGCTTGGCTGACTGCCCCTCGACAAGGAGTTGTATCAAGGGCAGACCATCGTTGGCGAGCCTTCGTGTTGCTGACACGCCATTATCTCGAAATAGTTCTGACACGAACAGTGGCAGAATTAGGATATCGCCCAGCACGTGTTGCTGCTGGCTCATTTCAGCTCGCCAAGAAGCATCTTGCGGTCCGATGATGCAGAAAGCACTAAACTCTCTGTCAGCTCACAATTCACAGACTCTGCCGGCACAAGAGACTTACAGATGGGTTCCTTTCCTGGCGAGAATTCGGCACAGTTTACCGTACCCTTGTGACCGGGAAGCTTGTAAGCGAGCTTGCCAGTCTCGCTAGACCACACCATAACTGTGCCGTCACCTGATGCTGCTGCGATCCTCTTGCCTTCAGAGTCCCAGCTAGCACTCATTAAGTTCTTCTCCAGACCCATTGTCGCACCATCAAAAGTCCGAATGTGTCTCTCCGTGGGAGCAAACGGCCGAATATCCCATGTCCGTACAGTCGAGTCCATGGCATAAGACACCAGCGACTGAGAGTCGGGTGAAACTCTCAGTGACATGATGGTATCCGAGTGCCCCAGCATAGAGTAGACCACTGCCTTCTTCCTCAAATCCCACACGCGAATGTCGTTATCAATACCGCCTGCGTATATTTCGTTGCCAGCTTCCGAGACAGCCACGGCAGTGATTGGGAACTCGGTCTGGATATAGTCGACAGCATTCTTTGATCGAGGGTCCCAGATTCCGATGGTCGAATCATCACTGCCACTGACCAGCAGCTCCTCTCCTCGCCTGCTGATGCCCACTGTGTTGATGATTTCCTCGTGTCCGACGTATCGACGAATTCGCGTTCCCGATGTCAGATCCCAGCTCGCCAGGTGCATGTCGGCAGATGCGCTATATAGGATTTCCGAGTCGCGCGACCATTGTAGATCCAAAATCGCACCGCGGTGCCCGTTCAGTATGCCGTAGTTCTCGCAATCGCCGTAAGTTCGCCAGAGCACTAAAGAGTCAGCCCATGTTGCACGCGTCACGTCACTGTGCTCTTACTCAGAGATCTGTCCATTGATCCAGACGCAATCAAGTTGCCAGTAGGATCGAACTTGGCTGTAAAGATCTCGCCCGAATGTCCTGACAGCTCCATAACAGGAGCTTGAAGGCCGCTAGTTCTTGGGGCCTACTCAAGTCAGTTTTTCAATGCCTCCAGGGCCCCGACACTTATCAACTCACACTCTGCACGAGGGCATTACTGGACGCGTTAAGACGCGCGAGGGCGCCAGTCGAAGAGCTAACATTTTGTCGCTTCACGAGCGACTGAGACGAACCCGGATCGTCGTCGGCGGGACGCTTCTCGGCGGACATGTTGGACTCGGTGGGGTTTCGAAGGTAAACTGTGATGCAATGCGACGCTGATTATGCAAATGCGCTCGACGCTGGCAAACTTTTAGAGCTTTGAAGTGAGCTTGGAGCTGCCTCTTGCATGCAGCACGACGATGGTAGTGGGCATGGGAAGCAAATCGAGTAATAACGATTAATTGGTGGCCGGGCCGAAAGTTGTTCCTGGCATCGGCGCTTCAACACTCCGTCCACCGACTTCCAGGGTGACGTTGGGAACTGGCCTTCACTCCTGTGCTGGCAGTCCAAGATCAACGATTCACGGTATTATTTACGGCTTTGAGTTCGGCTTTGTCTAAGCTGTCTTATTACCTTCATATTGCCCAGATCTCCTCTGACCAACCACCGAGCTTGTCGCACGTCCTCCACTCGGCGCGCTCCGCCAGATTCCATCCCCATCCGCCGCAATGTCGGCCAGCAAAGCGTCCCGCGTAGGCGAGGAGTATGTCTCCCTCAGCGCCAGCTTTATCGCAAAAACAACATGTATACTAACATTGTGGTAGAATCTGGAAGTACGCGAAAACCGACCGATCTTTGGCGCAAATGTTTGTCTGACTTGGAACCACAGAACCCGAATCGACAAGGTAAATGCTGAGTTGGTCACATTAACATACGGAACCATCGTCGCACAACTCTGCAAGGACTACGAAAGCGACTATGTCGAAGTCAACAAGCAGCTCGACAAGATGGGCTACAATATTGGGCTGCGGCTCATTGAGGACTACCTTGCCAAGTCCAACACCATGAAGCGATGCGCCAACTTCCGCGAGACGGCTGAGATGATTGCTCGTGTATGTGCGCATCATGCACACGGGCAAGAACATAGCTAACAGGATCTCAGGTCGGGTTCAAGATCTTCCTCAATATCACCCCCCAAGTCACAAATTGGACGAGCGACAATGACCAGTTCTCGCTTGTGTTTGAAGAGAACCCATTGGCCGACTTTGTCGAGCTTCCCGACGACGGACGAGCACAAGATCAACTCTGGTACTCCAACATCCTGTGTGGCGTACTCCGTGGGGCTCTAGAGATGGTGCAGATGCAAGTGGAGGCTCACTTTATCAGCGATATTCTCAGGGGCAACGATAGCACCGAGATGAGGGTTTCGCTGATTCGATACATCGACGACGAGCTGCCGCCTGAGGACGACTGAGCCTTGTCAAGGACAGCCACGACAATGATTGGACGGAAACCGCGCAGAAGACGATCGGCAGGTCAAGCTCTTGATCCATATACAGGAGCTAGGGAGAGGTCATCTACGACAAGCCGCTACACAGCATCTATGACGATCTGGTGCCGATCAGGGCAATATTCTGAACAACCCGAGATGGATGGGCAAGATGTGATTTTGAGTGTAGAGCTAGGGATCATGGCACGTGTAGATACCCATAGAAGAGGCCGGCTGTCAGCCACGTGCAAGGCTAAGGAGAGGCGCATACCTCACCCTCGAGCGCTTCACGCTGGCGCATGTCAAGATCAAGTTATTTGAAGTCATATAACAACTTGATGGAATTCATTGCCATGCCGGAACAGGAAGAATCAAGCAGACAATTCAGCCTGGTGCGAGCAACCTCAACCCCACCGGATAAACAGTTGATGTAGGTTGCTTCGGATTACACGGATAGATTGATAAGACCCCGCGAAAGGGACCACGATACAACACAAGTGGGTTAGAGCACGGGATGGATTATCAGTGAGACAAGATTTGGTAGTGGAGGTACATCTCAGAAAACGGGCCCAGTCAACACTCAGGCCAGAATGACAGCCGGGGCCATCCAAATGGATGTGCCTCAGGCAACTGGGTCTATTTTTCAACTCCCTTTCCACCTGCAGTCTCAAGAATACGCACTCTGGTTTGAGATTTACGTACCTACGTATACAGGCATGGGCTGCATGGCGTCCCAGCTGCATGGGAGGCACCCGCCTAGAAAAGCCTAGAAGGCCACCAGGCTCCATCAGGGTCTTGTGGGGTGACGCGATTGCTGGAGTCCATGTCAAGCCCCTGAAGAGCGGGCCTCCTCCCGTACCAAGCTCTCAGGGCCAAGCGCGCTGAATCCCGTGCATCTCCCACTGAAGCTCACTGGACTCGATGAGCCTCACAGGGCGAGCAGTCGCGGTCGGCGTCTAAAGCTACATGCCGGCCGAACACGGGTCTGGAGAGTCCTGGGGCTGATCCAGCCTCCCCCCGTTTGTCAGATGCCAGCCTCTTTTCTGCATGGGCGTGTATCAGCATCAGCTTTGAGGTCTAAGCGATTGTCAAATCCGCAAAACAAGACTGAAAGAGAGTGATGAGATAAATCATATCTGATGAAGGGAAAGTACCAATGGCTTCAGGAAATGCATTATTTGTCTTCAATTTGCACTGAGATCTATCGGGAGGTGTCCCGGTGTGTCCTCCCTTTAACTGCATTTTCTCCCTTATGCTCATGATCTACCCGACCCCTTAGCCGCAAGGACCTTGGAGACTTGTGGATCTGGGGGCCCAAGGCTTCAGGCCCAGCCAAGCAAGTCCAGCCTTGTCATTTCGCCTTTTGCCTTTTCGGCGCAAGTATTTGTGTACTTGTAAATTGCTTGCGTCTAGCCGTTTAATGGAACGAGACGCATCACCACCGTTCCGGGTCAAGTTAACAATTAAAATGCAAAAAATCGTCCAAGAGATGCCGTAGACAGGACGACGACCAGAATCATCCAATTGGAAGGCAAAAATAGGGAGGGAATGGAAGGGAACAGCAAGCAGAAAAGTTTCTCGTCCTCCCACCGCCCCAACCAGCTACCACGTTTTTTCGCCCACAAGTGTCTTGCTCCCTCTCACACCCTCTCCCGTTGATTACTCTGCTTCTTCCTCCTCCATCACCTCACTTTGCTCGGCTTAGTGCCGCCTCGGCTTTTGCGACCTATCTGCGAGCGCGAACCTCACTCAGTCTCCCTCGACCTCAGTCAGACAGACAACACAAGGACGGCTTTGACTAGGTCTCTCGTCTCGTTCAGCCGCCCTCCACTCAGTGCCCGTCGGCAGCGTTTGAGCCTCTCCATTTACTCCAGACCAGTGCCGTCCGGTACCTCAGCGCTCAGGTACCTTACATACGGTAGTGAGGTACCTGTCCGACCTTGGGGGCGGTTCCGCTGGCTTCTCCGAGTTGCGCTACGGACCCAGAAGTACATGCGATTCGCGTGCGTCACCCGCCGGATCACAAGTACCCTCCCACCCCTGGCAATCGCCCGACCCCGGTCACGTTCTTTTTTTCTGGCAGAACCCAGCGCTGCACTGAGCAACTGAGGCAGGCCATCACCTCAGGCAAGGGACAAGCCCGGCGCCCACTTTCCACTCTCCGCCAAATCCAACCTACACCACCACCATCCGACACCATACCTACTCATTCTCATACTCCCCCCGAATTCATCACCGCGACATCGACTCTCGGTCGACCATCGCATCGCCGTTGCGGCTTCGCTCTTTTTCATTTCTTCCTTCAGCTCGACGTTCATCATCGCCGATTGCCGACACGAGACACGATCCTCCCAATTCCCGCTTCCTACCACTCGCCTCTCATCTCCCAGTCTCGCGATCCTCGCGACCCTCGCCCCCCGCCCGACCGCGCGCCTCACATCTTAGACCGCGTCCACGGGTCCTCAGCTTCTCACTCCTCCGCGCCTCGCGGGATCGCTGCCCGTCACGTCCACGTCGGGAGGCTGCCCAGCGCCGCTCCGCCTGGTGGCACGTCCCCGTGGCTACACGAGCCCCCGTCTGCTGCTGCCGCCATCGTCGCCGCTGCAGCAGAGCCTTTAGGCCTCTCACTGCTTCTTCTCCTGTCGTCTCCTAACCCGCCATGGCCATGAATCCAAACGTCAACATGGCCAACATGAACCCCATGGGCGGCCCTGTTGGCGGTGCCCCCATGCCCATGATGAACAACGGCGTCATGAACCACCAGGCTGCTGCTGCTGCCGCCGCCGCCGCCGCCGCCGCGTCTCGCCAGCAGCAAGCAAATGATAACCAGCGCAGCATTCTGAACACATACATCTACGAGTACTTTATCCGAATGGGCATGTACGACTGTGCCCGTTCGCTTTTGTCGAGCGACCAGCAGGTCAATGTGCTCAAGGACGGCGCGAACCGTCGTCGCGACGAGAACGGCAATCTCATCAACGGCGTCGGCGACGATCCCATGGACACCGACTCCAAGGACGACATCGACGCCAAGCTCCCCGACGATCTGCCTCCGCCGAAGCTGCCCATGCCCGCCTCCGATACGTCGTTCCTCTACGAGTGGTTCTCTGTCTTTTGGGACATATACTACGCGCAGCGCGCCAAGAGCAACAACAACACCATTAACCAATATGTTGCACACACCCAGGTATGCTTGTTTCCTTGAGTTGTCCCCGTCAGTTGCTGCCATACCGAGCATGTCGTCGTTGATTGTCTTGCCTCCTATCGAGAATTGAGTCAATCGCGCTGGCTGCTCGTGTCCCCCTAACATTTGGTAACCACTTTCGCTGGTGGCCAATGCTGACCCTCGGTGGCGATGTAGCAACAGTCCCGGCTAAAGCAGAATCATCAGCAGGAACTTCTGCGCCAGATGCGACCAGACATGACCCAACAACAATACCAAATGATGCGAAACATGCAGAATGGCAATATGGCTGCCATGAACATGAAGCAGCCTCTTGTCCGCACTGCCATGGCTAACGCCAACAAGTAAGCGTTCCTATCAGTGCAGCTTGAGAACTTGTCTGACTGTCCCACGTAGCCCTCAGATGCAGATGGTCCAGCAGGCCAAGCAGAATCAGATGCAACGAGACCCTTCTGGCATGGACGGCCGAGACAGACCATCCTCTCCGGCTTCTGGGGAGAACGCTCCGTCGCCGTCCAAGCGACAACGTCTCGAAGGCGGCCCGTTCAACCCTAATCAGCCTGGCATGATGCCTAATGGCCGTCCTGTTCAGGGTATGCCCGGACAGCAGATGCCCGGACAGCAGATGCCCGGCGGTCCCAACGTCGCCGCCGCTCAGCAGATGCTTACCGCCAATGGCATCAACCCCAACACACTGCACCCGCAACAGCTGCAGACATTTGTAAACGCTCCTCCCGCCGCCCAGCAAAAATCGATTGCCACTTACTCTCAGAACCTCCAGCAGCATCACGGAACCCAGATGGGGGGCAACAAAATGCCCAACGCCCCTCAAGGACAGGGATCGCCGATGATGGCCCAGGGCCCCGACGGAACCGCTCTCAACGCATTCTACAACCCGGGTGAGATGGGTGGCCCAGGCGGCATGCGGCCGGGACCCAACGGTCCTCAGACCGCCGGGGGCAGTAACCATGCCCTCCAGGACTATCAGATGCAGTTGATGCTCCTTGAGCAGCAGAATAAGAAGCGACTCATGATGGCTAGGCAGGAGCAGGATACCATTGGCAACGGTATGCCCAGAGAAGGCGGCCCTGGCCAACCCGGTGGCCCCCCAGGACCTAACGGACAATTCCTAGATACATCTCCCCAGGCCATGCGAGCCGGTGCCTCACCCAACCCTGCTGAGCAGATGAAGCGCGGCACACCCCAGATGAACAACTCTGGCATTCCTTCACCCGTCCCCGAGGGCGGTCAGTCACGCGGCTCTCCCAACCCGGCGATGAACTTTATGAACAACCACGTGGAACCCGGTACGGCACCTAACTTCTTTAAGGGAATGGATGGCAACATGGCTGGCCAACCACCTATGAACGGTAACATGCGGCCTCCCAGTTCGCATCCTGGCGGTCCGTTCAACGGACAGATGACGCCGCAGATGATAGCACAGGCACGTCAACAACAGGCGCAGCAAGGTCAGCCAGTACAAGGGCCTCAAGGAACTCCTCAATGGCAGCAGGGACCCAATGGCCAGATGGTGCCTCAGCAGATGCAACAGGCCAGCCCTCAAATTCAAGGAACGCCCCAACAGCGATCAATGCCTCCTCCTCAGGCACCTCCGGCGAACAACGCCAACAACCGGACTACTGCTTCGCCTCAACAACCAGCGGCTGCTCCACCTACTCCTAGTCAAACTAACAAGGCAGCTCCCAAGAAGAAGGAATCCAAGGCGGCCAAGGACAAGGTAATTCTACCAGGCCCATGCGTAGCATTCATGCTGACAAGTCTTGTAGCGTGCTGCTGCCCAGAAGAAGTCGAATACTAACCTCAACAACGCGGGGGCGACTCCCTCTGGCGAGAACAATGACCAACAAGAGACGCCCACGCCCGCAACTCCCATCAACGCCAACGCCAACCTCAAGAACGGACAGGGTGGACAGAATAATCAGCCCACCACAGCACCTGCCCCTGCTCCTGTAGTTGCAACCACTGCTCCTCCAGCTCCCCCGGTGGCTCCTCAGGGTCACGACCCTAACCAAAACATGGCCATGGATAACACCTTTGGCGGCATGGTATGGACAATTATGCAGGCAGCACCAAACGAGATTGCTAACTCTGAATGCAGTTTGATATGGGTCCTAGCATGGAGCTGGCGAATCCTATTGACGGCAGTAATGTGCTCAATGACTTTGACTTTGACTCGTTCCTCCACGACAATGACGGAGACAACGGGGCCTTCGCTTTCCCGGAGGCGTTCTCGATGGACAACGAGATTGGGGCGGATTAATGGCACTTGCGAAAGAGTTGGGTCGGCATTACGCATCTTGGGTCACACTTAATCAGGCATCATTCGTCACGGCGTTTTATGTGGAAACTATATCATGGTCATGCGGCGATAGGTCTTGGAGGATTTCCCTCCTCCGTGGTGGCTTAGGGGAAAAGAGCCTCTATTTGTTTTTGTTTTTGTTTTGTTGTCTTTGCTGGTTGAGGTGGCAGTGCGGTGCAGTACAGTGCAGTGGATGGGATAGGATGGGGTGTATGTGTTGGTGACGGAGGTGTTGTTGATGTTGTTGCCGTCAGTCGTTGCTGAAGCTGTTTCCCTACTAAAGCTCGTTTCGACACCCCCTTTTGCGTTGGCTTTTTCCTTTGGGACTCATTCACACGCTCCTCGCACGTCTCCTTTTATTTTTATTTGTGTGGACCTTTTTTCTTGTCTCTTGTCGGTTTGATTCGTCTTTTGGGTTCCCTTGGAGTGGTGGTCTCTGTGAGGAGGAGCAAGAGCAAGAGCAAGAGCAAGAAAGAGATGAAGTCAAGTCAGTTGGTTAGGATCTATGGCTGAGAGCCATTCTGTGTAAAGTGTTTGTTGTTGGTTTATTACTGGGTGTATCGATGTTGGCGAAAAATCACATACCACGTTTGCATTTTATTAGTTGTTTTCTCTCTATCGTTGAAGCAGGAATAAAAACTTCTAGTTTCACTACTTGGCCGTGATGTGATGAATGAGGTGAGGCATGCATGACGCATTAAAGTTGTTTGTCACTCTCATGCTTGTTATCAAGGGACCATCTCAGCGAGTCAACAATATGCCTCTGCTTAATTGCAGTCATAAATATCGTAGTGTTTTCTTTTCCATCTACCTAGATATCTACACCAATCCGTTGCGCCAGCGTTTTCATGTGGGGGGGGGTATCTAAGGTTCTAAGACAAGGAAAAAAGAAACATGACAAAAGCTGGTTATAAACAGAGGCGCTCAAAAAACACGACAATCGTGAAGCTCTTTCTTGGCAGCCGTCACGTTTTTGGACGGCAACGATGTACTGTGTATGTACTCGTGGGAATTTACGAGTGTTTGAAGAAGAATCAACGAGGCGCAGCCGGAGCTGGCAAGAGAAGTAGAGACAATATCGACCTGATGTGCTCGTCTATGTGGTTTCGTAGACGGCGACGTAGGCGACTTCGAGCATGTTGTCGTAGCCATCCTGAGTAGCATCGTTGGGGTCACCCTGTTTGCTTTGTTAGTCTCTGAATCCCTTTGATATGCATTTGAGTCACAACTTACAGGCCAGTTACCGCCAACAGCAACGTTAAGAAGGATGTACATGGGAGAGTGAGCAAGCGTGGCCCAAGTTCCCTCGTCACCGAGCTGAGCACCGGTGAGGGAGTGGAAAGGAGCTCCGTCAAGCAGCCAGTGGATGCTCTCCTGCTGCCAGTTGCCGGGCCTCCTGTCCACGACGATGGACCAGGTGTGGAAGCTGTTGTCGGGGATGGAAACAGCCTTTCCGAGGCCCTCGGGCTCGTTGCAGGGACCGCCGCCCTCGTGACCGCAGTGGACGGTGCCGTAACCGGTGAGATCACCGTTGACACGCTCAAAGATGTCGAGCTCGCCACAGAGGGGCCACTGGGTGCCCCGGCGCATAGAATCACCCAGCATCCAAAAAGCAGGCCAGATACCCTGCTTGTTGGCAGCCTCGCCGGTGCGCAGAGCAGCTTCTACACGCATGGCCTTGCCCTCCGGGGCATGCCAGGCCTTCTTGGACTCGAGACGTCCAGACGTCCACTCGCCGTTGGACTCCTTCCAGGGAACCAGCTGCAGCGTGTGGCCGCCCGAGAGCTGAATGTTGCGGTTGGACTCGCTGTACTCCTGGATCTCGTTGTTGGTGTCGATGTTGAGAGCTACGTTCCAGTTGGACTGGCTCGGGGCGCAGCCCTGGCAGCCGTTGAAGTCGTCCTGCCAGACCACCTTGAAACCGGGACGGTTGGGGCACTGGATGGCCGAGGCGAGGGGAAGGACGCCGGCGAGGAAGGGGAGGAAGTTTCGCATGGTGAATAGTCGATATTCGGGTTTAGTGGTGGGTGAAGGTCGTGTAAGTCGGGAATGGCTTGCAGGGTGAAACTAGCCCGTGCAGATTGTTTGACAGGAACAGATCGACTGTGTGAGAATGTCTTAGAATAGACCAAAAGAAGCTAAATAGCCAGAAACAAGAGTCACAGCTCGAGAAATTTGATGTCCAAGTTTGAATGAGGGTAAAACGCCTCCTGGGCTAAAAGGAAGGTAACCGAAGAGGCGGTTGGTTATTGTTGCAAGAAAGAATGGAAGGGAAGGGGCCGAGATATCAATATCTAGACCAGGCTTCAGTTGTAAGGAACGTGTGAAAGGAAACGAAAAGAAGACAAAAATGGGCTGGACTCGATGGTGGTGAAGCGAAGGAGTGGCTGGCGGGAGGGGGGAAACACTGGTATGTGGATGTTTTTATATCCAACGCTACAAAGATGGGAAACCTTGGATCTGCCAACAAGGTCCCCCCCGAGAGGAGTGGAGATCCGGGTAAACGAGATGCAGGACCAGTCCAAGAAGCGACTGTTGTTTTGGCCTTGACTATAGAAGCCACCCCGGCGCATAACACATCCCTCCCGGGGGCTAGACATGGGAGAAGGGACGATAACAAGGTCCCCCGGGGAAAGGCATGAATGGGTAAAGTAAACTGTCACCCAAACCAGCAAGAGTGGCAACGTTCGAGGTCCATGGCGGGTCGAGAAGCCAAAGCCAAGCGCGGTAAACTCGACGCTTAGCGGGTGATGATCAGGGACCAGACCCTCCGTCTCTCTCTCTTATGATATGATACGTAGCGAATGATATATCAACCAGGGAATAAGGACCTCTAATTCGTCCAGAGTTTTCCGGATTGGGCATTGCAAGAGACATGCCGGCGGGAACAGGGGTGTGACCAGACACACCAGCTCTATTGAGAGTGATAAAACCCGGGCGTGTGTGGCGACGCATGATTGGATCAGCGTGGCCTTGGTGAGGAAAATTTCCCATCAGGGGCTGCATTCATGGAGGATTCGCCATGAGCGCACAGCAGTTGAAACCCGCCAAGTGGGCAAAACCAACGACTCTCGAGCCGAGATTCATGCTCTTCTTTCTCTTGGCCGAAGCATGACTGAGAGAATCTTGGCCCAGACAGACAGACAGAATGCGTAAAAGAGGCGCCTCCCACCGTCCGCTGGAATGGGCCGCGCAATGGACTAGGCCTACAGGGACATGTCACTCCCTCTCCACGATGGTCCATGGATATGAAACGGACAAGAGTCTTGTCAGTGCGTGCGCGGCTTAAAAAGGGGGCGCCAGGGGTTGCGTTGGCTGATGTGCAGGGCGCGTTGCAGGCTCATGGCATTGTTGAGCCAAGACCATCAGACCGTTTGATCGTGTCTATTAACGGAGAGTAGATACGGGTAGTAGTTTAATCTAGACTCGCCTCTTTTGACATCTGTTTCTTTATGTATTTTTGGAGTCTTTTTATTTTTGGATCTCCTCGTTTGATGTTGTGTTCCTGTGCCTTTATTCGTATATCGATTCTATGCCCGTTTCAGCAAAGCGCCATCTCACCACCATGCACGCTCTTTGGCTCCAGGTCGCCTACCCTACAGAGAATCGTTTATTTGACTTTTGTAGTGGTAGATCCTCCACGATTTATCCCAGTAAACCTTCCATATCGCCAAGAGAAATAAACAATCCTGTAGACGATCGACAGGTGTCAAGTGGATCAGATAACTTTCAATTATCCTCTTTGCTCGATCTATTGTATGTATGGTTGCTTCTTCAACAACTCACTTCCCAAGTGTTTCATCGCGAGTGTAAATGAGACTTGAAGCGGTGTAGCCAACCAGAAGCTCAACTGCCTTGAGAAAAAAAACCTCTTGTTTGACCATTGATGCTGGGTGAGTTGGCAGACTTGGCTCCCCACCAGAGAATCCTGAAACAATGCATCCCTTGACTTGCAGCATCAAGCATGCTCTTTATCGCTCGCACGTGTCCCTGTAAATGGTTCGAGACTCTTGGTATTGCCTCATCGAGGTTGGTCAAGTGTGATACCTGTTCCTCGGCCCTGCAGCCAAGCCTTCACCGTATCCAACAGCTCACAGGTCGCCCTGCCATGTCGTTGCCACTTGAAGTTGCGTCCGTATGTCGTAGATTGTGTGTCCACAGGCCTCAGTCGTCAGACATTCGGATCGGGTCAAGCTCACCGAGTCTCTCGTTGAGCTGTACAATCGTCTTTTCAAAGACGCGAGCTGCATCCATCTGCAACCTCATCTCGTCGTCATCCTCGACACCGCCCCATCCGTTGACCCCAGTGTCTGTGTCCGCGTCCACATCCATGTCGATATCAGTATCGCTGTCCGACTCTTCCTCTTCTTCCTCGTCCTCGGCGGGGTCCGTCATCATCTCGACCATCAAGACACGACATTGATCGACAAGGCTTCGACATCGAATCATCTCGGTGGTTGTCATGCCCCCACGGAGACCATTCTCGAAACCGGGCAGTGACTCGTTCGTTTCAATGTCCTTCCCAACCAAAAGACTCGAGAAGCAGTGATCTAGCTTGCGAAGAAGCGCGAACGAAGCCTTGGGTGCAGGAGGAAACCCTCGCACATATCGCGTGAAGTCGCTGGTGAGACGTAGCAAGAATGGTATCTGGAGAGTTGCTACCCAATCAATGTTAGCATGTTTCAGGGAGAATGACTGGTGGACTAACGGGTGCCCGATCGCCATAACACATTGATAACACTGTCCAGATTTTGGCAGACCTCACTGAATTTCTTGTAGCCAATGACCGAGTCGCCAGGCGCAGGAGTACTGAACTTCTTGACGTATCGTCTTGAGGCCAGCGTGAGTTGCTCTTCCGCGAATCTCCGAACTGTATACTCCTTGCGACCATTAGGCACCAGAGCCTTACTTCTTGGCGAAGGAAGACCTGGGATGTTTGCCGCAAAGGAGGATGCTGAGGAGGGAGCGGGAGAGGGAAGACCGCCAATTTGCGGCGGCAAGAAACCGCCTGGGCCTGGAGAGTTCATGTCGCTGGACATGGCGCTAATGATACAGTGGCCTTGGATAAGAAACTGTGCTGATAGTAGGAAAAATGAGAAGCCACAATCTCGGTGTTGAGATGTAGATTGATGTAAATGGTGAGAATTGGAGGAGAGCGGGAGGGGAGGTGTGCCTTTAATGGTCCATCTTTCTCTTTGTCCTTGTGATTTGGTTTAGAGTTTAAAGTTAAGTTGTATAAAGCAAGGCAACCAAATTTTGCAGTGAAATTTGATTGACTGGAAGCATGTAGGCCACGATATAGTAATAACGCCTTTCTAAAGAGTCGTAGTTCACAATTCACCCGTGAAGAGGATGACGGAGGTCTTGATGATGCTCAGTCATGGTGGGGTAAGCATGAGTGAAGCAGTACGTACCTTCCAACAGACCATCCAATGAGGCGAGGGATTAGACGCTTATCATGTGACTTTAGCCGCTATCGCTCGTAGCCGCGTTATCGGCTCTCCCCATTGGAAAAGCTTCAATCCAAGTGTATCCGAAAATTTCCCCCCATCGACGAACATCGAAGAACACCCATCACCACCACGCGAATCCCCTCCGACACCGCAGTCGCATTAACCTTTGTCACCCCGGCACTCACATACACACATAACCAAAATGGCTCCCAAGCGAATCTACGTCGAGAAGGCCTCCCGCCGGGCCCCCAAGGGTGTCCTCGCCTCCACTTATGACGCTCTTACCTCCTCCGAGAACGCCGCCTTTGTCCGCAGCATTGCCATCTTTGGTGTGAGTGATGTTTTCCGTCGCTGGAAAATGCGAAGTGGCGAGAAGTAAAACTGACGCAATGGTCCAGGCCGCTGTGACATTCCTCTCCAGCTCTTGGGGCGAGATCCTCCTGCCTCCGTAAGTCGGCCCAATACAATAGCCATGAACGAGCCATATCTGACCCAAGCGCAGTCAATAAATAACCTGCAGCAACTGCGCGATCGATGAATTAAAAGAGGCGGAGCATCATGATATGGGGACCGCGAGGACGTGCTCCCCCGCCATGAGACAAATAATCAACAACTTGTACATTAGATGCAAACGGGGTGTACGCTTAGACAGATGAATTTCACGACGACCCTGTGCCTACTGGGAAAAGGGAAGGGTATTTATGATATGGGGGAAGCTGAGAAATCAACATGGCCATTCCATTGTGGCTGACTTTTGGACATGACAAAACAAACAATTCTTCTCTTGCTTTTGCGTTATGTCAAAGTCTTTTCGCGACAAGCTTCGCATCTTGCATCTTCACCATGGTAACCTAACGGCGATGGTTTTAAGGACGGTCATTGGAAGAGGTCGTGCCTGCCAAAACACGACACGACTTTCTCTAAGAAGCAGGAACGAGTCTGTTCACCTGTCGCAATCACACTGCACCGTTAACCTCGTCCTCACGTTGGCCATGGAAAACCGATTCCTTCAGCTTCATGTTCAATCCTCATCCTTGCAATAGATTTTGACGGCATCACACTTGATACTTTCCAGTATCACGAGGCGACCATCTTCAGCAGCGTTACCAATCAACTTCACCTCCAAAGCTGCACTTGAAGGCACCAACATGGCTACGCCGACGTCTCCTTCGATGCCTCCCTCGCGCAACATCATGTCTGATGGCTCAGACGATCGCAGCCAAATGGCAGGCAACACTTTCGCTCAACTCGTTTCCAAATTCGAAATCCTTGATGCCATGTCCGCGGCTAGCAATCGAAGGGACTCGCATGCTTCTCCCAGAGCCGTACCAGCGCCATCTGCTGTCGCTTCTTCAGCCATCATTGGACACAGCCCCCTAAGGCCGTCAGTCCTCAAGGCCAGAGACAGAAGCTCAACAGACTCGAGCCTCATATCGCCAGGCTGCCTCATCCCTCCAAGACGGACCTCTCGTCCCCGTCGAGCCCAAACCTTGGACACCAAGTCGCCCGTCACTCCAGCCAAAGTCGAGGGCACAAAGCCAAGACAGAAATCTGTGGCGGAGAGAAGGAAGATGTTTGAAATGCAAGGCGACGCCCCTGGTGAGTTACTGATATTGACCCAGCTCATGGGCAATGACACTGACTACGACATAGCTCCCTCAACACCTATCCGAACACACACCAGTGCTCGTTCAACCTCCAAGTTGGCCCATTCCAAGAGCTGGAAATCGATCAAAACAAGTCGGTCTATTCCAGAATCCAACCTAGAGAGCATCACGCCTCCCCCGCCTTCCAATGCGGCCGACAAGGGACAACCACACCGACTGAGCCACGATCAAGATTCGGCGTTGACTCTGCTCCCAGCATCTTCAGCCGATCAGTATTCACCCCACCCTTTTCTGGCCCCCGAAGAGCCATTTGGCACATGGACAACACCGATTATCCATCCAGACGAACGATGGATGGCCCTCAAGCGTGAAAGCTTTGCAGTAACCGCGTTCGATACAAGCCCCAGCTATGTCAAGTCTCAGTACATCGAGCCGGAACTGGACTTTGCCCACACCCCGTTGAAGAGCAGCGGCAATCCCAACCCTGACCATAGCCGTAGCGGGCATGAGAATGGGCACTCCGTGGACGAAACCCGGCGACATGGCTGGGTACAGAATGCTCGAAAGATGGCACACTCCTTATCCAGTTCAGCGTTGGCCGGAACAATCAAGTCAGGATCGTCTCAATCTCGAGAAAGTCCTCGGATCTCTGCAGACGCCATCAACGCGTTCAAATCCTTTCAGTTTACGAGAACCGGCGCCTTCAGGAGATCCAACTTGCCCCGTTCCAGAATATCAAGTCTTCGAAAGAAGTTTGATCCGCCCAAGACCGAGACCGTTTCTTCTCTTCCGGCCCTTGAAATGAATCGGCGAGAAACCGACTCGGGCAAAACTGAGGACTCTGACTGGCCACCAAAGTTTTCTCTTCCCAAGTCTGCTACGACTGTAGACATTGGCACTACACCTAAACTCACATCACGATCAAAGAGCTTCGCTCCTCGGAGAGAACAATCCGTTCGTCGCCCACAAACCCCTCCCCAAAGGCGCAAAACGGAACACAACGTTTCCCCATTGAAGCAGAAGATCGACCTGTTTGAATCTCTCGATCGCCAAAAGCCTACCGCTAACCCGGTAAAACTGACCCCTGCAAAGAAACGCTCTATGTTTGGCAGCTCCAAGACAAACGCTGTTGGTTCAGGCCCGTTCAAGGGGCTTCGGGGAACTCTGCGTCGTATCTCTACTTCTTGTCGAAAAAGCACATCTGAATGGAGTACCACAAGCTCCAGGCCCGGAAGCGGCTCTCAGCACAGCATAAAAGATATGACTGGGGATTCGATCAAACACCGTTCCATTGTTGACTCTGGGCTGGAACCTCTTTCACCTCGCACTGTTGAGTCCATTCCTGAGCGACCAGTCCTAGGTCACACTCGACCGGAGAACGAGATCTCTCCTCTTGATCTGGGTAGACGTTTCTCAGTGCAACGTCCTTCTGTGCCTCTTACGGGATACAACATTGATGGCGAGCCTGGCCTGAATCGGATGGCAGCGGCGCCGGCCCCCTTGTTCTCGGAATCTCAAAGTAGCAGATTCTTTAAAACCAAGATCCCCCTTATTCGAACAGCGGACCGATTTTCTCTCCCGGATTTTGGAAACAGCTCTGAAGAAGCTGGGATTTTCGGGCCTACCCACTACCAACACCTTGGAGATCACGGTTTGCTCATCTCCAAGGTGCATTGCCGATTGGAGCAGCCCAAGCCAGTGCGTGCTAATGAGCTGAGAAGATTGGTCGGGATATGCAAGCAAAAGGTTCGGAAGTTGTCGGCCGGTGGTAGTGAGTAGCTGCAAAGAAAAGGCAAGTTGATTGGGTATGGGTGGCGTTATGTAGGTGTGATTGTGATTGTGTGGTTGTAATGCACCACTTATGTAGTAGATAATGATGAACTTTTACAATTATGTCACTGTGCCAAATAACTTTCATCCATATTGATGTGATGGCTAGCATTCACAATCATTGTCACGTTCAGTAGTGATTCCATCATGGATTGCATTGGCGCCTGCGCACATTGCTATGTATCTTTGGCTAAAGTAACAAGGTAAACTGTTATATCCCTCAAGTAAACATGAAAGCATGTGCTTGCAAATGAGAATAAAAAAGACGAGAGATGCGACAAAGGTCGAGCATCAGGGAATCAATCTGAGATTGTCGCATGCCGTTAAAATGAACAAAAAAAGAAGAATAAACTGTGAGGTCTTGGGACCTTCCGATACGCCGCGCTACTTGTTTGCGTCCATTGAGTGTGTATCATACCCAACGCCGCCAGAATTTAAGAACGAAAGAGACAGTGTGTGAGGCAAAGCTCATTGTAGACAGGCACTCGAGTCTACTAGACCCGTTCCTCGTGCTGCGTGAGGTTCCGGTCGACACGGACATGAGAGTCCGAGTCATACTTGCCGAGCTCCAGGTCAATAGGGTTCATGCGGTCGCGGGACGACATGCCGGCTTCGCAGCGAGCAAAGACGGCAGGGGTGCGCTCGACGGTGGTTGCGGTGTGATGGGTGCTGAAGCTGGCTGCCTTGAGGGGGGCCATGGAGCCGGCGCCACGTCCGCTGAAGCTGGGGTTGTAGCGGACGCTCGAGTCGCCGCCGGACGAGCAGGAAAAGTTGGAGCCGCTGCTGGCCATGCGCTGGGCGGCGAGGGTGCCCATGGGGAGGATGATGGCGACAGAGGTGAGGGTCAGGGAGGCGGACTCGAAGTTGAGCCAGTGGCCCCATTCCAGGCCTGCAAAGACGACTGGACTCTGATTAGTTACATGATACTGGTTTGGGAAGCAAGTAAAACTTACCGGGAACCATCATGAGGATTCCGTTGGTCATGACGAGCACCTCCATCGGGGTCAAGGCCTTGTACGACGAAGGGAGAACACTACGGTTCGAGATGATGTGCCAGACGAGCTTGATGTTGAAGATGGCGCAGAACCAGCTGATGGACACGACGTTCATCACCACCATCCATCGGATGAGCCACTCGTTCATCGACGCCGGGGTGAGGCTGAGGTTGGCCTTGTTCTGGTGGACGGTAAAGGCGATGCGGGAGGCGATGGTGAGGAGCGTGACGAAGCCCGAGAAGACGACGATAGCATACTTCCAGACGTCGGGCCAGAGGCTGACCATGGTCCAGGCCTGGTTCATGAGGGCGAGCTCGATGATGATGACGAGGAGGAGGGACATGACGTTGCCGGCGACACTCTTGGCAAACTCACTTTGGGGAATGTGAGAGTAGTCCCTGGCCCAGAAGTTGTAGAAGTCGGTAAAGATAGATGGCCAGTAGAGGCTCAGGAGGAGCATGCGGATGGCACAGACGACGAGGCCCAAGATGTGAAGGATGTTGGAGGGCCTGCGGAGCTTGGACGCGGGGGTCATGATGAGGAGAGTGATGAGCATGATGACACAGGCGCCGAGCTGGGTGCCATAGTTGATGCAGATGCTGGTGATCTCGCGGCGGAATCCATCGAGCACGGGCATGGGGATCTGCACCTCGGTCTTGCCGTCAGCAAGGAAGAAGGTGACGTTCTGCGTGTATGGGTCAAAGCCTCCCATGGTGTCTGTGTTTGCTGGTGAGAGTTGGTGATGTCGAAGCTTGGTGGTTTGGTCCGAGTGGTCTTGATGATTATTGATGGGGACAGACTCTAGAGAAGAAGCTCGGAGGGTGCAAGACAAAGAAGGATGTGGTGAGATATAAGATCAAAGCTCAAGACAAGGGGTAGAGGCAGAGGGAGCTGTGAGAGGAAATATCTCAAATCGTCAGGTCAGACAGCTAGGTCCAGACAATACCAACTGAGGCGATTAAAGAGCTTGAAGCAGTAACAGTCGGGTGTGGCAGCGGCCGTGGCATCTTGGTTCATAAAAGCCAAGACGAGAAGAGAGGTTCTTGTCCCGTTGAGGACAATCGCTAGCGAACACATTGTTAGCGACGGAATACTGCAAGTAGGCATATCAGATTCAGGTCATCACATCAACCAAGAAATGGTGCATGCCAGGGTCGGCGGGGTGAGGTTGGTCTTAGTATTGTTCCTGAGTTTGGTGGCGTTGTTTCTTAGTATTGTTCCCGTTGTGAGGCTTGCTGTGAGGCTTGTCACTAATCCCTTTTGGTCTGATCGCCGGCTTAGAGATGGGGCCGTGCATATCTGGAGGCTCGGTTCCTTGACTGACAGGTCCAGAGCCTCCTGTCTGTGCCTCAACGGTCTCTCAGGATGGATGCCCTGTATGCTATTTGCGGCTGAGCTCCGTGCACGCCAACTGCCGAGATCAATCCTTATCGGGGCACCTCCGTCGCCCAAGGTCTCGATCGCCTTGCAAGTGCAAGCCCTATCGGACCTGGGTCAAGCCAAGAGCTTTCAACCTCCTTTGTGTTGCTTTAGCCCCCTTCCATGAGATGCCATCTACCCGGTCATCACCAAGTCGGTTGAAAATCAAGGTTTTTCGTAATTCGCCTCTTTCTTGTCGTGATCTGCCATTCGCTTCCTCCTCCCCGATCACCACCTCCTGTCTTGTCCGCCTCTCCCGCAGCTCCGGCGTCCAGATCTCGTTTCAAGCCACCAGTCACAGTCACCTCAACAATGTGAAGCGCCTCTTCGCTTCGTTTCACTTCACTTCATGCATGACGCAGCCCAGGCGGCTCGTATGCATCACGGGGCCAGGCCCATCCCCTGTCCAATCTTTCGTACCAAGGCCTTTTTCAGATACCACTCGCGCGCAAGCGATCTCGTCATCTTGGCAAACACAGCCGGCGTGATGCGCCCGCGCTCGACTGCCCGGCCAAGCATGAAGATGGCGTCACCAAGAGCTCTCTCTTCAGCTACTAGCGTGTAGAGCTGGTTGGCCACCACTGTCGGCGCTACAAGCAGCTCATCCACGTCCGGAACTGGGTGACTCTGTGAACCTTCAATAACTCCGTCGGCCTTGTGAAGTGCATCGCGTAGAATATTGGTATTTGATGTCAGCACATTCGCTAGCTGGGTCAATTGCCCCGCCTCAGCTTGGAAGTTAGGTATAGTCGATAGCATCGCCGTACGTTGTGCTTGCAGGCCAGCCATGCTGGACTCATTTTGCTGCCGGCTGCGCATCCTGATTGCATGTAGGGTTTGAGCTAACTGTCGGAGGAGGGCGTCCTTCTCGGGATTGGGGGGTATGGGAGGGGCAGCGACTGTCGTACTTGGCAAGGCCAATTCCAGAGGCTCGTCTAGCAAATCAGGAGGGGGAGGGGGGTTAGCAGGGGCAGGCGGCTGAGGAGGTGCTTGGTTCCATGCTGGGGGTTGTGGAGGTTGCTGATATTGCTGCTGCTGCGGAGGCATCTGCCATTGTTGCTGTGGAGGGGTGTATGATTGGGCTTCGTTCATGTATGGAGGCTGGGCAACCCTTGTCGGCCCAGGAGGCGGCATATGATGAGGTTGATATTGTTCTAGAGGCCGCGCAAGCCTTGGATCTTGTCCATTCGCGCCCACAGCCTGTGGTAGAGGAGGGGCAGAATCGTACCGCGACATCCGATTAGACTGTGCGGGAGATTTGCCCGGGATGGGAGGCAATGGTGGGCCAGTTTGATGCGGACTAGCTGGGGTAGGAGATGCATTCTGAGGGCCCTTGGGGGGTGGAGGAGGAGGGCGCGGCTGCTCTGGCGTGTGCGGATCTTGGGTTGAGGGTCGAGATGTCGAGCTCATGCCTGGAGGCAGAGGCGGGACAGGGGGGGGTGTCGGGCCAGCCTGAGGAGGTAGTGGGCGTGCTTGTTGTCTGGATATAACAGGAGGTTCTTTTGCAAAGATATCGGTCAAGATGGCAAGAAAGTCTTGAAGATTGGACTTCTGTGATTCAGGTCAGCAGCTGTGCCGTCTATCATGAGCTAAAGCGAGCTTGAAGGGCGACGTACATCCCAAAATTCAGCCCATCCCACAAGGTACGGGTGATACACTAGACCCTGGGGGTCAACATGCTGGCCTGGGCGGATCATCATAGTCTCGGTCGGGACAACGTAGATCATGGGTGGCTCTCGCGGATATGCATGGGGGACCCATATCGAGACCGGGAAACGGTAGGTGGTTCCGCGGAAGTTGACGGGGAGGGTCCCCGAGAGATGGAGGAGCAGGGCATTCGCGCCGTGCGAGAAAGCTGATGAGGTCAGTCCCGGTATGCGACAGGTCGAGGGCCGGCGCGGAGCTGGCAGACAGAGCTCTCGAAGCTCGCATGCGCTAGAGGAGACGTACTATGCACATCGGTCCGAGGCGATAGTGTGGGATATCGGGTGAGGGCTTGTGCTACATCGTTGTAGGCGCGATTCACGTCGTGGTATTCCTGTCAAGTCGCGTCGAATGTCAGTCGTTTGGACTTGGCAGCCCAGTTATGGTGGTGGCTCAGGACATGAGCGGGGGACCAGTAGGGAGAGGGAACAAACACTCGTGAGGACGCTGTAGAGCCAGTTCAGCACATGCTGCTGGACAGGCATCGTGACCCTGGCCCTGGATTATGTCGGCGCGTGGTGGAAGGTGAAGGTTGAAGGGAGAGGGAGCTATTCACACCTAACCTTGGAGGTCGTCGTCCTTGTCGTCGGGTGTTGGTGCGTGCGTCCCGTTGGTGGTAGGAGCGATCCGACCTACGTAATTGAGTACGTACCGTGCACCTTCCTAACTGGAACCGAGCTGCGGATAGTGGGGGGCGGGGATGCAAGCGCTGAACCAAGATGCCTAGGTACATAAGTACTATTTAATCATTGCCTATTCAAGAAGATAGGAGCTAACTATGTATCATATTCAATGTCTAGAAGGACTGCTAGAGTTGATAAAGTGACTATCGAGTTTCCACCTCTGAAGTTGACTCTCTAGCGTGGCCGTGATATGAAGCATCGCGAAATTGTCGACATCCAAGAATATCAAGGGGTAGAAACCCAACAGAGACATGATACATAAGCAATATTGCTCAGGCACAAGAAAATGTTTCCATACAGATCCCAAAATATCCATGGCACTCTGGAGAAGAAATTGCGCAATAAACCTCGTGAGATGCTCATGCTCCGTTTGTCGTGGAAAACTACAGGGTAGTCACCTCGGTGAAAAGGCGCTTTATCTCGATGTCTTGCATGCAGGCTGCAGCATGTGAATGTCATTGAGCCTAAAAGCTACGCCTCTCTTTGCCATGCAATCACGTTCTTCTGGCCTTTAATCTTTCTTACCTTTGATAAAACCTCAATCTGATTTGTAAAAAAAGACCTTCTTTGTCATCGGCCGAAGACGGAGTCACACCACCTCCAAACCCCCGTGGTCGCACAACCTCCGTGGAAACCGGCCCCGGCCGGCCCGCGAAAACGGACGAGTTCGACGACTAGTGTCGCATTTCTCAGAGTGGCTGTTAGAGGAAAAAACCCATCAAGGTCCCGCGAACCAACCAGAGCAAATGGTTCCATTTTTTCTCTCTGCTTCTTGACCTGTCCACTCGACCGGACCGGCCAATCGCCGTCTTTGCTGAACCGTTTCGCCGCCAAACTAGCACAGGATAGAGAGAGTCATTTATCAATAAAACGGCTTTTTTTTCTGCAACTCATAACCTTGCCCCAGATTTCCACCCCTCTCCCGCTCGTTTCCTTTCCCCCTTCTCCTCCCATCATCTCCGTAACTTTCGAGCTTGGCTTTACCAATTTCCCCAGACTTTTCTGAGCCGGTCTGTGTTCTTGTCTCTCCGGGAGCGGCCCCACTCTTCCGACTCCGGGAACCGGATCTCCGGGTCTTTCTCTTCTCTCTTCCTCTTGTTGTCACACCCCCTCTTCTCTTCCTTGCAACTCTTGTTTTTCACTCAGCGAAACAGGCAGCCGTTCGAAAATGTTGCCTCCCATCCCAGCCCTCGCCGACTATGGCATCTCTCCTACTCATGGGTTTCTTCCCGATGTCCTACCTCTGACTCGCCTGCCGGATCCTTACTACAACAAATGGGAGGCCATCGCTGCCAACCTCCAGGCCCTCATCCTTAGCCGCAGGTTGCGTGGCGTAATCGACAGGTTGCCTGTCCTCTCTACCATCGGCCTCGAGCACGATGCCGAGTGGCGACGAGCCTATTCGCTCCTCGGCTTCATGGCCCACGGTTACATCTGGGGAGGAGATTCTCCAGCCGACCGTCTTCCGCCGTCCATCTCAGTACCTCTTCTCGAGATTGCAGAACACCTAGAAGTTCCTCCCGTTGCCACATATGCTGCCGTCTGTCTCTGGAACTTTAAGCCCCTCTTCGTTGACGAGGACATTGACAACCTCGAGAATCTCGCCACACTCACCACATTTTCCGGCGGACTCGATGAATCATGGTTCTACCTCGTATCCGTCGCCATTGAGGCCCGCGGAGCCCCAATTGTGCCCCTAATGCTAACGGCCATTGCGGCTGCTCGCCATAGCGACGCGGCTGCTGTGACTCGTTGTCTGCGCACATTTGCAGAGCGCCTGACAGATTTGACAACCATTCTCCAGAGGATGCACGAGAGCTGTGATCCTACAATCTTTTACCACCGAATTCGGCCTTTCCTAGCTGGTAGTAAGAACATGGCTGAGGCCGGATTGCCCCACGGCGTCATCTACGAGACTGGCTCCGGAAACGAGACATACCAACAATACAGCGGCGGTAGCAATGCTCAGAGCAGTTTGATCCAGTTCTTCGACATCATTCTCGGCATTGAGCACCGTCCCACTGGCGAGTCCCGCGACCCATCTTCTGATACTGACCGTGGCCGCTCTTCCCACCGACACAACTTCATCATGGAGATGAGACGATACATGCCCGGCTCTCACGCACGGTTCCTCAACGACGTGTCTCTCGTGGCCAACATTCGCGAGTTTGTCGAGGAGCACCAGTCTGATCGCCAGCTATGTCTCGCATATGATGCCTGCCTGGCCATGCTCAGCGCATTCCGCGACAAGCACATCGCCATCGTCACACGATACATCATCAACCCCTCCAAGCAAGTTCGCGCCCGAAGCCGGTCACGAAGCCCCGAGGCCACTCGGCAGAAACTCAACCTCGCCATCGCATCGCGCAAGAACCAGCAGAACCAGAAGGGAACTGGCGGCACTGCTTTGATCCCCTTCTTGAAGCAGGCGAGAGACGAGACGGGAGAGCCTGCAGTCGAGGAGTGGACGAGGCGCTTCATGAAGAGGAAGCTTCACACAGAGGGCAAGAATGATTTCTTCCTGGGCAAGACGCCCCAGGGACACCTGAGCCTGGAGAAGGAGGATGTAGAAGTCAAGGGTCTTGCTGGATCATGGACCATGGACGATAATGTCGGCGGTATTTGTCTTTACTAGACCTGTTTAGACCTCATCTTGAACAGAGCGTTGTTTGTCTTGGATACACGGCTGGTCATGCCACTAATAAGCAAGCTAAACAACATACATAGAGCACTTATGACATGTTTGTGGCACAATGGATGCTACGACAAGTGGTGAGCATAAAACCTTGTATAAAGTAAAGTAAAAAAACGACCCTGGTCTACTAAGCAGGCAGGTAATGGAAGTAGGATGCATGAATGTTTCAAATCGCAGATATAGACGAACTCAATCAAACGTTTGAGCAAGCTTGTCAAATCTTTTCTAGTCAGCTCAAAGGCTGACGATAAGAATACTAAAAGTATATACAGAAAAACAAGAAGATGGTCTATGTACAACAGGGCGGAACGCCAGGTTCAGGATGCCATGTCCTACAACGGACAAGCTTGCTCGCGAGATGACCCCCTTCAAGGGAAGCGCTTCAGCTCATGAACCCCCCTCCCCTTCGTATCCAAACACTAGAAGGATCTGCCTCTTAGTTGGGGACGCACTGAGCGTAGTACTCGTTGTGCTGGACGCAGGTGCTGCCCGAAACACAAGGGAGGTTGCCGTTGGGGTAGGCGGACTTGGAGCCACCGCACTGGTACCAGGCGGCGACAGCGGACTTAGCGGTCGAGGGAGCGGATTGGGTGGCCGAGGCCTTGGCGGAGGCCTGAGCAGTCTGTTTAGTCTTCTTGGGGACAGAGCAGCCAGATCGGGTCTTGGAGGCACCGACCTTGGTTGTCTTGGGAGTCTCAGGTCCCTTCACGGGAGCCTGGGTCTGCTGGGGCTGAGAAGCAGAGTTCTGGACCTGAGTCTTCTGAGGGTTGGAGGCGGAGTTCTGGACCTGGGTCTGGGGCTTAGAGGGCTGCTGGACCTTGGTGGACTTCTGCTCAGTGGCGGGAGCCTGAGTCTTCTGGGACTGGACGGCAGCCTTGGAGGTGGAGGCCTTGCTGCCACCGCTGCTGCTGCCGCCGGAGGAGGAGGTGTCGCCCTTGAAAGCAGGGAAGCTCTTGTCGTCGTTGCGGACGCAGCCGCTGATGTCGGTGAGAGCCTTGGGGCACTGGACCTGCTCAAAGGTGAAGTCGGGGTTGTCGGCGTTCTGGAACCAGTCGAAACGCCAGTAGCAACCGTCCTTGAGGAGTTCGGGGAACTTGTCGCAGTCGCTTCGGGAAGAGATACCACCGTACTGAGCACCGCCGAGGCCGCTGCCGCCGAACTGGGAGGAGCAGCCGTCGAAGATACCGACACCACCACCGGGCATCTGGAGATCGAAGTGGTTCTCACCGAGGTCGCCTCCGGTGTTGGTGGACTGGACAACCATGGTCTTGCCCTTCACGGGACCAGTAGTGAAGGTGAGACTATCAAGTGTCGTTAGTATCAAAAGCAGGCCTGCCGAGGTGCAAGTGGTGTCTTACGCATAGCAAGCGCAGCACCAAGTAGCCTCGGAGCCTCCAGAGAGCTTGGTGGCAGCGAAGCCGTAGGCGAGGTTGTCGTTGACGGCGAAAGGAGAGTAGTTCGTGCAGGCGAAAGCAGAACCGCCATCACAACCGCTCTTGGCGTTGGCGTCGGAGATGGGGTTGTCGTTCTTGTCGCAGGTCAAGGCGGGAGCGCTGACGGCGGCCTTGTCACTCCAAGAGCAAGAAGGCTTGCAGCAGTCCCAGTATCGGGTCGAGTGGCCGTTTCCAGAAGCGGCACGCACGGCGAGAGGGCCGGCCAGGGCAATAAGAGTAGAGGATCGCATGGTTTCAAACAGCGGTTAATGAGAGACTGGTAGTTGAAAGAGTGTGTAGTTTAAGAGAACGGTAGAAGAAATAGACGAAGACTGAATGAGAATGAAGTGCTCGAGTGTCCAAGCAGTATCTGGAGATGCAGGCCGCCATCTTATATACTTGCTGCAGCAGCACACGAACCAACCATCCTACAAGGTTAGGCTTTTCTGCTGCGGCACCCGTCACAGAGTCTAAAGCATCATGAGCATATTCTTCGAAGTGGTCTGTCAGCTTAGGGCGACAAGCATGTTTGCTAGAGTCGGTAGAGGTCAGGGATCATGGAAGTCAAAGAACAAGAGCTGATGATCGTGCTATGTCACAACCCAGTGAGCATATTGGGGCGGGCTAGGAAACGGAAGCAGATCCTCCACTAATAGGGCAACTCGGAGCTCGTCTGACGGGCCGGGGATGCATGGGCTGGACCACACGAGTGAGAAATGAAGGCCAGGAGGCTCTGGTTTCAGGAACAGTTGTGGGGATCTTCGGCCGTGGCTCCGAAATTGAGTCCCGGTAAACAGGGGATGATCGGGTACGACGGGGGTTTCGAATGTCAGATTATTCGATCAGACAGGTTTGCCGAGACTAGCAGCGGTGACAAAGCTGCACGATACAGGTGAGTAATGAGAATCGTGCCGTTTGCCGTGGCCGTGGCCGTTGAGCCGAGATGAGATGAACCCCTGCCTCTTCTAGAATCCCATGGTGGTTAGCGCTGGATCGCAGTCGTACCCGCGCGGAGCTTGCTTTCGGATGGTACTCTGGCATGTCACTCTAGAGCCATGCCGACTGGGGAAGATGACTTTGAAGAGTTTCACTAAGAGCAAAGGGAAGCTTAACACGGCAGATAGTGCCGTTGGTCTGCGTGCCGATAGTCCGTAGTTGTGTTGTATGTTGGGGCTGCGATAACCAAGATTGACTGCAATGCCACCAAGTGCCGGCGATTGAGTGATGGGCCATCTCGCACCCATCCCCTTTCCCCCTATATCTCATGTTAATTAGCTCGTCGCCGCTCGCCTGCATCCTAGGCCTTTCCTCGTTGGTCTCTTGAGAGGGAATGAGCTGATTTCCCAATGGAGTGCCTTACAAAAAGCATGGGTGTTACCCCATTGGGACCAGCTGAGGCGAGATGGAGTTTTGGGAAATCTGGGTGCCTAGGATGTAAGGCAACAACGATGCGCCATAGAGGCTGGAGCTCTAGCCACAGGAGCCTGACTCATCAATGTGGCGCTTTTCCGATTTCAAAGCTGTTTCTCCTGATGCAAGGGGCTAAGCCTATTTAGGATTAGCTCTTTTCCGGCGCGTCTCGTCGCCTTAACCTGAGGCTGCTCGACTGCTCAAGGTTCGGCTTCACACAAATTCATCACCTCTCCACCACGTCTCCCTCATCTTGCGCCTTCGCATCCCTCGCTTCATCGCCTACCTGGAGAGCGTCGTAGAACCATCGAATTAATCACCGGATGACCACGGGGTGCTTCAGGCGCCAGGTCCCCAACTGACCGCCCTGACATTCGCCATCGCATTCACCAGCGCTCGCTGAATAGTCTTTGTTCTCTGCGCTTCATCGCCGGAGCAACCGAACTTTGGTCGCCAGATCGCAGGCATATCAACGAATAGATATCTATAGCCATAGGCATTACCGACGTCATGGCTGACTACGAGGAGGAGCTTTCCGATTATGACAACTACGACGACCAGGAGGAGGGCATCACCCCCGAGGATTGCTGGACCGTCATTTCATCCTTCTTTGAATCCAAGGGTCTCGTATCGCAGCAGACAGACTCTTTCGACGAGTTCACGCAAACGACGATTCAGGATCTCGTCAACGAGTATTCTGTCATTTCTTTAGACCAGCCCAACCCTCCTTCGCCTCCTGGAGTGTCGATCGCCTTGCGCCGATATGAAATCAAGTTCGGCAGTGTCATGGTCTCGCGCCCGACCATTAGCGAGACCGATGGAACCGTCACCTCACTGCTACCTTACGAATGCCGTGATCGAAACCTGACCTACGCGAGTCCCCTCTATATTAAGATTACCAAGAAGGTGTCCGTGGCTGTCGAGAAGGAGGTGCCTTTGCACGAGATGGACGAGGACCAGCAGGCAGAGTACAAGCGAACTGGTGAGAACCCCACCAAGCTTGTCTGGGAGCTCGAAGAGAGTGGCGACGATGAAGGAAAGGCCGACGATAGTTGGAAGGATATGGTCTTTGTCGGCAAGCTTCCTATCATGGTCAAGTCCAAGATCTGCCACTTGAGCAGCGAGCACGATGACAACCTCTTCCTTGTCAATGAGTGTCCATACGACCAGGGTGGATACTTTGTCATCAACGGCAGTGAAAAGGTACTCATCGCTCAGGAACGATCTGCTGCCAACATTGTCCAAGTCTTCAAGAAGGCTCAGCCCAGTCCCTACACATATACTGCCGAGATTCGAAGTGCTCTCGAGAAGGGTTCACGTCTTATCTCCAGTATGATGCTGAAGCTCTATGGCAAGGGAGACTCCGCACGAGGAGGTTTCGGTCAGACCATTCACACCACTCTGCCCTTCGTCAAGGCAGATCTTCCTGTTGCCATCGTCTTCCGAGCTCTTGGTGTTGTCTCGGACGAGGATATTCTCAACCATATCTGCTACGATCGAACCGACAGCCAGATGCTTGAGATGCTGCGCCCTTGTATCGAAGAGGCCTTCTGTGTTCAGGATCGAGAGGTTGCGCTCGACTTTATCGGAAAGCGTGGAAACCGTGACCAGGCTGGTCTCGGCCGTGAGAAGCGTGTGCGTGTCGCCAAGGATATTCTCCAGAAGGAGACCCTGCCACACATTTCCCAGTCGGAGGGTAGCGAGACCCGCAAGGCCTTCTTCCTGGGTTACATGGTGCACAAGCTCCTGCAGTGCGCCCTGGGCCGTCGTGAGCCCGATGATCGTGATCACTTTGGAAAGAAGCGTCTGGATCTTGCTGGTCCTCTGCTGGCCAAGCTTTTCCGTGGCATTGTGCGAAGGATGAACACAGAGCTTTCCAACTACCTCAAGCGATGTGTTGAAGGCAACAGGCACTTCAACTTGGCGGTCGGTATCAAGCCCGGAACACTGTCCAACGGTTTGAAGTACTCGCTGGCTACCGGAAACTGGGGAGACCAGAAGAAGGCCGCAAGCTCGACTGCTGGTGTCTCGCAGGTGTTGAACAGATACACCTTTGCATCCACTCTTTCACATTTGCGACGAACCAACACCCCTATTGGACGAGATGGAAAGCTCGCCAAGCCCCGTCAGCTACACAACACCCATTGGGGTCTGGTCTGTCCGGCCGAGACGCCCGAGGGTCAGGCTTGTGGTCTGGTCAAGAACTTGTCTCTGATGTGCTACGTCAGTGTCGGCTCTCCCTCTGAACCTCTGATTGAGTTCATGATCAACCGAGGTATGGAAGTTGTGGAAGAGTACGAGCCCCTGAGATACCCGCATGCTACCAAGATCTTTGTCAATGGTGTCTGGTGTGGTGTTCACTCAGACCCCAAGCATCTCGTCAGCCAGGTCCTGGACACACGAAGAAAGTCGTACTTGCAGTACGAGGTGTCGCTTGTTCGTGACATTCGAGATCGAGAGTTCAAGGTCTTCTCCGACGCTGGCCGAGTCATGAGGCCGGTCTTTACGGTTCAGCAGGAGGATGATCACGAGTCTGGTATTGCCAAGGGAGCCTTAGTTCTGACCAAGGACCTTGTCAACAAGCTTGCCAAGGAGCAGGCTGAGCCACCAGAGGACCCATCAATGAAGATTGGATGGGAGGGTCTGATCCGAGCCGGAACCATCGAGTACCTCGATGCTGAGGAAGAGGAGACGGCCATGATTTGCATGACTCCTGAGGATCTTGACCTCTACCGCATGCAAAAGGCTGGTTACGTCGTAGATGACGATAACACGGACGACCCGAACAGGAGATTGAAGACCAAAACCAACCCCACAACTCACATGTACACACATTGTGAGATTCACCCCAGTATGATTCTTGGCATTTGTGCCAGTATCATTCCCTTCCCCGATCACAACCAGGTATGTGTCCTTGATTCAAAGTGATGAAAGTGCGACTAACGGTATATAGTCACCCCGTAACACCTACCAATCTGCCATGGGTAAACAGGCCATGGGCTTCTTCTTGACGAACTACTCTCGACGTATGGACACTATGGCCAACATTCTTTACTACCCGCAAAAACCCCTGGCCACAACGCGATCCATGGAATTCCTCAAGTTCCGTGAACTGCCGGCCGGTCAGAACGCCATCGTCGCTATCGCTTGCTACTCTGGTTACAACCAGGAAGATTCTGTCATTATGAACCAGAGTAGTATCGATCGAGGCTTGTTCCGCAGTTTGTTCTTCCGATCTTACTCTGACCAGGAGAAGAAGGTTGGTCTGAACTACACGGAAGTGTTCGAAAAGCCCTTCCAGCAGTCGACGCTTCGTATGAAGCACGGTACCTACGACAAGCTGGATGAGGACGGTATCGTGGCCCCCGGTGTGCGAGTGTCAGGTGAAGATATCATCATCGGCAAGACTGCGCCGATTGATCAAGAAAACCAGGATCTAGGTACCAGGACTACGGTGCACCAGCGTCGTGATATCTCCACGCCGCTGCGAAGCACCGAAAACGGTATCGTCGATTCGGTTATTGTGACTGTCAATGCCGACAACGTCAAGTACGTCAAGGTCCGTGTGAGGACGACCAAGATCCCCCAGATTGGCGACAAGTTTGCCTCTCGTCACGGACAGAAGGGTACCATTGGTGTCACCTACCGACAGGAGGATATGCCCTTCAGTAGGGAGGGTGTGACGCCGGACATTATCATCAACCCCCACGCCATTCCCTCGCGAATGACAATTGCACATTTGATTGAGTGCCTCCTCAGTAAGGTGTCAACACTCGAAGGCATGGAGGGTGATGCAACACCTTTCACCGATGTCACTGTCGACTCCGTCTCGGAGCTGCTCCGAAAGCATGGCTACCAATCTCGAGGTTTCGAGATCATGTACAACGGCCATACTGGACGCAAGCTTCGAGCGCAAGTGTTCTTTGGACCCACGTACTACCAGCGACTCCGTCACATGGTGGACGACAAGATCCACGCTCGAGCTCGTGGTCCCGTTCAGATCATGACTCGGCAGCCCGTCGAAGGTCGTGCCCGAGATGGTGGTCTACGATTCGGAGAAATGGAACGTGATTGTATGATTGCCCACGGAGCAGCCGCCTTCCTCAAGGAGCGTCTGTTTGAAGTATCGGATGCCTTCCGAGTCCACGTCTGCGAGGTTTGTGGACTCATGACACCAATTGCGTAAGTCTCGCGACCCCTGATATTGATGAACCAAAACTGACATGACATAGCAACCTTTCCAAGCAGTCGTTTGAATGCCGACCTTGCAAGAACAAGACCAAGATTGCGCAGATCCACATTCCTTACGCTGCCAAGTTGCTCTTCCAGGAGCTGCAGTCCATGAACATTGCGGCAAGAATGTTTACCAGCCGCTCTGGAGTTTCAATTCGTTAAGTGAGATTGATTGAAAAGGTGGGCGTTTTCGAAAACGGAAGAAAAGAGAATGAGGCTACACATGGATATCTAGAATGGAGAAGTGAGGCGGATGCCAACACTATCCGTCCTTACCGGTATAGCCAATTAACGCTTTGTAATGTTGAGACGGGGGGTTGGCCATGTACAAAACTAGCACGTCGTTCAAGATTAGGATAGTACAATACCGAAATGCTTTATTGCGAATACATACGAAGTTGAAATGCGATGTCTTGGGAGGGGAGGGTATCTTTTTGTCTACAATACGTTGCCTATCATGGTGTTTCTCATGTTATCGATTTGGTAAACCCTTTTCTGCAGCAGCTATCGAGTCATGAACCGTCTGCTCCCGCTTGTACTCTGCTTCCAGCTGCCTCTGCATATCAAAGTCCAGCTGTCGCTCGCGCTTGATTCTCTGCTGTTCCATATCTCGGACTACGCCCTCGTGCATGGCCTAGGCAAGGTGGGTTAGTTTCGGAGTCTTCGGCTTCAACGGTCGAGAAACGGTCGCTTGGGGTCAATTGACCCGGAGGATAGACGTACATCCTTCTCAAACTTTTGCTGGAAGTGGACGACGACAACAGTGGCGGCTGTGAAGAGGGACGTGGCCGCCAACGTGAGCTTGGAGGCGCGGGACATGGCGCCGGGCCGTTATGACACGGGCTGAGTCTTTGGGTGTCGCAAAGGGGACGGGAGTGGTATTCGATCGATCGGGTATGCGGTTGGGTCGAATTAAATGTCTGGTGACCGAATTGACTCGACGGAGGGCAATTTAGTCGACGCTTTGAAAGTTGGAGAAAAAGAAGCACGATTATCGTGAAGCCCGAGAAGAAGGGACTTGTCGGCCCATGACGTGAAATCGCATGGCGGCGGCAGCGCGGCTACAGGCGCCATGCAGGCTTGCGCTAAGCGCTAGCCGGGGTACCTTTCATCCGCTGTAACTGCCTGTGCTGCAGCGCTGGGAAACGCGCCGGGAGGTACCTGGCGGTACTTGGCAGTCCAACAAGGCAGCTGGGGCGGGCACCTGCCCAAGCTCAGACGTAATCCTCCTTGGAGGTTCGGTACCTGGCAAGCCAACTCCAATCCCTCCAACCTCAACATCAACAGCTTCATCGCAAACCGCATCGGCCTTCCCATCTTCTTCGCACCGACCTCGCATACACACTACTCGATCGCCCTTTCGCATACCTTTCTCCTATTTCATCATGGTTAGCTGGTCGGCTCCGCTCTGCTCGACGTTTCGCTAACCCACCTTGGTAGTCTGCCCAGAACTCGGCCGGCATTCAGACGCTCCTCGACGTATGTTTGGTCTCCGCTGGCTGCTCTCGGGAGTGTAGCTGATTTATGTTTATTAGGCTGAGCGAGAAGCCTCCAAGATTGTTCAGAAGGGTGAGCTTTAACCTTCTACCTGTTGTATAACCTCCTGCTAACATAGCGATGATAGCCCGAGAGTGTAAGCTGTTCCGACGACTTCTACGATCCCACGACGAGTTCATCTAATACGTATCGCCATCTAGTCCGTACCAAGCGCGTTCGAGAGGCTCGCGATGAAGCCAAGCGGGAGATAGCCGAGTACAAGAGCAACAAGGAGGACGAGTACAAGAAGTTCGAGGCCGAGGTACGATACATCCCATACACCGTCTCCGACCGCGTCGAGGTAGCTGACAGATCATGTGCAGCACAGCAAGGGTAACCAGCAGGCCGAGGACGAGGCCAACAAGGAGGCCGACGCTCAGATCAAGAACATCGAGGAGGCCGGCAAGAAGGGCCAGGCCCAGGTCGTCAAGAACCTGCTCAACGCCGTCTTCGAGATCCAGCCCGTTGCCCCCGCCAAGGCCTGAGTGGTCGAGACGACACGACGATGTTTGATGGGGGGAACAGCGAGAGCGACACCTGGGTCCGTTGGCTTCGTGAATTGCACATGATAAAGGAGGAGGATCGTTAGAGAGCAAGGCCATACTGGTCACCCTGCAGTGGCGTCACGTCGAGGACGCCTTTTTGATTATTAAGTTTACTGAACAAACTCGACTAGAGTGCTCAACATATCCCTCAGATCCTGGTTCTCCTCTGCCGTGTCAAGTCCATCCAACTGCTCCTTTAGCGTCGCGCCGATGACCGCTACCTTCTCATCACGCTCAGCCAGGAGTTGTCTAATCTTGCGTGTTGCGCCCGTGTCTTCTGCCACCAACCAAGCCAAGACCACGTCAATCGTCTGCAGGGTGAAAAGTCCGGCGTCGATCCTCCGGGATAGCCACTCAATCTCGGCTGTTTCACGATCCTCCTTGGATGTCACAGCCCTCTCAGCCTCGTTTTGCTGCTCAGCTAATGAGATCCGAGCGACGTAATCTCTCCGGAATTTGATGAGCTTTGATATCTTCTCGTAGTCCTTTTCCACAAACTTTGCCAGTGTCCGTATCCGCTCTGCCGAGTTGGCTGGTAGCAGCCGCAGCATGGATGCAAAAATCTCGACGAGGTGCTCTGCTAGACGGTGATCATGGGTCTTCATGAAGAGTGTGAAGAGAGTCTTGAGACCGGCAGCTTCAACCACCTTCTGGCAGACGTCTCCGCCTGCGTTGCCTCCCGCCGCATGGTTCAGGAGTCGTAGCGCTGGGGGTTTGCTCTTCTTTCCCTCCTTGAGCATGATAAGACATAGCTCAACTCCCTCGGCCTCGATGAACTTGGCCTTTCCTGAGACCTCGTCCACGAGGGATGTCAAGGATGCAAAGATGTTCTCCATGTACTCTTCCTCCTCTCCTCCCTTGTCTGGGTCGCGTCTCCGGTAGGGGGCTGCGAGTTGGAGGAGTAGATCGATGGCATCAAGACGGATGAGTTGTGAGCGGTTGGCAACTGCCATTTGAGAAAGGATGGCGAGAATCTCGGCTGCATATTGCTTGTTTTGCGAGACCAGGCTCTCCTTTCGCTGGATGCGCTGGAGCAGCCATTGCAGTAGCTTCTCATCCTGGCCGACGCGCTCAGTCACAGATTGTCGAGAGCATAGGTTCTCAATCACGCCGAGGGCATGGTAGATGCCGTTTCTATCCGACTCGTCGTCTTCGTTTAGACGGGAAAAGTTGGACACCAAAAGACCAAGAACATCTGCCTCCATCATGGCATCTACAAGGCCGTTCCATTGTTCATCCTCGGCGTCGACATCCTCGTCTGTCAACTCGCCCATGATCTCGATAGCGTCGATGGCAATGTCGGTGTTCTCGTGCGCCAGCAGGCTGACCAGGCTGGCGACGCATCCCGTCTTGACAAACTCGGGGTATAGCTCAGGGTGCTCGGATAGGAGGGAGAGGCCCTTGATGTCGGCGTCGAGGTCAGCTTCGCTGCTGATAAACTTTTGCGGCTCGTCCTCAAACTTGGCGCGAAGTTCGGCGTTTTTGTTGATGCGCTTCTCAAAGTTGAGCGCTGTCTTGCGCAGCCAAGCAGCGTCGATCTTCTCGGGTGCAGCGCCAGCGTCGGCCTCGTCTACATAGTCGAGGATCTGTTCTTCTTGTTGTGTTATTCCCCCTCCAAAGAAGCGGCCCTCGTCATCGTCCGGTGGGAGTTCGGGACCAAAGTCTTCGTCTTCGGCAGGGGGGAGTGCTGGCCCTGCCTCTGTATCGTCGTCGTCTTGTGGTGCATCGTCGACTCGGGCATGACGGTTTGAGCTGTCGGCGTTGAGCTTTGCAGACTTGTAGATTTCATCTTTAAACATATAATGTTAGAAACACGCGTTTTGCGACTCCAAGATTCCAAGTAAACGGGGAAACTCATTAACTCACTTGGATCTCGAATGGGATCAAGCTTGCGCTTCCCTGAGATGCCTGAGCTCTAGAAGCTGGTTAGCATACATAAATGGATGGAAATAGTTGCTTTCAACAAACCTTGAAGATATCGTCGACGCTCGCCATGGCTACAAAGACAACCTGGCGCAAATTTCTTTGTTACTGAGAACCAAAGACAATTATGCACTGTTCGCGATCGTGGTATGAGACGACGCGCTGATGCTCCAAAGCTGTGCCAAGCTCAGCCTGCATCTGATGACCCCGATTGATGCATTCCAACTCGGTTAAAGGCAATGCAAAAGACCCAGAATGAAGAATACGTAACTAATCCAAAAGGGGCAAGGGCTGATACATTCCGCACAGTGCTCCCGGCGAACTCGCTCGCAGCCAGTCAACAGCCGATACTTGGCCGAAGACGCACAGACAAGTACCTCCTTTTCGAAACGCCAGCCTTGCAGCCCAGGCTAAACTAAAATCGGCCGAGACATGGACTGGCTGTCACAAGTTGGAGAGAGGGGAGTCACGGCTATGTACCGATACACTTCAACCACCAACCACAGATGCAGGTACGGCTCCTCCCTCCCCTGACATGGATGGGCTATATGGATTGGTCTTTACTGCGTTTCGTTCCGTCTGAGACCAACTTGTTCATGCCCGCTGCATCTTGCATCTCTTCATCTCTGGACGACGACGTACGCTGCTGCATTCCAACGACGAGCGACGCGACCACGATGCGCCGCTGCGATTGACCCGACCCATCCATCGAATACTTGCACAACCGAACGACCAGGTCCCTTCTGAACCCCCCTGTACCGACCACCAAAGTCACTGCGCCGTATTGAAAGCGGGCCTGCCATTAGCCCACGGTCCACGCTCGACCGCCTCAAAAGTCTCCACGACTGACTTACCACCACCACTGGGACGGGGGCTTCCACTAGCTGTCCCCTAGTCGCCAGTCAATCAACCCACCGATTCGAGCTCGTTGGCCGACTGATAGTCGGGAAAGGGGGGAAATTGTTCGCTTGGGATTGGATCCAGTCGCATCGCCGGATCCGATTCGGGGCTTTTGAAAGAGGATGCCCGACGGCCAGATCTCGTCTTCTCACTCTCGCCATCAACATCACCAGTCCACCGCGTCGAACTCGTCCCGCTCGTCTGTTGCCGTGGCTGCAGTTGCTGTCGCAATCTCGCCGTCGTGGCTTCGATCATCCGCCTCAAACTCCACTGACTCGCGACAACAGCATCGGCAATATCACGACCCCTCGAGGCCTGCGCCCTCGTTCTCGCACTCCTCGCTAAACGCGCAGTCTCAGGTGCCCGCGACTGCACGCCTTCCCCGGACTTCGTCGCTTCTCCCGCCGCCTCACATCACGCCCTCGTCGAGATCAAGTCCTCACGAGCAGTCGAATCATCATCTGTCACCGGTTTCTGCTGGACACGAAGTCCCCCAAAACGCCGCCGACAGCTCGTGGCTTCTCAACCGCTGGTCGACTTCGACTGTGTCTAGTCGTGCCTCGGCTGCACCTCACCGCGCGCCGCCCGCTTCTCGATTCGGTAGTCGCTCCAGTATCGATGCGACGAGCCCCAGTAGCCGTTCTTCACCGTCATCCAAGCCATCGCCCCGGAAATTACAGAAGAATCGACGACCTAGCGCTTCATCCGTCAACGCCGACGTTTCCGTTCCTAAACCTCCAGAAAAGAGCACTCAGCTACCGCAAGCGCTCCCGCCCATTGTCACCTTATCACCTTTAGAGCCTCCTGCGCTCAGCGAACTCCTTGCGGTCAAATCCAAAGGGACTGGCCCTGGTTCACCTGAGCCTGGGCGATCGACCATCGCCCGCGAGAGTCAGTCCCTGATAAACCCTGGAACGACCGACTCTCCAATCCAGTCCGTATCATCAACACCAGCAAGTGCGCGCTCCATGGCTTCATATAGACCCACCATGCCTTACGATCAGGATCACGAGGCATATGCGCCTCACCGAGGCCATTCTCGGAGCCGTTCTGGAAAAAGCAGCCATGACAAAGGACGTGGACCAAAGCCTCCGTCGCAGAAGGCAATGCTGTCTCGTGCTCTGCAAAAGGCCAACACTGCAGTTCAGCTGGATAATGCGCAGAATTTTGAAGGCGCCCGGGAGGCATATGCGGAGGCTTGTGATCTTTTGCAGCAAGTGCTGCAGAAGACGACAGCAGATGAAGACAAACGCAAGCTTGAAGCTATCGTAAGTTGGTCAGCTGTAAGCTTGAACCAGTACTAACACGAGTCAGCGACGAACATACACGAGCCGCATTGAAGAGTTGGATCAGATGACGCCTTGGCAGCTAGAAGAGGAGTCCAAAGCCCTACCAGCTCGCCCTGAGAGTCTGGCACAGCACTCGGAGTCCGAGTCTGTACTAAATCTTGACGAGGATGATGACCACGATGCGACGCTTTACGAGACATCAACTCTCACAAGAGTTATCAGAGATGACAGCCGCAGCCCTCAACCCCCATATCCAAATTACTCACCGCCCCAACAAGAGGAAGGCGGATATAGAAGAAGGAGTATACAGAAGCCGAAGCCGATAGTCACCACCCTCACACCGGACGCTGGATTCCTTCAGTCTTCCTTCTCGCGGTCCCCTATCCGGCTCCGGACGCCTGATCATCTCCTTTTGCAAAGGTCTGCAGACCCATATATGCCAGCTCCGTTGTCACCACGCCGCCCGATGTCACCAGTCAAGCCGGAAGCAGATGAAATGGATGAGCCTATTCGGTCGGATTTCTCCATGATTCCAGATGCTCCGATCAATGCTCCAGTCGAAAATGCGGTACCCCAAACTCATTTCCGAGACGACAGTTTGAACTCGTGGCTGGACCCTATCGATGAGTCTGGAGGTTCAACCTCTTCCTCCGTTCACTCTCGTACATCTTCGCTTGGTTTTAGGAGAAAGCATATCCGAGCTGTTAGCGGTGAAACTGAGGCCGAATTTGACACTGCACTGGACGCAGCTATTGAAGCGGCATATGATGACGGCTATGAGCCGATGAGCCCAATGGATTACGGACGACGAGTGTCTGCTGACGCGAGCGAGGAAGCAGTAGTTAATGCCATGCGCAAAGTTGAATTGGCGCGCCAGCGGGTTCGAGAGATGGAGGAAGAAGAGTATGGGATGGCCCTGGAGATGGGACGACGAGCACAACAGCAGCAGCAGCAACAATCACTTCCCTCGGACAATCATGGTATGCCTGAGGATTTCTACGACGATAATTCATCGGACGAGGAAGAGAGGATACTGGAAGAAATCACCCGTGACTATGGCCTAGGGCCGTATGTTGCGAGTCAGCGGCAGCCATCAGTCCCTCGCGAATCCGATTCGAGCGGCGTCACCTCTCGCACCTGGCACAGTTCGCAGGGATCGAACCCTCCCACGGCAGCGACCTCATTGTCTACCGTCACGGAACTTCCACCAGCATTCGCAAATATCTCGCAGGCGCCTGCTGCACCACCACCAACACAGTCGCTCCCTGAGTTACCCCAGCGGCCCGGTTCATCCGCCCAGAGTGTGCGGAACCGCCGCATGTCTGGACAGAATCCTAAGCAGCTCAAGATCGAGACGTCTAAGCTGGTGGCCCCTCTCCAGAACCACCCTGAAGACCTGGCACAGGCCAAGTCTGCTCCTATGGATGGCCTGGAGTCAGCCTTCCAAGCTGATACGGGTATGAGGGTGACAAGCGCGCCTCAGAGACCTTCATCACCTCCTTTATTCGAGGCCAGTCCCACCGATGTGTCCGTAACCAAACCCACACCATCACCTTTCGGCCAACTGGGACAAGCTGAGGGAGATGAACCTGCTCCGGCACAGCATTCTGGATCACCATCAGCCACTAGACTGAGGAAGAACTTTTCTTCGTCGAGTTTGAGAAGCATGAAGAGCCGCAACATGTCAGTGACTAACCTTGAGGACGGATCAGATATGTCTCCTGGAACCCCAGGAAGCAATCCTTTTGCAAGTCTTCATGCTCCCTCTGTCCCGGCACTTCCTACGCCTCTGACCACCACGTTCCGAGAGCGGTCAGACACCAATGCTGCTGGACTTGCCTTGTTTGACGATCACTTTTACTCACCAACGAGCCCCGGCTCACCGAACGAGCTGTGCTCGGATCCGCCTGTTCCTCTTGAGCCCTGCCCCACGGACTATATGCTTCGACCGTTCTGGTTGATGCGATGTCTCTATCAAACTCTGGCCCATCCAAGAGGTGGCTATATCAGCCACAAGCTCTTCGTACCAAGGGATGTGTGGCGAGTCAAAGGAGTCAAGCTCAAGAATATCGAGGAGAAGGTGGCAAATTGTGATTTCCTCACAGCCGCTCTGCTCAAGATTGAGAGGGTCGATACGTGCGATGCCGATGCAGTGCTAGAGGAAATGCAGTCTCTGGAGGGTATTCTGGAGCAGGTTCAGACTGCTTTGAGCCGCAAGCTTGGCAATGAAGTTGGCGTACAGAGCTCTGGAACCTTGTTCAAGGATGCGACAAATGGCGATGACAGCGCAGCACCTGGCGTGCCACGATCTTCCAGCGTTTCAGGGAAATCATCATTCTCTTGGCGGCGTCTTCGTTCCAAGAACTCTGCGGTTGGGCTTGGCGGCTCATACGCAAGCCGCTTGGTGGCGACAGACACGGGCAAGGATGTGCCAAGCATCGCCAGCCTACCCATGACACCGAATCCGACGAGTCGCCCGGCTAAGAGGGATCTGACACAAGCACAATTTACGGGACCGAATGCGATGTACATGAGCTCGCTCGCTCGCCTCTTTGATGCAGCCCAGGCTATTGGTGAGTGGATTGGTTCCCGCGAAATAATAACACATGCTAACAACCGTATAGACCAAATCGCAAGACAAGTAGAAGATCCTGGGTTGCGACACGCCGACAAGACGCAGGTTGGGCTTGAGTTGTGCACGCGACACGCTGCAGAGTTCTTTGGGTTCTACGTGTGCCGGTTTGTCCTGGCAGATCTGGGGTTGCTACTAGACAAGTTCATCAAGCGTGGTAGCGAATGGGTTCTCACATGAGGCGAACAAAGAGATGGATGGGTTATGCAAGGAGTTGGACGAGGTGCATGGAGGCATTACGCATTCGTTTTTGAACCAGGCGGAGTACTTAGAAGTTACTATGTATCCCACATGGTGGGAAAGGCTCGATACCCAAGCGATATACATGTTTCGATTTGTTCAAGGTGTTGATGCTTATAAATCCTATCCCTCCCTGATGGTGAGCATTAATGAGTTTTCGGTTCGTGTGAAGCGAGTTTCCGAAGGCGAGCATCTATTCCAACCGAGAGTTTATCATACGAGGTAAGCAAGAAGTCTTAACCGACGTATTATTCGTTGCATCTCTTTGTTCTACTGGCTTATATCAAGTGTATTAAGTTTCGTAGGGTTTCAACACAGACGCTGATACAACCCTGGTGTCTTCTCAGAAAATGATAAAGTGTATTGCCATGTTAGGAATAGCGGCTTTGATCTCCAGTCCCACCGTTTAACTGAATAAAGCGGGATGAGTTGACATGGAGGGTACGTACCTCGACCAAGCCGGAAGGATTTCGTGAATCATGGGGAAAAAAGTCTGGAGAGGATCAATTGCATCTCGAGCCTCAATTGTCGACCAATTCACGCCGCGTCAACTGCCGCCTCTGCCCGCGGACCGGCCTCGACGAATATATACCGACACGCCCCGCCAAATGTGCACAAGCAAAGTCTAGATGAGCCTGGCTTGGAGCGCTGGCCGCGCCTGGAGTCGGCAATGTCTCTCGCAAGCTAGACGGCCGTGGCCTGCCCAGCTCCTCCTCTCGCGAAACCTCCTCCCGCGGAATCCGTTCCGAGCGTACGCTGCTGCAGCAAAGACCCCGTCGTCCGAGCTCGAGGCTCGCATCGCTGCCATCCCGATCGAGCGGTATCGCAACTTTTGCATCGTTGCGCATATCGACCATGGGAAGAGTACGCTGAGCGATCGGTTGTTGGAGTATACGGGCACGATATCGGCTAGCGATGCGAATAAACAGATTCTGGATAAGCTCGATGTGGAGAGGGAGCGTGGGATCACTGTCAAGGCGCAGACTTGCACCATGATTCATAACCACGAGGGCGAGGACTACCTTTTACATCTTGTCGACACCCCCGGCCACGTCGATTTCCGCGCCGAAGTCACTCGGTCGTATGCCAGTTGCGGTGGCGCCTTGCTGCTCGTCGATGCGACACAGGGTATCCAGGCCCAGACGGTGTCCAACTTCCACCTCGCGTTTGCGCAGGACCTCGCCCTGGTCCCTGTGGTCAACAAGATCGACATGCCGGCTGCGGATATACCCCGCGTGCTTGAACAGATGGAGAACAGCTTCGAGTTGGATCCTAAGGACGCCGTCATGCTGAGCGCAAAGACGGGCAAGGGTGTGCCGAGTGTGCTGCCCGCTGTCATTGAGCGGATTCCCCATCCCGTGGGTGACGAGAACAAGCCATTGAAGATGCTGCTGGTTGACTCGTGGTACGACAACTTTCGGGGTGTGGTATTGCTGGTGAGGCTCTTTGACGGAACCATCAAGACTGGCGACAACGTCGTGTCTCTTGGTACTGGCATGAAGTACACAGTTGGCCAGGTGGGTATACAATATCCTCACGCCACGCCGCAAAAGGTCCTGCGTGCTGGTCAAGTCGGATACGTCTACTTCAACCCCGGCATGAAGAGGATTCAGGACGCCAAGCTCGGCGATACCTTTACCTTTGTCGGTGCCGAAGAGGAGGTCGAGCCCTGTCCTGGCTTCGAGGAGCCCAAGCCCATGGTGTTTGTCGCTGCGTTCCCCACGGACCAGAGCGACTATAGCAGACTAGCGGACAGCATCAACCAGCTCGTTCTCAACGACCGCAGCGTCACGTTGCAGAAGGACTTTTCCGAGGCGTTGGGGTCGGGCTGGCGTTTGGGGTTCCTGGGAAGCTTGCACTGCTCCGTGTTTCAAGACCGTCTGAGACAGGAACACGGGAAAAGTGTCATCCTCACGGAACCGACCGTGCCGTCCAAAATTATCTGGCCCGATGGCTCCGAAGAGGTTGTGCAGAATCCAGCCTTGTTTCCTGATGTGAGCCATCCACGAATCAGGGGTTCTCAGCTGTTTGAACCGTAAGTCAACATGACGTTGCCTGTGCTTGTGTTTGATGTTGATTTCAATGCAGTTTTGTCACAGCTACTATTACGATGCCCGAGGAGTATCTCGGACGAGTCATCGAGTTGTGCGAGGCTAATCGTGGAGAGCCAAAGAGCCTCGAGTTCTTTCACACGACGCAGGTCATTCTTCAGTATGAGATTCCAACAGCTCAGCTAGTTGATGACCTTTTTGGAAAGTTGAAGAGCGCAACGTATGTTTAAATCTCTTCTTTTTGCTGAAAAAGACTCGCTGACAGATGGTTGATTAAACAGCAAGGGATATGCTACGCTGGACTATGAGGATTCAGGCTGGCGGCAGAGCAACTTGATCAAGCTGCAGCTTCTTGTCAACAGGCAGCCAGTCGATGCCATCTGCCGTGTTGTGCATTCATCACAGGTTGACCGTCTTGGACGCCAGTGGGTGACCAAGTTCAAAGAACACGTTGACCGTCAGCATTTCGGTAAGACAATATCTCGGGTTGATCTTCCTACCAGTTACTAATGTCACCACAGAGGTCGTCATCCAAGCCACAGCCGGAAACAGGATCGTGGCCAGAGAAACAATCAAGCCCTTCCGCAAGGATGTCCTTGCCAAGCTCCACGCCGCTGACGTCTCCCGAAGACGGAAACTGCTTGAGAAGCAGAAGGAGGGTAGAAAGAGGTTGCGTGCAGTGGGAAATGTCGTCATTGATCAGTCGGCGTTTCAGAGCTTCATGTCTAGATGAGTATTGAAAGAAGCGTGTACTGTATGATGTATCATATTCTGGGATATGGATAAAAAAGAGGAGCATGCTTGGATGGGTTTTGAAAAATAGGAGATACCCAGCTCGTCACGTCTATTGAGGTACATGTATCTTGTCTAGGATTCTATCCAAGTTTCCGTCTAGAGGTGTCACCAAACGACATGAGAAATCCGGCAAAGTCACTAGTTAACCCCATTGACATCGACATCCTCGTCAGGAAGACCATCTCCAAGAAGAACCGGGTCCGTCCAGGACAAGCCCAACCCACCAGAAAGAGTGGCCTCGCTCTGCTTGACCTTCAATCTTCCATCTTCACCCCGCTCAGCCTCAAAGTCAAACACCCTGTAGTCGCTGTTGAAGAACCAGAAGCCCACAACGCCGACGCGGAGGAAGCCCGAGTGGGAGACTACAAAGATGATCTTCTCAGGGCGACTGTGCAGGCCCTCGAGGGCACGGCGGCCACGGGTGAGGATGTCTCGCTTGGTGTGGGCATAACGCTGCGCTGCGGGGGACGTCTTGTCCGGCCAGAGGGCATCAACGGTAGAAAAGTCGACCCTGGAAAAGTCGGGAGAGACTGAGGATATAGGACTTCCCGTATCACAGGGCTTGTCCGAGTTTTCTGTTGACGAAAATCCTATGAGTCACTGAGTTCACGGTGCGGAGAGAGACTCACCTTGCCAATCGGCGTTGCCTTCAATCTTGACGCCGCGGTCGACGAGCCAGTCGAGGGAGAGCATGGCCGTCTGAAGAGTACGACGCATGGGGCTCACGATGATGGCGACATCTTGGTAGTTGACAATGGAGTCGGAAAAGGTAGAGATGAGCTTCTTGCGGAGGGCGGAGCACTGCTCTATGCCCAGGTCAGTGAGCGGAGGGTCATGAATGCTGTAGTCCTGTGGGATATGTTAGATATATACTGTCTACAGAGGGAGGAGGACTTATTGTGAAGGTTGTGGAGGGCCTGGGCGTGGCGGATGAGGACAATGGTTGGCGGCATCTTGGGTAGTGGTGATGTGTAGTTGGAGGAGGTGAGGGCGAGGGAGGTCCCACTTTTGGGAGGCGTTGACCGCATGTTGCATCACGAGGAGAATGACAAAGCTAGGAAGTGGGAAATGATAAACATGAATTGGTGGACGTGGTTTTTGTTGGTATGACTATGTTTGTTATGTTTGAGCCTTGATGGTGGTCCCGTAGGTTATGGAAACATGCCATTCTTGGAAGGCCTGACCAGCGGTTTCTGCTTGACAGGGAGGTCCCGTACGTCTAAGTAGAGGATTCTTATTGTACCATGGATAGTTTTCTAGGGAGAAAACATAAGACCCCCGCCACTTGATGATACAAGAATTGTCCTTGGGTAGATGGTATCTGCCATGCAGGATTCCACAAGACCAACAAAGAGAGTAGTTTAAAGAGTCCTTTGTACTCTTCATTATACTATGTTTAAGCTCATCTGTGGGTAATAATTAAAACATGATAATTGCATTATGAGGCAGACTTTGCCAACGAGGTACCTATGTGAATGGCATCTGTGAGCATTTCGATTTAGAGTCGCCTTTCTCAGGTCCTCTGGTTCAAATCAGAGCAACATTCAGCAAAAAGTGAAGCCATCTAAAACCCAAAGCCTAATGAATCTAGATCTAGCTTGGAAAGCAGCCACGGAGAAAGAGGCATCTGTCAATGGAAGAGTGGCGTGGCTAAGGTCGACCCGCCGAGATGGCCCCATTCGATAATGTCCGACGATTCCGAACTGACGACGAGGGACAATTGATAGTTGCAAAGAGAGCAATCAACTGAATCATGTCAAATATAAAAGATACACAGGAGGACAATGAAAGTGATTGCAACGCCTCACAAATCTCAAGCAATGAAACACCGTTTACCTACCTACCTGTACGAGTCGATCCCTCCAACTGAGTACCAAACACCACCAGTTCAGCTGTCAAACAGAAACAGCCTGATGCCCGATTAAGTAGACTACCGAGAATCCCATATCCAGGCCAGGGATCTACCAACACTCGTGTTTGTGAGATTATCCCCATGTGGTTTCTGCATGGGCTGTGGGGTTGCGAAACTCCATTTCTCCTATGCTAACCTGTTCGTGATTGATATACCTGTTTGGCAAAGCAAGACTATGTAGAATCTATCGAAAGAGCTAACTTGGATGGAGGACAAACAGCTTAAACAACGGTTGTTTCTTGGCAGGGGTTGGAAAGTAGAGGGCGCAATCATCTCCTGTTGAGCGACAGGCTGTGTTTGCTCAACCACATTCTTTCTTCCCTGACGCATTCACTCTTTTTAAAATGATTTCACGAAGCTTTGTCGTCCCCTTTGCTGCCCTACCCTCGTTGGCAAAGGCCCACAACTGCAGGCCTACCACTTTGTTCACCAGTCTCATCACCACCATCCGCTGCTCCAACCACCACAACCGCAGAGGCCACTACCAGCACCACCATCAGCATCTGCATTGCGACCGAGACGCCCTAACTACTCGTCAGGAACGGCAACTTTGTCGGTCCGCCCCCGAGCATTGGAGCCTCCTGCACAAGGACCACACGTATATCAGCATCGGCGGCCTCTCCAACGACGGGAGCTACTCTCCCGGCTTCAGCAGTGGCCCCTTCACTGAAGAGTACGTCTATCAAGAGATTGACGCGGGCTGCCTCATCCCCGACCAAGAGTACGAGCTCTCGGGACGGGTTGGCTTCAACAAAGCCTCCCCGTTGAGCGAGAGCGGATGCCGCGACGGCGACTGGCATGCTCTTCTGGGGAGGACGGTGTCTTTGCGGGACTGAGCGACAAGATCTAGGCATCGGACGCTGTAAGAGGAGGTCCTGGATTTAAGCGACTTGCCAGTGGACTGAGGAGCAGCTCGCTCAGGAGCATGCTTGTGTCACGCCGCACTTTGGCTGGATTGACAACATCGAGTTTGACTTTAAGACGCACGACCCTGAGAGGCGCTGAGGGGAGAGCTGCATTCTAGGCAGCATGCGCCTACGCTGAGTGTCTCTGTTGTAATACTACCTTTGTCTTCCGCCTATGCCTGGCCTGTCTCGTCTTGTTGCTCGGCTTTTACCATCTTGCCGGTCTTCAATTGACATATACCCTACATGCAATCAACACGCTAGTTGTACCCTTCAAGTAGTGACACCGAACCAGATCAGATGGTAGGTAGCCCTTGTCCTACCACACCAATTGCTGGGCGCATTCGCACTACAGGCGTTGGCGACCAAGACATGGAGAACACGACCACGTCAAGACATTAAATTTTACAAGGAACCCTGCCTAGTTGTCTATCATTCACAAGTTACAAATTGCCTGTATTGCCCGAGTCCTATCCAATACCTTGTCCAACCGCCCTACATAGCACCATACCCAAGAACCTTGACGCCAAGAGCTGTCCAACTCGAATAGAGCAAGACCATCACTGGACAATATGCACAATGTCGTACGTCTGATGGTCAGAGTCACTCTCCAACACTTTGACCCACTCATCCTTCTTGTTCTTCTCCTGGTGCTCCTGGAATTGGACCTCGTCGCTGCTACGCTTGAGGCAGGGGGCAGTGTCTGAGCCGTGGTTGTTGGTTGGCCAGTACTCGGGGTCCTCCTTTAGACGCTTGACCAGCGAGGCGTGGAGAACCGCCTTTTGGGGAATGTCTCGCGCCGCGCCCTTATTGAGGGGGAAGCGGACATCGACCCAGCCCTTTTGCTCCAGTTCCCAACGGGTGATGAAGGGGAGGTATTCTATACAGGTCAGTCTAGAGTCTCTGAAGTGTTATACATAAATGCTTACCCATAAACTTCCACATCAAGACCTTGAAGAAGCCAGTGCCGCAGCCGAAAGCAAGTGAGTCGTGTACGAACCCCTTGAGAGCCTGCTCCTTCTTTTCCTTGCTGTTGATGTGCTCCTTGAACTTTTGCAGGCTGTCACACCACTTGACGGCAGCTTCTGGCTCCTTCTCACCTACGAGCTCGACCTCGCGGATCATCCAGGCCAGGGGGATGTCGCTCATCTGCAGGCGGTCATCGTTGATGTTCTTGCTGGGCTCCTTGGCCTTGCGGGAGGTCCAGAAGTTCTTGACCCGCTGCCAGAAGGACATGTCGCCCGCCTTGTTGTTATCCAGGGGGTTGTCCTCGGACGATGGCCAACCGCCACCGACATCGCCGTGACAGCCTGGGAACCAGACCTCCTTGATGTCTTCGTCGTCATGGTTGTGCTTGGAGACGCGGATGTCCTGGGCCAAGAGGGCTGGCTTGAACTTGACGCGTCGCTCATCGACGGCGACGGCGTGACGCACATAGTGAGCTGTGCCTGTGACTGGGACTGGGACTGGAGTCTTGCGCTCGAGGACGGCGACAGAGTTGACGCAGTCCCAGATGCCGAGGAAGAAGACCTTGATGTTTTGGTCCTCCTCCTGGGCCTCATCACCATCACCATCATCATGGTCGCAGGGCTTGGCCTTTTCCTTACGGCAAAAGGTCTGGCTGAAGGCCATGATCTCGTTCAGGGCAACTTCTGTGCTGTGACTCCTGTGCACCCTAGTATTACCGGCTAGGAGGGGATCGGCGTCAGACCCTGTGTCTGTGTCACTGTGGTCCTCCTCACACTTCCCCTGTGCGTCGACACGGTCTTGGATGTCTCCAGCAAGATAACGCTGATAGAGACGGAACGCAAAGGGAACCATCTCCTCGTTGCCCTTGCACAGAAGGCCGACCTTGTTGACCATGCGCGCCAGGAACTTGGCCGTAAAGGCGCCGCGGCTGAAGCCAAAGATGTAGATCTTGGCGCCCTGCGAGGGTCAGAATATGGTATCGCAAAGTGGAGGAATACTCACAGATTCGTAGTAACGCATCAAGAACCGGTACCCAGCCATGACATGGGCGTCAAACGTCATACCGAACCCCTGATCGAGGGTCTGCGAGATGGAGCTCTTCATCTCTCCCAAGAAGGTCTTGTTGACGGATGTCTCGCCAATGTCATAGGTGCCAATACCAGCTGATTGAAGCGTTAGAACATACACATTGATTGGAGAGGAAGCTGAACTCACTCTGGTAGTAATGGTACTGGCCCGGGTGGTTGCGATCCAACTTGCTGAGGATCTTGACAACATTGGTGTCGGCATTAGAGCCACTGAAGGTGTTTCCTGTGCCATCAAAGCAGAGGATGAGCTTCTTGGGCTCTGAAGTCTCGGTACTCTCCATGTAAGGCATATTGAAGCAGACAGAAGACGCGTGAGGATAGAGGGACGAGAGTGTCGGGGGGAGGATATCGTCTCGCTCAACGTCGGGGGGCTAGTTAAGGGCTTCCGGCCCATAGACATCCTTTATCAAGCCTATGCGCATGTCGTGGAATACCATGACAGGCCGTCTGGCATTCTGACGGTGTTGGCAGCGTCCAATCGGGGGGGCGAATTGATGTCTTGGTGGTGAGGAGGGCGTACACGGGGTGACACTCAGCCAGCCACAGGGCGTCTCCCTACCGCTCCAAGCGGCAGAGAGAGACACGGCACATCAAAGCGCGGGGATGATCTTTTACCGTTTTTTCTGCTCTGGCTGGTTCTCGCTTGGGCGCTGAGCAGCTCGTTTTTGAGGCCAATTGGACGACATTACATGTCACAAAGCTCAGCAAGCCACAAAGCCTTGAAAGCGGGGAAAAGCTCGTCGTTTACGGGCGAGCTGAGCTCAAGTAGATGTATGTGAGCGGGGAAGAGAAGAGGAAATGAGGCAATACAAGGAACTGGGGTGACACGGGCTGCAACCTACTTACCTTAAAGGTTGCGAATAACCTCGACGAGGTACAGTACATTGGCATAGGGCAAACCCACTGCGGGCGCTTGGCCTGATTCCAACAGCGGGGAAGGACCGAGATGGATGGATGTGCCATGCAAGATGCCGTCTTTAGCGGCGTCAAGAGAAGGGGATCGACGGCGGCTAAACATCCCTATCGTCGTCGAATGTTGATCGGAGTCGTATCCGATGTCTTGCATGTGTCAAGAGGTTTGCCAAGGTTTGTTGCTTGTGTCTTCTTGTTTGTTTACGACGATACATTCCAGTTGCTTATAGACTTCAATCACTGTTTGTGAAGATGGAAAATAGTGAAGAAATTGGAGGGGAATTGTTTGAGCGGTCAATTGCTGCGGTGCTCGGGGGGAAAGAGGGAGACACGTGATGTTGGTCTCAAACATCGCCATGTAGGTCTCGCAACCCCCTCTCTCTCAACCTCTCTCCTCTTCTCTCCCTCCCTCCCGTCCTCTAAGATTCCAGGTGGCACGACGGGCCTCTTTGTCTTTGACATGGCACAATCGGTCTAACTAATTCAGATGGATCGTCGTCGGCATATGCATCTTCCTGCATGATCCAATCATTGCTCCTGCAATGTCACTTTGTCTGACCTGTTTGGTCCATCTGCCTTGTGTATCACCAACCTCAAATTCAACCGGTCAGCACTGTTTGAGACAAACTGACCCCCTCGGCAGATGCTTGTCTCCCACTAATTCGCCGCCGGTATGTGATGACCACAGGCTCCTCCGCCTCCATCTTGCCGGAACGGGCCGTCTGCGTTCACGGTGGCGGTCTCTTATCAAGACGACTTCGAGTCTTGGAAGGCCGTCCGGCTCCCCACGAGTTACGACATGTCAACAAGGCGGCGCATGTGAAACATGGCCTCTCAGCTCTTCTGTTGTTGCCCGGCCCGTGCCCAACGAATCATGGACCCGGCGAATCAAATCAACCTTGACGCGACGCCATCCAGCTCCAAATTGTTGAATCGTGGATCGTCCCGGCGATGCTTCAACGCGCTCCGCATGAGCCCTCGTATCACCAGCAGCCACTCGCCTCCGTCATGCGAGCTTGGGAATGAGAGTCCTCTCTGGTCCCCTCTGATCTGAGGACCCCGCGGAGAGAAGAGGGGTCATGGATGTCATCGTTTGTGCTATAAATGGGCGAGTTGAAGGAGCTTCAGTCTGGTAGAATCAGGATTCTGTTCCCATCCTCTCATACACCATACACTCCTTTCTCTACCCTTCAAAATCAAGCCCTGAGACTCTACCATGTCCTTCAACGAAAAGTTTCAGGCTGGAGAGTCGTATGGCGATGCCAAGACGGGCTCAACCAGCCTCTTGGATGACCCCGTCAAGCTTGCCACAGATATCATCAAGGACTATGCCGGCGTTCGAAGCCAGGCCTCTATTCCACAGCTCGCTGAGCTCATCAAGGAGCTAACAGTGGACAAGGGGAAGCCTCTGGATGATAAGAAGGGGTAAGACTTGATACTGCCATCACTATGACCACTACTAACACTCCAAGAACTACCGAGATCCTCATCGGAATTCTTACCTCCCTCCCCCGTACCTCCAAGGCGAGGACCCAGCTCACCAACAAGCTCATCGACACCCTCTGGGGCAACCTCCAACACCCGCCCCTGAGCTACGTTGGCGGTGACGTCAAGTACGAGGTGGTCAACTCCAGCGAGCCAGCCCACAAGCACAACTGCGAGCTCTATGATACCATCGAGTTCAAGGCCCCAGACAGCGATGTAGTCCTGCGCGAGCAGGTTCCCCAGGCCCCTGATGGCCTCCACCAGTACCGCATGCCTGACGGCAGCTTCAACAATATCCTTGAGCCCAACCTGGGTCGTGCTGGCACACCCTACGCCAAGTCGGTCAGGTCTGAGAAGCGCCTTCATGGCGTCAAGCCCGATCCTGGCCTGCTCTTCGACCTTCTTCTTGCTCGTGATGACAAGAGCTTTACCGAGAACCCGGCTGGCATCTCCTCCATGCTCTTCTACCATGCTGCCATCATCATCCACGACATCTTCCGCACTAGCCGGACAGACCCTAACAAGTCTGACACCTCGTCGTATCTCGACTTGGCTCCCTTGTACGGCTCGTCCCTCAAGGACCAGCTGGAGATCCGTACTATGAAGGAGGGCAAGCTGAAGCCTGATACCTTCCACGAGAAGCGTCTTCTTGGACAGCCCGCAGGTGTGAATGTCATGCTGGTCCTCTACAGCCGTTTCCACAACTATGTTGCCGATATCTTGCTCAAGATCAATGAGAACGGCCGCTTTACCTTGCAATGCCCCCCCAATGCCTCGGCAGAGGACAAGGCCAAGGCTGTGGCCAAGCAGGACCACGACCTCTTCAACGTGGCCCGCCTCATCACTGGCGGACTGTACATCAATATCTGCCTCCACGACTACCTGCGAGCCATCACAAACACCCACCACTCCAAGAGTGACTGGACCCTGGACCCTCGAGTTGCCATCGACAAGCAGTTCGACGGCGAGGGTGTCCCCCGTGGTGTTGGCAACCAGGTCAGTGTTGAGTTCAACCTTCTTTACCGATTCCACTCGTGCATCTCCAAGAGGGATGAGCACTGGATCAACAACTTCTTCCTCAAGCTCTTCCCTGGCCGCAAGGCCGAAGACCTTCAGGATGTCAGCTGGGACGAGCTCGGCCAGGCCCTTTTTAACTTTGAGCGCAACATCCCCAAGGACCCTAGCGTTCGTACCTTTGATGGTCTTGAACGTCAGGAGAACGGCACCTTCAAGGACGAGGACCTTGTCCGCATCCTCAAGGAGGCTATGGAAGACCCTGCTGGTACCTTTGGTGCTCGCATGGTCCCCAAGGCACTCAAGGTGGTCGAGGTCTTGGGTATCATCCAGGGTCGCAAGTGGCAAGTTGCCTCTCTCAACGAGTTCCGAGAGTTCTTTGGTCTCAAGCGGTACGATCAGTTCAGCGAGATGAACTCGAACCCTGAGATTGCCAACATCCTTGAGAAGTTGTACACAGACCCCGACATGGTTGAGCTCTACCCTGGCCTGATGATTGAGGACATCAAGCCTGCTCGCAACCCGGGCAGTGGCATCATGCCTACCTACTCTGTTGGCCGAGCTGTGCTGTCTGATGCTGTCACACTTGTCCGCTCAGACCGATTCAACACCATTGACTACACGGTCTCCAACCTGACAGCCTGGGGTTACAATGAAGTCCAGCAGGACTACAAGACTCTTGGTGGCTCCATGCTGTACAAGCTCATCCAGCGTGGTGTCCCCAACTGGTTTCCCTTCAACTCGGTTGCCGTCATGCAGCCTATGTATACCAAGAAGGCCAACATTGCCATCGCCAAGGAGATTGGCACCTATGATCAGTTCACTGAAGCTGACCCCAAGCCACCGGCCAAGCCTGTTGTCGTCGTCACCAATGAGGCCATCAAGAAGACGCTCAGCCAGCCCAAGCAGTTCGTTGTGCCTTGGCTCCAGGCTCTCAACACTCTGTTCCCTGGCAAGAAGGACTACGGTTGGTTCATGCTTGCGGGTGATGAGGCCAAGAACTTCAAGCACCGTGCCGACTTCCAAAAGGCTATGGGCAAGATTCCCAACCTCCACGCTGCTGTGCACAACATGGTTGAGCGTATGGGTGCCAAGCTCATTGAGAAGGAAACCTTCAAGCTCAAGGCTGGCCTTGAGCAAATTGACATCATCCGTGATGTTGCCATCCCTCTCAACACACAGCTCCTGGCTGACCTGTTCTACTTTGACTTGCGGACTGATGAGAACCCTGACGGCACTCTTGGCGTTGCTGAGCTGTACCGACATCTGCTGAACATCCGCATCTGGGGCGTCAACAACAACGACCCTGGCCAGGCATGGAACCGCCGCCGCTGGGCTCAAGAGGGTGTCACTGCCGTCTACAACTCGACCAAGAAGCTCGTCGATGAGGCTGTCCTCGGCCGCGGTATGGGTCTGGGCATCGCCTCGGCCATCTCGAGCAAGGTTGGCCGCAAGTCATACCTCAAAAAGGACTCTCTGCGTTCCTGCGGCCTGAAGCTCGTCGAAGAGCTGTTGGCTCAGGGCAACTCGGCTGACCAGGTTACTGACAACATGTGGCTTACTGCCTTTGGTGGCATCGGTGTGCCGGTTACTTCAGTAAGCACCCTAGAAATTCCTAACCATAATCATATACTTACCACACTGTTTTTAGTTCTACGAGGTGCTCGCATTCTTCCTGCGCCCTGAGAATGCTGCCATCTGGGCTGAGGTCCAGGCTATTGCCCAGAAGGGCGATGATGCTACCCTCCACGCCTATGTCGCCGAGGCTCAGCGTATGACGAGCTCTCAACGCAACGTGCGCATTGCCACGGCGCCAGCTGAGCTCGAGGGCAAGTCTGTACAGCCCGGCAATGCTGTTGTTATGATGCTTGTAAGTCTAGATTTCCCCATAAAAGCATGAAAATCACTAACTGTGTTATAGGGCATGGCTGGCCGCAACTCCAAGGAGGTTCCCGACGCCGACAAGTTCAACGCCCAGCGCAAGACGGACGCCGTGACTGCCTTTAGCTACGGACAACACGAGTGCCTGGCCAAGGATCTCGCTCTTGCTTTTGTCACCGGTCTCATCAAGCTGGTGGCTGACCTTAAGCAACTCCGACCTGCACCAGGCCAAATGGGCGAGGTCAAGACAATCCAGGTCGGCACGGAGAAAGCCTACCTCAACGACAGCTGGTCGTACCTCGGCTTTGATGCCAGCAGTAAGTTACATATTATAGCTGGATTGAACGCAAGCTAACTGTTGAATAGCTTGGAAGGTTCACTTTGACGGCCATGGAAAGGGTACATTTGAGGGTGACAGAACCCCTACAGCGACGACACCGCTACAGCAGTACTACTTCATGCTTCAGAAGCGCAAGGAGGAGATCCTTGGATTCTAGGCTAGTTTCTTGCGTGAAAATGGAATTGACCCCGAGTCCAATTTGTATGTAAATCTTGGCTACTATATCGATGAATAAACCATACTTTGCCGAGACACACTGGAAAGACGTGATGCCATCATCGTAAAGCAAAAAAAGAGTGGTTTTTAGGTGGGCGATGGCACCTGGTCAGAGATGGATTTAGGTCTGCGGAGAGAAGAGAGAGTTTGTAAGAGCGGAATTAAAGAGTTAACCACTTGACCAGGTGCCCGCTGAGCACTTCTGTGCTTTTAGGGTGAGAGGAGAAGGGTTAACCTTGTATATAAGGCTCTTGATCAAAGGTAACGGGGTGACAAAAGAGTGGTTTTTAGGTTTGCGGAGAGAAGAGTTTATTTTAGGTGCGGGAGTAAGGAAGAGTTAACCACTTGGCCATAGGTGAGCACGCGGATGTGCTTTTAGGATGGGAGAGAAGGGGTTGAAGCTTATTATAAGGCTTCCTCTTAGGCTGCGTACAATTCCATGGTGTTTACTCTGAATCATCTTCACGTTCAGCCTTGTGAGCAGTGTTTGCAACCATCAATCCCAACCAATCACAAGCCTCGGTTCCGTGGTCTAGTTGGTTATGGCATCTCGTTAACACCGAGAAGGTCCCCGGTTCAATCCCGGGCGGAACCACACTTTTTGCCTAGGAGGCTCCACGTCAATGTATGTTCCTTTCATTTTTATTTTGCAAGGTTATTTATGTTCTAAACTTGATGAGTCAAGTTACATGACAGAAGGTTTGTAGCCCTTTCATCCTTTCCTCCAAATAAATCTTTGCTAGGTTGTCTCTCTAATCCATAAAGTCAGTCGCTTTCGCTGTCACTATAGAGACATGACCTTACCTTGAGTAATTAATATCTTCAAAGTTGGCCATAACTGGGAAAGCAATGGCATATGGTATGGTGCCAAAAGTCCAGTTTCCGCCGTAAAGAAGAGGTTTCAAAGTTTGCACCAGACCTCTCTTTCTTGGCCACAACGGAGGAGTCCCTCTACATGAGGCACGTCATGTAGATTTGACAAGGCCTGAAGCCTCTTGAGATGGATAGGAGTTGGCCAGCTACTCCGTCTTGATCTTCCGGGCTCTCGTCCCTTTCTTGACATATGACCCGCGCGACCTTTTTGCCTTGAGTCCCTGGATGATGACGACAACCACCAAGGCGAGGGAGGGGTTGACGGTGAAGAAGATGAGAATGCCGCAGATTATCTGCAAGATGGAAGCCTTGCAGACTTTTCGTATGGGGCGATCCCCTTGTGCCATGTTGGATGCTTCAACGCTCCAGATCGATATTGAGAGGATGTTGGAGATGGCCGTCGACTGGTCCATGGCGAGATGGAACAGTATTTTCGTTGAAAATTTGCGGTCAAGAAAAGGAGGCGTAAGTGAATGAATACGATGTTGATATTTGGGCTGTGTATTCATTTTTATGATGCTTCGTAGACACGCTTTGTTCTTTGTTTGCAGTTAAAGATAGAATAACAGTCAAACGGTTGAATAATACATCTAAAACGAACAATGAAAATAGATAGATTTCTTTTTTTGTAAATAGAAATAGTCTGACTGAGATTTAGTCGTGTTACCAAAACTCATGACTGGCGTTTGCTCCGAGGGTGCCTTATTTACGGTGCGAGCATGAATCAGACGTCTTGAACACGCAAGTAATCTTTGGGCATAAAATATCTAGGTAAGGATTATTTCCTTGCAACACACGTTTAGAGGAGATATTGGTACCAAAGTATAAGTCTTGTGAAGGTGGCCGCTGCGGCATGCATCTGTGAAACACAGACATGGGATGATGGAGGTTTTTTTTCCACAGATTTCTTTTTTCAATGGGGCAATAAACATGTCTCTACATGTATATATAGAGGATCTTCATTCATTGTCTCATTATCTAGAAATAAAAAACCCACCGGTTTCCAGGCAACCCCTCATTTACACTCGAGGCTTACGGGATCTAGTCATGATGCAACACCAGATCATGTACCCCAAGCCCACGGCAAACTAGAAGCCAAAGACAGCGAGAATGGCAATCCTGTCTGGAGTGGACCAGCTTCTAGCCTTTTCCTGGGCTTCGTCCCTGGCCCAAAGGCGGTGGCTTATTGCAGAGAAGGCCATATCTTGGAGGCATGTTTAACGTAGGGGCGAGGAGCCATTTTGATGGTGTCAATGTCAAGCTTTTAGAGTGGTATTCGGCGTTTTGTTCTTTACGAACATCCTATTGACGCTTGAAGGAGATGGATTTACCAAGAAGCAGGACAAGGCCTGTTACTACCTGAGCACTGCCAATAATACCTATGATGAGTGGAATATTAGACCTAATCGCATCTGGATTCTTCCAGCACAGCCCTGATGCCATCACAAGACTTGACCAACACTGGCAGCTACTATCATGGGCAATATCACAAAGCAAGAGAATTCATTCGTCCTACAGTTGCTACCAGAGATATTCATTTGCAGTCACATATCCTCCATTTTAACGTAGGACGTGGGGAACGACGGGATGACATTTGTCAAGACCGGGTTGACAGTTGCAGGCGTTAAATTCTTGACTCTCTACTTCTTGTGTGGTAGACACGGACACCGTCTCACTTATAATTACCGTAAGAACTCAAAAAGCGCGATTTTGCCTATTCCTTACAACAATTGCACCAGATGTCCCATTCCGCCGTCGCTTGATCGAGTTATGAACTTCGACCCAGATGAAGATCACGGCGACCAACAAGAACAGCACACCAAACACGACGCCAAAGGCGATTTTGCCGATATTGCCGTGATCGATCGCTTCATTCTCCCGCTGAGTTTCATTACTGGCCAAGGCACTCGCCGCTTCGTAGACAGAAGGCCAGGGGCTGGGGACGGGGGTGGTAAAGGTGTGGGGAGGCATGATGTTGCTGGTCGGTCGAGAAAAGACGGATGCTGTGAGGCGGCTTCAGACGTTTGGGACCTGGTGTAGGCGTGAGTGTCTGTTCACCTGGTTTGAGAGTTGGAATACACAATCTGCGAGTTGTGCTGGTGTTGTCATGAGAATTGAACATGTAGGGGGATATTTATAGGAAATCTGCTCAGGTACCTTCTGCGCTCTTTGTGACTTGTCTCCTTTGTGATGTGGTTTGTGCGTTTTTTGTTCACACTTTTCTTCGTATGGAATAAGAATTATCACAAGAAAAGATATAATAATGGATGACTGAGTAAGCAGAGGCTGCTGGTAACGAAATGGTTGCGAGATGTTGGTGGAAAACAGGACCAACCGTGGCCTCCTTTGTCCAGGTCATGGCCTTTGATAGCGTGATCAATGCCACACGCAAAAGCAACGATGCCCTTGCCTGGACTGAGTATAATTGCTTTTCTTTCAGCATGAATACTACAATGTCGAGTCAGAGAAGGACAATACTTTTTCGAAAAAGTTGAGATTCTATCGGCTAAACGGGTTACATCAAACTCTGAAGATTGGTCTGCCCCAGCGCTGACATCTCTCGACACACGTCACAAAGCGAGTACTCTCCCACAGTCATGACCAAAGACGAGACATAGCTACTTCTTCATCTCCATATTGGAACCAACCTTGACCATCTATCCTAGGCATCCGGCCCTGTGGACTGGAGATTCTCTATCAAAAAGGCGACTCGTCTAGCCATCAGCGTCGCATTCTTAAAAGGGTCACTGACGCCGTGTCCACCAGTGCGATCCTCGTACAAAAACACATCTGATGCTCCTGCATCCTTCAACCTCGCGACAAGCTTCCGTGCATGGCCAGCACCGACTCGGTCGTCCTTTGTAGAGACAGTGACGAGAAAGGGGGGGTACTGGACCCCCTCGCGGATGCTGTGGAAAGGCGAGTAGGCCCTGAGAACCTTGGCCATTTCAGGTTCTTGAGGGTTTCCGTATTCGTATATCCACGCGGCTCCCATGCCCATCAGAGGGTATCTCAACATATCTGTCAGAGGTACGTCACTGACGATGGCGCCAAAGAGATCCGGACGCTGGATTCCCATGACGGCAGCGAGTAAGCCGCCGTTGGAGATACCGCACACGCTAATGTGCTTTGGAGTAGTCACTCCATCTTTGATGAGTGTCTCGGCAACAGCAATAAAGTCATCGTACGAATTTTGTCGTTTCTCTTGTCGTGCCGCTTGATGCCATGCCTCACCTCGTTCGCCACCGCCTCGAATAAAGGGAAGCACCAACGATCCGCTGCTCTCTAGCCAAGGAACTAGAGAGATGCCACCCAGGGTCATGTCCAGGTATGACATCATGACGGAAAGCCCAAAGGCGCCGTATCCAGTCATCATAACCGGCTGCTCACCGGGCGGGTGTTTTGGCTTCTTGGGTGAGAGGACGAGATAGTCGATCGAGGTCCCATCCTTGCTGGAGGTGCTCTTCTGGCTTAGTTGAAAGGCACTAGCGTCGAAGACGGATGGCTGAGTGTACAAGTCTTGTTGATTCCCATCTCTTTCTAGCCAAATAGTTGATGGGGAAAGCAAGCCAGACTCAGTTACGACTGTCTCGTTGCTGTAAGGGTCACCGCTGGTCGCAGCTGCATGGGATCCGATGCTCGTCTCTATGCTCCGGATAACCTTCCATTCGTTGGCGTCATTCTCCAAGGTCAGGCGACGCTCTGACTGTCTCTTGTTCATTGTCAAGTAAACCCTGGTTTTGCTTGCCTGGATCCCATCAACAAAAAGATGTGCGTTGACTTCGTCCGGCTCCGGCACATACACGATCGAGGTCCTTTCGCTGTCCGGCGTGTTTGGGATCGTGTTGTAAGCAATGACGGCACCAACCGGCACCTCTCGACCACAGACGGTCGCCTGCTCACTCAGCACGACCAGCATATGCTCGGATGTGGCTTTGGGTGGCAGCGACATGGACTGTTTCTTGGGCAGATCAACCTCCTTCACAGTCCCGTCGAGGGAAACAATACTGTAGACAAATGTTGAGTAGTCCACGGCGCAACTAATGAGGGCACGACGACTGTTAGTTGGGCCCACTGAGGAGACGAGAGAGAGAGCACTAGTCGGAGGTATTTCTTTGACAGCTTTGGCCGCCTTCAAGTCGGTACCGCGCTTCCAGATGTACGAGGTGGCTCCCCAACCTGCTGCCGTAGTTGGGCTGCCGTTTAAGTTGTGGTTGATTAGGACGTGATCAATGTCCAACCACGTAACGCCGATACGACCCAGCCCTGTACGAAACCCATCTTGAACGAATTTACCTTGCTTGACATCAACCTCGCGCAGCTCGGCCAGGTCGGAACCTCCATCGGACAAGAGGACGAGCAGACGCGAGGCATCAGGTCCAAAGGCACGACTTTGAAAGTCAGAGTCGGCAAACTCGAGCTCTCTGCCCTCCTCCCGGCTGAGTTCATCGATATCGAGGACGAGTCGCCAGTTGCCCAGCGAGCCGTCAAGCTGTCTCTCAGATACCTCGAGGATGCCATGTTTGTTGGTCGAGTCCTTCCTCAGTCGAAAGAGGTTGCCGGCGATCCAGTAGCCCGGGCGTCTCACATCGGTTGCGGAGAGGGCCACGAGTTTCTCCTGGATGCTCTTGGTGTGCGGCAACGAGTCCAGCTTGCGCGTGCTAAGCTCATTCTGACTGTCGACCCACTCCAGGCTCTCGGGAGACTCTTGTGTCTCAAGCCACTCGTAATCGCTGTCGGGCTTGATAGGCCTGTCGGATGATTGCTGTCAGTTGTTACCGCCACTTGTGTGTCCCGTCTCTACGTCTCCGAATGAAGGAAACTTGCATGTTTGTAACAAAGACAGGCTGAAAGTAGATGGAGATTTGTTTGCGTAACACTCCTAAGGGCAATCCCTCGGATGTTAGTGAAGAATAGAAGAACGGTCAGAGAAAGGGCATGATGGGGGTTTTTATACAGCAGGGAGGATTCCTCATAATAAGCGTTCGACCCCTCTGAGAACTCGTCTCACATGACCCATCCCTGTCCATGATGATCTAAAGCAGCCAAGGATAAGTTCGCGCTTGTGCTGACCTGATTAGGAAGCGGAGGAGTGGAGTGAAGGAGTGCTGAAGCTGGGGTTCCGATGGATCAACGCAGGTGCCGAGTGGGGCCGGAGTCGGGTTAAAGTGAGCCTCCGCTCCCGGACTTCAAGGGTGAGACCCGATCTTACATGTCGTCAGCCTATCTGTCACACTGTCTAGTTGTTGACGACTCACTCAAGACAACCAGCTATGGCATTGGGTCATTTACCTTGAGCTAGCAATGTACGGTCCCGCTCCCCTGCGTCCCAGGAAGACAAACTTCCGACGAAGCTGTGCTGGCTGTGAGCCATGCCGCAGCATTAAGAATGCGGACACACTCCGTGTTTCTCTGCTCTGGCTGATTGCTACATGTTGCTTACTTCTATAATTCTATTGTAACTTTAGTGTGATGAAGGCAACCCCACATGCCGGCGTTGCGAGACAAAGGGGACCGTCTGCTCTTATAAAAGCGCCCCGCTGCAGTTCCGCGATGCCAACTATTGGGTGGCACAAAAGGTCAAATAAGTCAGAGGCAACAGAGCTCATGTTACCTGTCCACCGTCTATTCGAAACCCGCTTGTCCCGAACGAAAGCCCTGGCGCAACTGGGTGCGGGGTTGCAAGCAACAAGACTCAGTGGGCGGACTTGGACAAGGTCAATAAGCAACCATCCGTGTACCATATGCATGCTTCAGCCAAGCCCACGCCTCTTCGGGGGCCCAAGGATGAATTATACATGACACACTTTGCTGTTCATGTTTGCGACATACTGCCACCAAGCCTTGAGTCTGTGAGTGCTGCTGCCAAAGGAAAAAATGTTCTTCATAATGCCGCAATGGCCATCAGCTTCGTAAAGCAACTATCATGAGTTATTATTAGAGAAGGCAGCGGCGGAGCGGACGAGTGGTGTCCAAGCAGACTACGTCAACTCCGCGCTGAGCCAGATCACGTGGCAGAGTGCTACGTTTCAAAGAGAGGCGGCCGCATTCGTTCCAACAAATCTCAACAACTCCATCTTAGCATCCACAGGCTCGCATCCCCCAAATGGAACCCGTTCTATACTCCCTTGAAGATACAATCAACGATTTCTTCGCGTCACACGCACCTGTGACGCGACAGCAATGTGACGAACTCGCCGTCTCACTTGTTGGAGGACCTGTCAACCCCGTTCCCATACAAGGCTCATTTAGCTACACGGTGACAGCGGGATCCCAGCAACCCAAGATTGTTCAATTTCGACATGCCAATTCAGACTTGGATACGCAGATCTTGGACCTGGCTCGACAGATTCATGGACAACTTGTGGCGGCGTATACCTTGCATGGCCAGGTTGGTCAAGCGTCACCGCTCACCATTTACTCGATGGAGAAGCTTCCCGGGACTCCCTATGTTTCAGCACAGTCTCGATACTATAAACCTACGGGAACGTCATTACAAGCCAACTCGCAACACTCCAAGACCATAGTGGACTTAGCCTTGTAGGTCAAGTTGTTTATCATGTCGGGATTCTGCTAATCTAATTCTCCTTCTAGGTACTTTGCTGCCTCGTGGAAAGCAAGACAGCATATAGATCCGGCCGTTGCTGACAAGATTCACGCCGACTATCAGTCGAGATTTGAGCGTCTCTCTCAGGTATTGCCTTTTCGCCATCAGCAGAACTTGAAGATGGTTCGTGATGGGCTCCCATCGCTCTTCGCATCGTCATATCCAATGGCGCTAAACCATGGCGACCTTTCCGAGATGAACATCCTTGTGGATCCCCTCACTGGCTGCCTGACTGGCGTTATTGACTGGGCTGAGGCTAGAATCTGTCCGTTTGGCATTTCACTATGGGGAGTCGAGAATATTCTAGGTTCTATGAATTCTCAGGGATGGCGCTACCACCTCCATCATCACTCTCTCCGGGCGCAGTTCTGGCGGACTTTTGAAGAGACTGTTGGGGGAGTTTCGGAACGTGATAGAGAGGCAATTCAAATCGCAAGAATGGCTGGTCTCTTCCTCCAGTACGGCTTCGCCTGGGAGGATGGAGGGGGAGAGCCAGTGAAAGAGGGAACCGCATCTTTCATGTATCTCGATGCGTTCTGTGTTGAATGCCCTGACCATCGTCGGCATCCATGACGCCCCTACCACCAGTGACTTGAGAGTCGTCAAGGGTGTACGTCTGATGCTGACATGTAATAAAGAATGCGCTGACCAGGCTTTGAAAGGTACAATCAACTTCCACATGCCGAAGCTCAGCTGCAGGTACCAAAGCAGCACCTTCAGCCAACATTCATGGCTAGGTCTTTAAACTTCTCCTTGACGAGCGCTTCATTGCCAATGCATGTTGCGAAGGGCCGCTACCAACCTCGTTGACCAGTGCTACGGGATAGACGCAGCGCAACCAACATGGGCTCGCTGATGCCGACCCCTAGCTAGCCACGCACCGGGCCAAGACCGCCAACGACAAGCATAAAGTCTTTATGGATGAAATGGAGCCTAAGAGCGAGGTGGAATTGATGATAGTGTTGATAGCCGGGGGCGTCCTCAGGGTCTGCAGTTCATCATCAGGTTTTGGATTTCTCTGATATACCTAGCTGCATTATGAAAAGTTAGATAAATTCTTAAAGGCTATAAAGCTGCCTCCACCTCTGTAAGAATGCCATCCACCTCTCTTGACCCAAGCAACAGCTTTTCCATTTCATCTCCTTAGCTTTCTTTTGTAAGCGGATCCTACCCCAGAGCACCTCACCAGACATCTTGCTCGTCCGTCATCATCCAACGGTCTTCTCCTTCGACAAAGGGAGCGATCTAAAGCATGCCGCACTCACAGCTTCTTATTCCATCCTGTTATTCCACCATCCGGATAGTTCCCATAACGCATCTTGAATATATAGCCAAGCTTTTTATGACCTACTACGGGCTCTATTGCGGATCTGGAGTTTGACTTGAACCTCTCCTCCGTCTCCTCGCCCATATGTTGGGGGCGAATTTCACCCCCTGCCACTCAGCCTTAAACGCGTAACTCACGTGGAATCCGAGCTTAGGCTGGGAAGAAATATGCCTTGTGAGCCCTGGTTTGAGGACTCTCGCCTGTTAGTTACTGGTCGACGACGCGAGGATGATTATCGGCAGCCGAGTCCAGCCCTGAAAACCACCTTCTCAGGTGCCACGGCATAGCTCAGCCTCTGCAGGAGGACAGTCTGCTTTGAATGTACCAGTTTAAATAGGCTTGTTGTGTCACAAAGGAGTGGCATTGCTGATGCAGCTCGTAATTGTTGACTTTCGTAGGCAAGGATCGGGTGGACTTGTGCTACAACAGAGATGCTTATTCTAGAGAAATCGTGGCTGTGTTGGCTTCGTTTGCAACTGTATTTCAACTTGTTTGATCCCAACAGCTGCTTTTCATCAATCATACCCTTTTATCATGGTCGTTTTCATGATGGAATTACCACACTCTCCAAAGCCTGTGCTCCAGCCTCTCTTAGACGAGACGCAGGGCGAGCACACCACTAACATATCTTGCAGCTCAAGAAGTGCATCTCTGGAGCAGAAGAGAAATGGCTCGAACCGCCAAAAGTTGCACGTGTCGTGGTGGCTCGAGCTGGGAGCCATAGCCCTTGGCCTCGCATCCTTGGGTGCGCTCGTCGCTCTCCTATCCATCTCTGACGGACAACCGGTATCGAGCTGGGCTGGCCTCTCACCAAGCGCCATTGTTTCTATCCTCGCAGGTACCTCAAGAGCTAGCCTCGCGTTCGTTATAAGCACTTGTCTCTCTCAGGGCAAATGGAATTGGGCTGGAAGATTTGTCGAACCGCTTATTGATTTTGATCGATTCGATGCCGCAAGCCGCGGCGCTTGGGGAAGCATACGCCTTTTGAGAAGCATGATACGGCACCCGTGAGTATCTTCCTGGCTTCTCCCAATAGAATTGATTCACTCAGGTAACTAACGACGATGCATCTCCAGTCACTGGGCCTCGGTCGGCGCCTTCACTGCTATAGTTCTCCTCGCCTACGAACCTTTCATCCAGGCAGTCCTCACACTCGAAGATGTGTCGGTGGTCCTGGACAATACCCAATACAACCAAATATTGTCAACTGAACTGGACTCAAGCCAGCCATCAGAAGCCGGACCCGTCATTGGAAGGTCATCTGGGTTGAATGCTGGATACTGGAACCGAGACAAAGCTTCCGCCCTGATGGCTATACCCTTTCCCGGTCCAGACGGCAAAGAGAAGCATTTTTCGCCAGACCTTAGCCTTGGAACACCTGAAGATATGGGGCTCACGGCAGCCGTCTGGAATGGTTTCTCTTCTTTCGTGACACCGCCGAACCTTTGGCCCGCCTTTTCGTGCGCATCGGGCAACTGCTCATGGGCCCCATTCACATCTCTCGCCATGTGCTCCAAGTGTATCAGCCTGTCTGAACAAGTGGTGAGAGCTTCGGGGAACTACACATTCCCCCAGGCGGTCATGCTTCCCGGAGGTTGGGTACTCCGGGAGAACGAGACACTTCCAAACGCGAGCAACAAGGATTTCTATGCGAATGAGGGTATGGTGCGGAACAGGTCGATTGCCTGGACGAGCCACGAGATTCCTGAGGCTGGACTCGAATTGGCAAACTATGATGGAGAAAGGAATTGCGGTCCTGGGGATTTTTACTGCCCTGACACGTATCTATCCGTCACCTTTACAACCAACCCTGGACGTACCATCAACTTTCGCAACTCCTCGACGCTGGTTCTGGCCATTCAGTACCTGCAGGCTGACAAGAGCTGGAAAGAGAATGAAACGACGTGGCAGGACACCCAAGTTACAGCACAAGAATGCGGTCTCTACTTTTGCATCAATGAGTACGAAACGAGCCTTGAGCAAGGAATTCTCAAGGAACGCGTAGTCAATTCGTGGACGAATAAGACTGCCGACTCTCATCGTCCACACCCCGATGAGACCTGGCGTCAGTACCGCGAGTACCGCGAGTACCTCAACAACACTCTGGACATGTTCCCTGACTATATTAATTTGACGGACCTCCAGCTCTTCGTCCCCTCCGAGCACAACAGGAGCTCGATAAAGAAAACCTTCAACATAACCCAGCCCAGCATAGCCCTGCTCTTCAACAACATCAGACAGGGGATACAGGAGCTCAACTACCTGAACTACACGCGATGGGACGGCACCGAAACCTTCATCTACCCTTCCTTCGGGTCGAACAGGCCGCCTGCAATGGTGTTCGGCCTGGGAGAGGCGGGAAACGTTTCTGCGAGCGTCGAAAAGGTGGCGTTGAGCTTGACCAAGTGGATGCGTGACCGAGAGCTGACGTCGTCCCCTGTTCGAGGGGAGGCTACTGTGATGACCATCATTACTCGGGTCCGATGGCACTTTCTGATCTTCCCTGCAGTGGTGCATCTGTTGGGGCTTGTCTTTGCTGTGGTGTCAATCTGGGAGACCAACCGTCTTAAAAGGCCGGCTTGGAAAAGCAGCATGCTAGCGGCTCTTTCGCATGCTCCTGATGGAGAGCTAAGGGAGAGGTTGCGAGAGGCCGCTACTCCTGACGATATTCAGGAGGTTGGAAGGAAGAACAAGGTGATGATAGAGTGTCAGGATGGTGGAGGTCGGTTGGTATCGAAGGAAGAGATAGCATGAGGCGTTCATAGCTTACATGTGTGATAAGCAATGATGACTAAAGCCGTCAAATAGCTAGGTTAGTGTGCTTATGATGTATTTTTTAGAATCAGAGACTTGGTGTCGACCAAGAGGGGTGAGCAGTATAGGATGCTATGAACTATACTAAGCGGTGACCGACATAAAGGATTCTTCAAACGGCTTGTTGCAGTAGAGGACCAACGGCAGACCCTCGCGTGACGAGGTAATGGCGTTATTCTCACAAACGAGCCATTCACATCCCAGTTCTTTGCACCGAATGCAACATGGATACAACCAACACCTTTTGTGTTCCCACTCAATGAAGGCTATCAGACCACCCTCGAGGCGAGCTCTGGCTGTGTCATACTCGCTACATGGGGTTTGAGCTTGCAATAATCTTGAAGGCTTAAGGGATAAATTGATTTTACTTGCAGGAGAAGACGTTTGCATATGGATTTTGGAACTAGTCGAGTCTACTTTCCGACCTCGTTGGCACTCTGTGACAATTAGCTTTCACGAGAACTGTCTGAGATAAATTGTAGCCTGACCTTTAGATAGTGATGGTTCTTATTTATTTTGCATTAGCAATTTGAGTATTCGTAACTCTCGTGCCTGCTACCATGTTGGCTGTCCGTTCAACGGCCCCACTGAACTCTCGCATTGGTGGCTCTTTAACTGGGCATGTGGCCTATTACTCATATCACGTCCGAGAAGAAGAACTGAACTCGAATTGCTTCATACCAGTCGCGCAAGAGTGGTCGGCTTGTCACCGTACCTACAGCCGCCTGAAACGTCGGTTGTCACGTGGGACCATGAATAGGGAAGGCGTTGTTCCCGCATTCCCGTCACGAGCCATTCAGTTTACTCTCTCAAATGCAAATGCAACATGGTTAAATTGCAGTCAACGCCAAGCCCTCAACTTGGTAAATCAGGCGACAAACATTCAGGCTGAGGCAAACCCAGGTCAGGTCTTTATCTTGGCCCCCGCCCACGATGCGTGCGTCGCGGGAAATTCGTCCTTTCAACGCATCAGTTGCTTGTGTGATCTTTGCTACTGCGCAACCACCAGGTTGATTGACTTGATCGTCACGATACAAACAACTGAGTCTCTCTCCTCCTACGAGCAGGCTGCTCCATCAGCTTCACCATGGGGCCGCCCAGCGACTTTGAGCTCCATTCAGTCCGTACCGTGACAAACGACGCGCCTCGTCGGCAAACAGGCTTGGCCAAGGATGGACGACTCCTGCGCTATCGTGAGCGCTCGATACGGATCTTTGCCTTTTACTTTCCCCTCCTCGTTCTGCCCTGGATCTTCACCGCCATCTTGATGTTCCGACCCATCAACCTGCACGCCTACATTGACAAGACCGGACGACACACGCCGACGGATGTTGCAAATCTCGAGAGATTGCGCGTCGCTATCGATGTCCTCACGCGAATTGCTGCCACTCTTGGCATCCCCCTCGTGTCGGCCCTACTCGCCCATGGAGCTGTTGTATACACCCAACGTCGCAGGCCGGGCCAGCACCTCAGCCTGTTGCAGTTGTTCACGCTGGCAGATAGATAGTGGCTCGATGCTTCACACATCAAGCTATCCCTGATCGCCTTGCCAAATTCTTGGAATCGATCATCCACCTACCTCCGGTTGGCAGCTAGCCTCATTCTTATCAGTGAGTGTCTTTCCGTGTGGTCCATTGCATCGCTAACAATGCATTCAAAGCTGCTATCCAGCCACCTCTGCAGTCTCTGCTTGTCCGAGACGAAACGATACCCATCGTTGTGTGCATGGACTACCCCTGGGCTAATGGCAGGGCGCCGAGTGCCTGCGATTCCAGCCATCTCCATACCTGGATCGTCGGCAAGGACGCCGAGCCAGGAACCCTCTCCCAGAGCCCAAGGAACTTGATTGTCCAAAGGACATCCGAGAAGATAATCAGTGTGGATAGGGAAGACACACAACAATTCCTTTGGTCCGATTCTCCCTATCGGGGCTCAGGTTCCACCCACGATAGAAGGAACTTTGAATGGGCTTTGTCACCGGTCGAGCCCGAACATCTTTTCTTCGCTTCGTCGGTTCCTAATGGCACTTCGACTGGAATATTCCGACAGCACGCCGCCAGAATGGATTCCAAGGTGAAATGCACCAAGGGGCGTTCAACCCCCAGCTGTAAAGGCACCAACCCTTTCAGAGCCTCCTTATCGCTCCCCTACCTAAACGCCGAGGTCTGTGTCGATGGGAGGCACGACGTCAACCCTTGAACGAGGAGTCGAGACAAACAAGAAATCAACGAGACCCTGTGGTTTCGAGTGTCCTCGTGGCATCCTAACTCTTACTACGGTTCGGAAAACTTTACCATCCAGTGCGAGAGTGTTTCGAGGAGAGGTTGGTTCGAGCTACCTAACCACCACAACGGCTACAAACCTGGTCCTCTCCTTGACTTTTGGCCGTCAAAGGAGGAGCTTGCCCGAGACTTTAATGACAAGTTTTACGATTCGGTGGAGAATCCTACGTAGGTGTTCTCGTGTGATCAACCTGTGGAAGAAAAGACTGACCATGATGAAGCCCCCCCGATCAGGATGACTTTCAACTCAGAGTCAGAAAAGACCACCTACCTGACCCTTTCAACACAAACTTCCTGCCGACCCCTGGCCCCCTCATGACAGCAGGACTGGCCATGTTCGGCAACACATCCTTCTTTCACCTGGCCATGATAGCAGCCGAGGAATCCAGCAATCAGACTGCCCACCAGATATGCGAGCAGGTGAGGCTGCCATTCTCCCGCCTCAGGTCCTTGGGTTTTCCCATCCCTACCGAAATGTGCGATAATTTGAGTGTCCAAAACAGATGGAATTACGAGTTGTTGGAATCGCTGGGACGTTACTTTATGTTCTTGGGCTCGGACAATACGACACAGGATGCCCTCAATATTGGAATGTACTTTGCAAACGAGGCTCTCCTTACAACCGCCGCAGCACGGGAGCTCTACTCCAACCCAGGTCACATGGTATCCAAGCCCAAGAAAAGCCTGGTCGCTCTGGTTGTCATCACCATTCTCGTGGGCCTCCAGGCGATTGGTCTCTGTCTGCTCATGGCTTTTATCTACTCGACTCCGACATGGACGGACAATCTTGATGCCGATGCCCTAACCCAAATAGGAGCCCAGCTCGAGGATTCGGGCCAAGACTTTTCAGATCCAAGTCAGATATGCGGTCTGGTGGGAACTGTCGAAAACCGAGATAATGATGACACATCATCCGTGAGGGCATCATCCACATACGAAGCACCAGTTCAAGTCAGGAGGCCGTTCCATCTCAGCCTAGGCGGAGAAGGTATCATATCATCGGAACTTGTAAAGAAGGGAGGCTCTGGGGGAGCTCGATAGTGGACAATTCAGCGGGGTTTCGACAGCCTTTACCTTGAACCGGCCATGTGAACTCGATGCAACGATGGTTGCAGCACTATGGATACAACAGCACGATATTTCCAACCAAGTTCAGACGTCTTTACCTTTGCACCATTGGGCGAATCATTTCGCCAAGAGAAGTCAGCGGTTGGGGTAGGAAGTTAACTGCAAGTTGATAAGCCCAGTTTAGGATTTGGAGATGGTTGCATTTGACAACCACCAATCACATTACACGTTCAAAGCCAAGGCTGACTCCCTTTTATAGAAACCATTTACCATCCCGAACCGCATTAAATACTTTTTTCTCCTTGGCAGCCTTTCTTCACCAAGTCTCGTCTCCACATGCAAACCAACTCCCCGTCTTGGTCAAAGCTGGACTCTCGGGGTGCCCGATTTTCGCCACGACATCCATAAAACCCACAAGGGTCGAGAAAGTCAAAAAAGATGAGATCGGCACTCTTTGTCATGGTTCGTCTGTCGAATCAGTGCCCCTGCAACTCGCAAGATTTAGAGTTCCACCCATTCTAGACACCCGCAAACCACCCCGGCCATCTGCCCCATCCACCTGTCGATGGTCTGGAGCCATTACATAAAAGAATGGTTGGTGGTGAAAACCTCGAATTGCGCAATCGGTCTGTACGCGTGGTAGATATAGAGCGAAGGATGCGGTGCAGCTTGGCTTTCTCTATTGACGTCTTGTGCATAATTGTCTAATCATCATGGGGGCCCACCAACAGGACGACATTGTCGAAAGTGCTCCTAGAGTGGACGGCACTCAGGCTTTTCCCGAGCATGAGAAGCCTGTGCTTAACCATGGCGGTCATGGACCTACGCAGCGACGGCTGAAGGACTACCACATCACCTGGATCGGTCTCTGCAGTGGCATTGGAACTGGTCTTTTCATCGGAGCAGGTTCTGCGTATGCCACGGCAGGTCCAGCAGGTCTGCTACTGGCGTACATCGTTGTCGGTTCTGTACTCTGGTGCGTCATGCAGAGCATCTCAGAGCTAGCTACGCTGGTAATTTCACACCGCCTCCTTTCTCAACGTTAATGGCTGACACTGCAACTTGTAGCTTCCCACGGCTGGTTCTTTTCCTCACTGGGCAACCCGCTTCATCGATCCCGCTGTAGGCTTCTCTTTGGCAATCTCCTACGGCTACTGCTACACCATCGCCCTGGCCTCAGAATGCTCCGCTGCGGCGGTGCTCGTGGGCTACTGGACTGATCTCAACCCTGCTGTTGTAATCACAGTCAGTCTAGTTCTGATCCTTGCCATCAATCTCATGAACGTGCGGTTCTTTGGAGAAACGGAAGTGATCGCCGGTGCCATCAAGGTTCTCTGCTTCATCGGCCTCGTAATCGTCGCCATTGTCATCACCGCCGGAGGAGGCCCCAACCATGAAGCCATTGGCTTCCGGTACTGGCGCGACCCTGGGGCGTGGGTCAACTACAACGGTATCACTGGTTCGGCTGGTCACTTTCTGGGCTTCCTCTCGGCCTTTGTCAATGCTTCATTCTCGTTTGTGAGCGTCGAGACGGTCGTCATTACTGCTGCCGAGACTGTCGACCCGCACAAGTCGATCCCCAAGGCGGCGAACCGAGTCACGTACCGAATCGGCTTCTTTTACATCCTGGGTGCGTTTCTAATTGGATTGATCGTTGATCCTCGCAACACGGACCTCGTCTCTGGCACCGGAAACGCAAACAGCTCGCCCTGGGTCATCGCCATCCGAGAGGCTGGTATTACTGCACTGCCCTCCATCGTTAACGCATGTATCCTGGTGTCCGCCTGGTCAGCCGGTAGTTCGTACTGCTGGGTAGGATCCCGTATCATCCTTGCCATGACAACAGATAGGCAGCTGCCTCAGTTCTTTGGACGTACAACTTCGAGTGGTGTCCCCTGGGTTGCGGTTTTGGCTTCTTGGCTCTTCGGGCCTCTAGCGTATCTCAGTATGTCTGCTCCCTATAAGCCAAGTGTGCGTGCTAACCTCTCTAGGTCTTGGCAGTGGCGGCGCCTCGCAGGCCTTCACCTGGCTTCTCAACCTCAGCACGGTCGCTGGTCTTATTGCTTGGGGAACGCTCTGTGTCTGTTACATCCGTTTCCACCGTGCCCTCAAGGTCCAGGGCGTCAGCCGTGATACTCTGCCGTGGAAGGCCCCATGGATGCCCTACACGGCCTGGTATGGAGCCATCGGATCAATAATCATCACGCTGGTCGCTGGATTCCCCGTCTTCCTCAAGGGGAACTGGTCTACGACTGATTTCATCGCCTCTTACATTGGCATCCCCATCTTTATCATCCCCATTATTGGATGGAAGATCGCGTTTGGTACCAAGGTGAGTCTTTGCAGCTTCAACTCCATGGCGATCTACTGTTTCTAATTAATTTGCTCCAGTTTATTCGAGCTAAGGATATCGATGTGTGGTCTGGTCGTCTCCCTCATGGTTGGGTCCCTCATGACGCGGGGAGTCATGGTACGAGTGACAAGGCTATCCATTCCGTTGCATAGATCCGATTGGTTTGGGGGCTTACCGTAGTATAACCTATCAATCTTGTCGAGAAAGCAACACAGCTACTCAATTCACATCTTCTCCGTTTTAATCCTCTGGTCTCCTCTTGTATAGAGGCGCATTCTCGCCTCAAGCATGCTTTGCATACAGCGATGAGGTACAGCCACCAAGTAAATGGGTAGTTTCAGCTAGATTTGGCTTCGGTTAGAAAGTGAGACTGCGGTTATTGGTTGATCTGTGTCTATTATCTACCTTTTGAGCTTCGATCCGGGGCTCGAGTGAGCTTTCTAACCTGCCTGACTGACCGCCTTTCTAGAATACCCTAACACACAAACTATCCAGAATACAGACGCCTTCCAGAATACCCTAACGCACACAAACTATTGGAAATAAAAACGCCTTCAATGAGACCTTACCACCCGAACTGTTCAAAGTAAAGAGACACCCGAGGACCATCGGCAACCATTCGAGATGTTGTCGACTTCCTCACCTCCTGCAAAAGACCATTAGGTCCGCATCCCATGACCAGCACACGCGAGTTTGTTGGCATTCCATCCACGGCCTGGGCCACTGTGTCATCGACGTTGGGGCGTCCGTAGTTGACAGGAGCACCGTGGGTAAAGCCTGACTGGCCCCGTGCCGAAGCGGTTTCCAGAGAGTCCTCCGACATCAGCGCTCCGTCAGAACGGTCGGTGATCCGGTCGTTAGACTCTAGCTTCTTCAGTTCGGTTTGGCCGGTGATATAGACCAAGACCCGGAATCCTGGTGCATGCGTGAGAGTGTTGAGATGGGCAGAGAACCATTCCAGAAGAGCTAAAAGCAGTCAGTCATCAGTCATATCAAATAAGGGACGGGAAGGGTAATACCTGGGTCTCTCATGGTCCACACCAAGGTGACATCTTTGGGGACAGAGGCCTCAAAGTTTCGTAGAAGCTGGAGAGCGGTACCAAATCCAAAGGTGGCGCCACTTCCACCAGCAAAGATGAGCACCTTGTCGTAGTCGGCGGGTTCAGGTACTTGTCCATAAGGACCCTCAACGGACGCCTTGAGGACGGCACCGGGGTTAGCCATGGCGTATTCATGGAGGTCGCGCGTGAAGCCGTCATGGGAATCGACGACAAACTCCATTGGCTTCATGCTAGCAATAGTGAAGGGGTGAGTCTCGAGGAGTCGGATTCCAGGGATCCACAGGAATGCGTGCTGGCCAGACTTGCCACCGAGAAGACCCTTGTTCAAGGTGACCCTGGTGCCACCGTTGGCAAGTGGTTGAAGTGTCGCCGTGTTGTTGATGCTGTGATAAACCAGACGAGAGGCTCGCACAAGACGATCGAAACCCCACATTCCTGCGGCTAGACCAATGGCGATGATGACCCTCTCGGCGGCAGTTGGGTGATGAAGAGAGATGAAGACTAGGGAAACAATAAAGAAAATGACGTGAAGGACATAGAAAAGCTCGTATCGGCGACGTTGCAGCGTCAGGGCAGCTGACACCACGACCAAGAGAGTGAAGCCGGCTACGATGCCAAAGATCTCCTCTCTGAAGCGTAGCCGGGCAGCATTCTGCTGATCCAAAAAGAAAGAGGAGTATGAAGCGGCATGGGTGACAACAAGGAGGAATGTCATCATTCCGGAGACCCGGTGAAATGAGTTTAGTCGCTCGTAGGACCATCCGGCGAGGAACCCAAGTGGGGTGTTCTTAAGGCTGAGAAACACTGTCAAGCAGAGATTGCCGACAGCCAACCTAGTTCTTATTTAGCGGAGATTCTCCCAGAGATCAAGAGATCTATCTCACCATCCTGTTCGAGCGGCAACAATGACATGCAAAGACAAAATGCTGTCATCGACGTAGACAAAGATGAAGCCGACATTCAGTGCCAGGTATCCCAGGAAAACCGCGGCGTGACCAAGAGAAGGTGCGCCAGGGACTTTGACTAGTATAAGTTTTTCGAGGCTGACTATGTTAGGCCAAGTGAGGGGTGAGGGACCACGATTATAGGTGCTTACCTAGTCGTCAAGGACCTGAACGGTCGTGAAATAGCAGCCAGAGACCGGCCGAAGCCATTATTCCGCCCCAAGAGTTTAAGAAGATGTGATATGATGAAGAGGCCCATGAAGCCTGACAAAACCGCCGCGTATAGTCTTAGGGCATCGTGGTCGTTCCCGGCTCGAGCCGCGAATATCGCCATCATTTGTTCTTGAGTTGGCGGAGGAGGGGCGCTTTGAGGAGGGGCACTCTGGGTCGGAGCAGATGCCATCGACCCGGTGGCAGATGCATCTTGGGCTAGACTGGACATTGGATCACGAGAGTGCATGTGGTAAGGAGAAATAAGGAGGGTGTGCTTGAGAAAGGGAAGAGTCCTGTTAGCTTGTGACTGTGAAGAGAATGGTGATGAAGGTTTGACAGATGTGTCCTAGAAAGGTTGAATATATAGTTGCAAAACAGATGCTGGCATCTTCACATGAAATCTCAGGGCTGAGCGTCGTCGTCAGCGACTATGCAAAAGAATCCACAGTTCCGAGCGGCATGTCGTCATCAACCAACCCGAGATAATGCCAATGCTAACTAGCAACTGCCGGCCAAGATCCATCCCGGACAAGGTTTAATTAAGCATATCCAGCAGTGAGAAGGCTTCGTTGGCTTCGAGGTTTTCGCAGGGGCCTCAGCCACAGATTGGCTGGGTCGAATTAAGGTTTACAAGCCCCAGCATGGCAGTTTTGTGTCTACCGAAAGGGGCTTGGTCATCGCGTTAGTAAGAAACGTGCGCCTTACGAGACGCGTCATCTCAGGCTCAACCAGCAACGGCTCATTTGTCAGCTCGGTCGACGCCATATCTCTGGCCCGTCACATCGTGTATCTTAACCCAGATCTGAAACGTTCGGAATGAGATCTAATTGGCCTAGCGCTCCGTGCCGCAATCAGGGAGCTCGGAATTGCGCCGAATATCGTATCGCCGTGAGATAGAGGATTAAGTCGTCTTGGGGGATGATCTCTATCTCGAGTCGCCAAAGTGGGAGGATGCGATGATAACGATGATGGATCATGATGGAGGATATGATAGTGGGATAGGTGTTTATTGATATTAGGACTCGGAGGCATAGACGCCATCCATTTTTATCTATCGTACGCGGGTATCCATTATCGACATAAAAAAGAGAGTTTATCTATGAATGAATAATCAAGCACAAAATCATTTTATCACTGAAACCAAGCGTCGCGTAAACTAGTGAATTCTCAAGACAGGGGACAAAGGACACCTCACGAAACGCGCCACATAACACATACCCCCGGCCCATCATCCCACCCGTATCCGTACACGTTGACTAATATACCAGGTTCGCCAATCCCTACCCGTTTTGGCGCCCCCTATATCACCCTACCCCCTGCTCTGCTCAAGATAGACCCCAGATCTTGGCAGACCGGCGGCGACAGCTTTTACCCTTCCAGATGAGGAGTACTCCAGACCAAAATACGACAACGCAGAGGACGCCCATGATGATGAAGGCGTCCCTCAGGCCGTTGTGGAGGATCCAGGGCTCTGTGGCAAAGACCATTGCGCAGGCGATGATGTTGCGGATGGTGATCATGGCAGTTGTCGCCTCTCCGGCCTTGTGCGAGTAGCACTCGGTCACGTAGGCCAGAGAAACTTCGCCCGCGATGGGAACGCCCGCTCCGATGAACCCCATACCCACCACCGGCACCATCCAGTGCAGACGGGCATCAGCTCCGGCTCCATAGAGGATGAGCCCGGCAGCCATGAGGGGGCCCCCCACCAGCGCGGCGTAGATACGCGACTCGGGCTCCATGATGCCGTTGTTTCGGCGAGCCTGCCAGATCATGAACCGATCCGTGCCAGCTCCTCCCACGTAGAAGAGAATCATGCTTCCGACGAGGGGCGACAGATTCGTGAGACCCACGGCAGTGAAGCTGAAGTTGTAGCCGTACTCCGGGCTCTGGAAGACAGTGTTGGCTGTAACAGCCATGATAGAGAGCCAGGCGATGCCGAATCCGTAGAGACAGGCTGCCCAGACAATGACGGGCTCGACGAGGAGCTTGATTGGGGACATGACAGTGGCACCGAATCCATCGTCGAGCTTGAGGTTGGATACCAGCTTCAACTTTTCGAGGTAGCTCTTAGGCTCAGACCTGGGTTGGGTGTATTCATTTCGGTCGTATCCAGTTTCTTCCAAAAAGAAGAAGGCAAGGATGGAGACCAACGCCATGATGGCGGCAAAGGTCCAGTAGACCCATCGCCAACCAACTCCGTCGACGATGAAGCCCGTAGCTAGGGGGCCAAGAAAAGAGCTGTTCACGAACGAGGTTAGTAAAGACGTCGAGGGGAAACAGGAACCATGATATTATAAACTCACCCAAGAGTAGCCGCAAGGACATACATGGACACGCCAAAGCCTCGCTGATGTACAAAGAACTGGTCATTGACGGTCACGGCAGGGAGTTGCTCAAAGGGTGCAGCAACGAAGCCCATCAGGATCCTAGCACCGACATAGACACGGCTGGTCTGCGAAGTGGCGATAACGACCTGAGAGACGCCGGTCAACAAGCACGACAGGATGTATACTGGTCGGCGTCCAAAGCGAAGGGCCTGGTACTGTCAGAGGGTCTTCTTCCAGGTTGCGCAGAGATGCAGCAGCGCTGAGTGAAACTCACCATGGGGTTCCAGATGAGATTACCTAGGCCGATGAACAGAATGGAGATTGCGGTCCCGACATTCAAGTAACCTGCCGAAGTGCGAAACTCGACAATGAGGGCACCATAGGTGACGCCAGGGGACAAGGCCACGACGGCAACCATGAATGAATACATGTTGACCAGAAGGAAGGACAGCGTGGTGCGGAGGGTGGTCCAGTTGAGGGGATCGTCAGGGTCGCTGGAAGGCTCAGGCGCGAGGATGATGCCTTCTCCTTCTTGGTTGTGGTCAAGCAGCATTCTGGTTCCTGGCACCATGTCGAATGCAACCGAGAAGTCGCCCACCTCGACATCGGTGGGCGAATGCTTGGATTGCTCAGGCTCCATGACCTTGTGCTCCGACTCAGGTCCAGAAGTACTCATGGCTGTGTCAAGTGGCAAGAAGCTGCTCAGTTTGATTGTGATGTATGTTTTTCCAAAGTTGGGTTGACAAGATTGCGATGAATTTGGACTCGAGTAGTTCAGAGCGCGGACCTGGGCTTTTGATTACCTTCTCAATCTACTATGTAGTACGCGACGCGACAGCCAATTTGACAGGTCAATTTCCCCCACCTCCGGGCCGAGATAGCGTTTCCGATATTCCGAGGACACGTCTTCTAGATCAAAGTGCATGCGTCAGCCATATCTAGAGGCGTTATAGTTACGGGCTACCCTCAAGACCCTATGCCGTTCGCTCCTTAACTCCCCGCAGATATCAATCCGGGGTTCCGAAATCACCGTTCACCTATTGGTCCCCGCACCTATAAATCCGGGGTTCCGGGATGTCTACGCTCCTATTGGTCCCCGCACCCGACCCGGAGTCTGCTGTCATTGGTCTGTTGCCTGAAGGTTTGGATAGCTTCACCTGGCGCGTCGCAATGACCGGGGCGAACTACCCCGCGAAATCTGGGGTTTATCTCGCGATGATAACGATCAAATGCTGAATCATTGCAGCAGGGGAATTTGTCAGCCCGGAAAGATTCCGATATCTTGACTGCTGCATAGATAAAGAGCGACCGGAGGGAAGATAAACTCGGCAATACCTTCACAAGTCAGATACTCTACACCACACATTCATCCTTACCCCAGACCCTTTTGAATCCATACCAAACTGAATCACTTGCAATGCCTTCCGCTACCGCAACCGACTGGCAGGATGTTGTCACGCGTAAGCGACAACATCGCGCCTCTCTTATCCCACAAGAATGGCAGCTCGAGGTTCCTCACAAGGCATCCCAATACAACCCTCTCCAAACCCTGCTCAGCAGCGGTGTGCTGACGCAAGAGGAGCTTGACTTGACCGACATCACCAAGCGTGATGCCACTGGAACCCTGAGCCTCGTCGCTGCTGGACACCTCAGCGCCGAGAAGCTCGTCACCTCCTTCTGCAAGAGAGCCGCTGCCGCTCACAGCTTGACCAACTTCATCACCGAGGTCAACTTTGACCAGGCCATTCGCCGCGCGAAGGAGCTTGACGAGCATCTTAAGCGGACTGGCACTCCTGTGGGGCCGCTGCATGGTCTCCCCATCACAGTCAAGGATCACATGGATGTTGAGGGGCACGATTCATCTGCCGGCATCGCGGCCTTTGGCTTTGATCCCGCAAAGTCTAACTCGTTCCTTGTTCAGATCCTGGTCGGCGCCGGTGCTGTCGTTGTTGCCAAGAGTAACGTCCCCCAGACTTGCCTCGCTGCGGACTCCATCAACACCGTGTTTGGGAGAACCCTGAACGCGCATAAGAGCGACTTTGGCGCTGGCGGCTCGTCCGGGGGCGAAGGCACTGCTCTCGCCATGGGCGCATCATTAATCGGTCTCGGCTCTGACGGCGCTGGGTCGGCTAGAATGCCGGCTATGGCGAATGGCGTGGTTGGTTATCGGCCCAGTGGCTACCGTCTCCCAGCCGACGGCAGAGCTCTCTTCGATCCAGGCATGATCGGCATCACGCAGCTCGGGCCCGTTGCAACCTTTGCCTTCATGGGTCACTCGGTCAGGGACATTCGAGCTGTCTCAAAGGTGGTTAGTGATGCCAAGCCATGGGTGAAGGACCCCTTTTTGTATCCGTCTCCTTGGCTGAGCGTTGCGGCACCGGCAAGACCTCGCATTGGAGTGTGGAAACTAGACACGCCCAACAACTTTTTACATCTGTTCCCTCCTGTGCGTCGAGGCTATCTAGAAGCGCAGAACCGGCTGCGCCAGGCTGGATACGAGTTGGTTGAGTTTCTGCCGCCAGACATGACAGAGGTGTGGGATCTCTGCAAGGCCTTTGTTCACGTGCAGGGAATTAGCAAACTTCGCGAGCATATTTCAAAGGAGCCGGCCATCAAGATTGTCCAAGAGACGGGCATCGTGAATTCTTCGTGGTCTTCTGGGGTCAAGCTTGAGGACGTCCACGGGCTGAACCAGAAGCTTGCGCTACTCAACATACACATGAAGCAGGCTTGGAACGCGAGTGGCAAACCTCTCGACGCTCTCCTTTGGGTCACCGGCCCCAACACGGCTCTGCCGGTGGACGAGTGGAGGGATACAACCTTTACAACTGTCTTCAACGCCGTTGACTGGCCCGCCATTTCTCTTCCCCTGGGTCTCAGCTCTGACAAGGACATCGATGTTTCAGACACCGATTTCAAGCCCTTTAGCGATGAGGATGCCCGAATTCACGCCCTATATGACCCTGAGAGGTTCCACGGCCTTCCACTGTCGGTCCAGCTTGCGGGCCAGAAGTTTGAGGATGAGAAGCTTCTCGCCATTGCAGAGCTTATCCATCCCATTCTAGCGAGTAAGAAGTAGGCTATGATTTATCTGTATCAATAAGAACTTGCTGTATTGTTTCCTTGTTTTTACCATTACGCCTCGTTTATGATTTTTGCTTTCCAAGCTGCTTTGTTAGAAGACCTTAAAGAGACAATATCTACTATAGCAGTCTAACCTTCGAGACCATCTATGATTCGTGATAGTCTGCTAGATATGCAATCCTTATAAATAAGACCTAGGTTTATACTACTAAAGATATAAGCTATAAGAAATAACTGATTTTCTTTGGTCCAGGAGGAGTATTAGAAGTTACTCTTCGGGAGGTAAAGACCCTCATTTTGTAGCGCTTGGTATCTATCACCTTCCCCCACACCGTACGCCTAGTTATTCTAGATACCAACTAAAATCACCTCCGAAAGCCTATCAAAAGTGATGTGACTGTGGCCGCACATGGTTGGCTATGCCTCATGGGGTGAGCCCGAAGCTGGCGTGGGCGATGCATAAGACTCAACGTCCAATGACCTCCTCGAGATTGTCAGGGCAAACCTTGTCCTCCACTGCGCCACGACGTACCCCTTGTCCAACGGTCTCCAACCATGATTCTCGTCCCCGGGACAGGATTGGAGGAATAGTTGCGTCATTGAAGAGACCCGTCTTGGCAAATACTCTCCCTCATCTCATCGACGAAAGTGGCTTGTCCGGCGACCATCGATTACACGGGATGTCACCCCGTTTCTGCAGACTCCGAGGATCGAGCGGCAAAACTCGTTATACGTCTCTGTTTGTTGGGCGATGGGTTCGTCTGGTTGGAGCGATTCCTCAATGTCAGCCCCCATCGTTGAGTAGCGGACTTACCCTAGACGTCATCATCTCGATCACAGCGCTCGCGAAAACCGGATCGTCACAAGCTTCGGGACCCCTGCCACGAGACTGACGCGGCCTATTGGTGTGCGGCGGCCATCGTTGTCGCGTTCAATGGGGAATGCGAGGGTACTGTGAGGTCCTTCACTGCCCATCCACTAGAATAGCAGGCTGTGGTGAGGAGGATGACTCGACAATCTGGTTCGATCATTCCCATGATTAGAGTGGTGATGATGCCCTTTCCTGGTTGGGCTGGTCCTTGACGGCAGCCAAAGAAGCCTACTTATCTAGGTCATGGTGTTTTACAGCATCGGGCTCAATACGGTCTTGCACCAGTGTATTCTTGGATATGATGGCCGACAACTCCTCTTGGAGGCGTCGTTGAAATTAATAAAAGAGCCTATCGCGGCTTGCTGTTCACAGTGCAGTGGATAGTTTGCAAAGTGATCACATCAATCTCACAAAATGACTAGGAACAAGAAGCTTGCGTGAACATGAAAAGGGTCAAAGGAATAAAGCTAAGCAACCCTCAAGGAGCCCAACATTTAACAATCGTCTACCCCCTATTTCTCAACCTCGACATAGCACAGCACCCACCCAAACTGAACAGTATTCGTACTCAACAGCGCAGCCCGATCGATAGTAAACTCCCTGCTGCCAGGGTCCAGTCCGTGCTCGTCCTTGTACATCTGACATGTAATGTCCTGAATATCGGGTTCGATGGCCCCGCCGGGGAGCTGCACGGCGATGCTCTCGAGGCGGAGCTCGCTGATGGCTAGGTCGTAGTGCGTGAGCTGGCCGAAAGGAACCGTGACTGTCTTTTCTGTATGCTGTCCGCCCGAGGGGCCTGTGATGGCGAGGATGTTGGCGACACCCATGTTTCCAGCTGAGGCGGTGGATGCGAGGGCAGCGACGGCTGCCGAGATGGAGTTTGTGAAGCGCATGATGATCGAGTGGAAGGTCTTGTTGTGATGTAGTTCGGTTGGGGTTGTTCAAGTCGAGTCTGCATGACCATCAATCCAGTCGCAGAGGCATCTCTTATATAGCCCTCCAGGTCGCCGCATATGCCTCTTCCCAGCACCTCGTATTGCCCTCACCTAATTATAGTAAGCCAGCGACGCAGATCTATCATCCGCCCATTCCACATGGAATGACGCGCTCCATCAGACCTGTGAGCTCTTGGCTCCGTTTTCTCTTTATACAAATCATCTGACACGCAGGAAACCATGTCGATCCCAGATCTACCTCCCCGCATTAGGTCAGATCAGAATAACTCCGAAGGAGGGTCGAGCCTGTATCCGAGGGGAGAAATGATGCGACGTAGGATTGCAACATCCCACCGGAATATAACTGGCTTGTCAACTAGCTCGGGTCAGCTCAGTTTAAGGCCTCAACCTCGTATTGATCCCTTACATCAAATGTTTCCATCGAGAGGGCTATACCATAGACGCTATTCCTCGCAGTATCGTACGAGCTCTCTGCACGTTTCGTCTACAAGAAGGATTTGTACTCGCATGAAACATGATTCCTTCTCGTGTCCAAAAAGTCGCAAACTCTCGGCAGTTGGTTAAAGCAAGGACACGGATGAAAGGGTGTCGTCTTTGTCTTGCGATGCCGGTCTATTTGTTCTAACTTGTCAGACCTCTTGTCTAGCAATCTGTGAAAAACTCTCTTACCTGCTGCCCACGTCTAGACGACATTGTCAAGCCACGACAAGACGTTGAATTTGACGCCCTCGTCGCACCTCCACCAGTACGGCTCGTACTCATGCAACATGCCAGGCGACGTAGCACCGCTCAGAGCCGCGGCGGTGATGCAGGCCCATTGCAAGTCAATCATGGCCTTGAAGTTGGCGGCATCTCTTCTTCTCATGCGAACCTCGATGCGCTTCCCCGATGGAATGGACAACTCTGATTGGGCGTCCGTGGCTGGCAACTCGGAGGTGCTGAGTTTGTGGATGGTGTTGGCCATCTTGGTCCAATCGCTTTGCCTCCCTTCCAGTTTCGCATGCACCAGCGGCTTCACCTTGTCCTGTTGCGGCATCCAGTGAAACTCGAGAACAACGACAGACTCGTGACGACTCACGGGCTGAATCCTGATGCCTTTAAAGGCACAGGAACCGCGCTTCCATAGGTCCTGGAGCTTCTCGCTGAGACAAAGCATGTTCCAAACTCTATCCGAGTTCCCAATGTGCTGCTGGTGTTGCTGCATCCAGCCAGGTCCCATGAGGGCGTTGATCGCTGGACGCAACAAAAGAGTCTTCTTCATGGCTGCCTGGCTGTCGCCCCACGAAAGAGGAAGGATGTAGCAGATCTTGGGCTCGGGTTCTCCGGTCAAGATGCAAACGTTTCCATCTCGCTGAAGGCACAGGTCCTTCTCGGGCTGGTTGAAGTCACCGTTGTAGCGCTGGGAAACGAGCGACTGTTCCAAGACTAGTATCTTGTTAGCTTCTGTTCAGTTCAAACATTTTCAATCGGCAAAGTCAAGACTCACAGTGTCGGATCAGGGGAGGAAATGCTGTCAAACCAAGATGCAGGAATTCCTCTGTCTGGTCCGCTGGTGAGAGGATCCGGCCTGGCTGGAAGACCGACATCGGGGCCATCAGGAAGAGGGCGAGATGGACCGTACTGAGCCGAAAGAACTCTCCCATGCACCACGTACGGATCTTGGCCTCTATCTCTTTGGCGTATTCAAGGCGTTGGTTGACGCGCTGCGAGTGCTTCGAGCGAGTCATGATGTCGAGAGCTTGAAGGCGAGGGAGAGGTGATGGAAAGATTCAGAGTTGAGCTGGTCAGTGTGGTACGATAGAAAAGAGCATTTTATTCCTGCAAGAGTCAGAGTTGGCATTCTATCAGTGCAGGCCAGCCGTAGAAGATGGCGGGTCTGAATGGGTACCTAGAAGGTTCTGTAGACGCAACGGAAAACCTTGTTGGTTTTTACAAACACTGAGATACTTCTAAATCGGTACTAGATTTTCATATCGATTCATCCAGATTAACTCCTCTGAATTGGTTTTATTAGACCTCATGACGTCCTAGGCTGCAGCGATTCAAGCTCCGGGAAGTGAAAGTCTGATCCGAAGACTGCGTGGTTTTCTCGGAGCAATAGACTGGATGGAGAAATATCGTATGTTAGACTTCGTCGAGGTACTCTGGGACTCTGATCTGCGTAGGAACTCGAACAAATTCAATATCTGTATCTCTCCCTAAAACTAGTCGACCACAACCACCATCTTCCCACCTGTCTTTCCGCTCTCCATAGCCTGGTGAGCAGCCCGGATGTCCTCAAAAGAAAACACCTTCCACGGCTTAGTATCAATCTTGCCCTCTGCCACCTTCTGCACGACACTCTTCAGGGGAACGTCGGACACGGGAAAGTCTCGGGTCCCAAAGACGAAGCTGCCAAAGAAGCTAAGGTGAACACCACTCGCCATCTGCAAGAGTGGATTGAAGCCTCGCGATTCCTTCGGTCCTGGCGGTCCCTTGATAGGGTCAAGCCCTCCGAGCCAGCCGGCTAGACAGAGACGGCCGTCACGGCGGACAAGACGCAGTGAGTCAACGACGGTACTGTTGCCGACCAATTCCAAGACACAGTCGAACTTGTCAAAGTCACCGCCCTCGTTAAGGCGTTCGCTAAGGTTGGGTGCTTCGAGCACACAGTCAGACACTCCGAGGTCCTTTAGTGTCGCAAACTTGGTTTCACTGCGACTTGTAGCTGTGACAATGGCACCCGCTTCGACGGCTAGGTTGACAGCTGCTCGGCCAAAAGAAGAGGTAGCACCTCTGATGAGGATCCGCTGCCCCCGTTGAAGATTCAGGTTTCGGAAGAGGCAAGTCCAGGCCGTCGAGTAGCTCTCAGGAAGGGCAGCAGCATCAGCCCAAGAGATGGGCAGTTCTTCACCAGAGTTTCCTAGAGCAACAATGTTGGAAGTATTCGCAACGGTATACTCTGCGTAGCTGCCAGGAATCGTTCGACCAAGCCCTCCCATGAGTGCTGCAACAGGTGTGCCAGAGGCAAACTCGCCACCTGGACAGTCTTCAATAATTCCAACGCATTCGATGCCGCTGATTGGAACCGACTCGGCCCATTCCCCGCGGCGCATGTGCATCTCAGCGTGGTTGATGCCAAAGGCCTTGATACGGACGAGGGCTGTGCCTGGTTCTGTGACGGACGGTTTCGGGACTTGCTGAATGACGAGGTTTTCGACAGGACCAAACTCGGAGATGACGATAGCTTTCATGGTGGTCGACATTTTGGGGACGGTCGGATGCTGTTGCTAGTTTAGTGATGGATGGTGACTGATGGTTGTATGCGCTGTGAATGCCAAGAGGTGAGGAGGTGTTGCATACCTATATAGATATCCTAGACTACCAGTTGTCACCTTCTATACCACTAGGGACATGTGAGCGGCGGGCAAATGACAAACCTCTCCGACATTTGAGTTCACGGCATATCCAAGAAGCTCACATCAGCGTGGGTTTCTGTAAGGGATGGTGTGTGCCGGCGCTAGGAGGACGTTACTGTCGCAGTACTGTAACAAAGGTGATTCCAAACCATGCCATGCAAAGCTCAGGGCGCGCCTTTGAGGTTCTGACCTGACAAATTCAAATCAATATTGACGGTCGGGAGAGTTACGTATCTGGTCCGCGATGTGAGTTTGCTCGTATTGTGCAGCCAATCACAGCTCACTGGATTGACGCAATCTTGGCACTTACGGCATAATGACCCAAGATCCTTTGTAGGTGCTGCAGGTTGCTTGTGTTGATTTTACTTGTCTGCGGAGGGATTGCTTAACACGATGCAGTTTGTCTTGTCCGATATTGTTAGTGGTTAAATGGTTAATGTCATGCTCGGCTGGGAGTCCCGAGTCAACGCCAAGACACACGCGATGACTCAGCTTCGGCGAGGTCTTGTCCAGATCGGATGCGGGTTTAACTTGATCGATGCCAAGCCCCAAGGTGAAACTGGTGATTTTATTGGCATGGGTTGATTATCTCTATTAGTTTAAAAGTGAGGATAGTCATAGTAAAGACGTCGAATTCTTATAACCCAAAGATGGGTTCCTCCAGCTAACACCGACGATCCGACCTGTATCCGCCTGTTCAGCTAGTTGACTCGGCTCTCGGCGCTGGCTGACATCTCCTCTCCACTCTGATACCATATCCGTATAAAATCCATTGACATCGGAAATGTTCAAACCCCGCAATCCTTCCTCATTTTGCCCTGATTATGAGCCAGACGTTTGGGTCTTACTGTGGCAACGAAGCGTTCGTTGTATAACCAGAGAGATCCCAGCACGTTGAAAACAAGACATTTTGCACCCTTGAACCGTTGAAATGGATGACATCACTGCCTCGCGTGGCCAATCAGCGTTGCGTTCCGAATCTGAAACTCAGCGGGTATGTACCCCGACCAAGCCACGAGCCCAGCAACTGACACACCAAGGTCGATGAGACATCCCTAGGAAACAACCATGACGAAAAGGCTGCGTACACCGAGACAGAGACTGCATCTCCAGGAAATGACCTACGGAACGTGGAACAGCAATACCAAGACCCAGGTCCTGCGCCGGACGGAGGATGGATAGCGTGGATGGTTGGTGAGTTGACACTCACGCACAGCATCGCGGAGCTCATATCCTGACAGACCGAAAGTCTTGAGCGGCCATTTCGTCGTCATGAATAGCTGGTAAGTATACTCCCCTACCTTGTGTTACCCCTCTGACCTCTCCTAGGGGCATCATCAACTCCTTCGGCGTCTTCCAACCATACTACGCCCAAATGCTCAACCGCGCCCCCTCCGACATATCCTGGATCGGCTCCTTCGAAGTCTTCTTCCTCTTCTTCGTCGGAGCCTTTACCGGCCGCATGACGGACGCAGGCTACTTTCGCCAGCTCTTCGCCGTGGGCTTCCTCCTCGTCATCCTCGGCTGCTTCGCCACCTCCTTCTGCTCGACGTACTGGCAATTCTTCCTGGCTCAAGGAATCTGCATGGGTCTGGGAAATGGCTTCATTTTCTGCCCCTCGATGGCTACTATATCGACATATTTTGAGAAGCGCCGTGCTCTGGCCATGGGTGTTGCCGCCGCTGGGAGTGCCACTGGGGGCTTGGTCTACCCGACTATCATGAGACAGCTCCTCCCTTCGGTTGGGTTTCCTTGGGCTATCCGCGCCATTGCCTTTGTGCAACTTGGAACTCTAGGAGTGGCGGCTTGCTTTCTCAAGTCTCGAATTCCACCCCGTAGGTCGGGGCCGTTGGTCGAATGGGCTGCGTTCAAGGAACTTGAATACTCCTTCTATGTCCTTGGCTCTTTCATGGTGAGTTTCTTATGGAGTTACCCTTTTCAACTTAAAGGACTCTGCTAATAAGATCAAGGCCTTCTGGGGCGTTTACTTTGCCTTCTACTACCTCGCCGCTTATGCTCGAGACGTGCTTGGCGTCAGCTTCACCCGATCCCTCGACGTCCTTCTTGTCCTCAACGGAACTGGAGCCATTGGACGTGTCATACCAAACTACATCGCAGACCGCTACGGGTGCCTCACAGTACAGATCCCATTAGCCCTGGTGACCGGGGTAATGATGTACTGCTGGGCAGCCGTAAAGTCCACCACAGGCCTATTCGTTTGGGCCGCCATCTACGGGATATGGACTGGAGGTGTACAGAGCATGTTTCCCGTCGGTCTGAGCAGCATGACGTCCGACCCGAGCAGGCAGGGGACCAGGTTGGGCATGGCCTTTACGATTGTGAGCTTCGCCACGCTGACGGGCCAGCCAATCGCAGGGGCCATCATCAAAGCGCAGGGTGGTCTGTACGTCGGGGCTCAGGCTTTTGCGGGGAGCTGTTTGGTTCTTGGCAGCTGTTCCTTTGTTGTTGCCAAGGGCATCAGGGCTAGGAAGCTAGAGCAGGGTTGGAAAGCCAAGGTGTAACCAAGGGGTAGTTCTTTGTTCTCTGCTACTGCTCAGGGCTCTAGCTAGAAATGAATCCTCTACCGTCAAATTGGGAGCATGTCTTCTCTCAGGCTTTCGTCCAGAAACTGCAATAGCTGGCTACTCGGACACTCCAAAGAATTGATTGTCTCGCCAGCGTTTGACCAAGTATTCACAATGGACAAAGATGCCGCATTACCACCAACAAACAGGAACTACAAGGTGAATCAGACATTCCTCCATCAAACTACATCTAACCTTGACCAGAATGCCATCAACATCCTCAACACTCGACGCCGCCCAAAGAGACCAGACCCAGGACCAACTAGTACTGTGCCAGTTCTGGATGATATCCCCAGCAAACCCGACCTCAGAGGAACTCCAAGCATAACTGGGATGAAAGAATGGCTTCGCTTTATCGGCCACTCAGTATGTCTCGCTTGCAAAACCTAGAACTGCACTGACCGAGACAAAGACAGCCGACATCGACCGCCTCAACATCATCCATGTCGCCGGCACCAAAGGAAAAGGTAGCACCTGCGCCTTTATCGAATCCTTCCTCAGAGCTCACGGAGAAAGGACCGGCTTCCCACGTAAGACAGGTCTCTATACATCACCGCATCTCATCTATCCCGAGGAGAGGATCCGACTCGATTTCCAACCTATCGACCGGGACCTCTTCGCAAGATACTTCTTCGAAGTGTGGGATGCCTTGACTAAAGCCTCAGGCACTCTCCCTCGTTACCTTCAGCTCCTCGCCCTAGTTTCTTTCCATACCTTTATCAAAGAGGGCGTAGAAGCAGCCATCGTTGAGACTCACCACGGGGGAGAGTACGACGCTACCAACGTCGTCGAGCATCCCGTTCTGTCCGTCATCACTCCACTCGGGATGGACCACGTGAAGCAGCTGGGGCCTACCATTGAGAGCATCGCTTGGCACAAAGCAGGTATCTTCAAAACCGGATCCCCTGCTCTTTCGGTCCTCCAAGAGGCCTCTGCTGCCGAAATCCTACGGAACCGCTCGTCAGAGAAAGGGGTTAACCTTGAGTTTGTCGAGTTGGACCCAACTCTCACTGACGGTGCATCACAGCTGAAGCCTGATGTGCAGCGTATCAACTGCTCTATTGCACTTGCGGCAGTCCATCGTTTTCTCAAGGAAAAGAACGCCGGGCCATTGTCGTCCTCGGACAAAGCCCATGGTATAAGTCAGTTCTCCTGGCCAGGTCGGTTCCAGCATATGGTAGAGGACAAGTGCAGTTGGTTTCTAGATGGTGCACACAACGATATGAGTGTTGTCAAAGCTGCTGAATGGTTCATTGATAGCACGCAGGCTCGAAGGTGATGTGCCTTTCTAGCTACTCCCCGAATCATACTGATCTGTACACAGAACCACTCCTACGCGCATCTTGATCTTTGGCCAAGTTTCGAACCAGAGAGATGGAGTTGCTGTGCTGAAATGCCTTGCATCTGTTCTCTGCCGCGTCCAGATTCATCATGCCATCTTCGCACTATACAATCCAAAGCAAGGGTCTGAATCCACACCAGGTCAGAACGAGTCTCATACTAGCAAGGCAATGCTCTAACTGCCGAATAGCCGATATTACCAGCCCAGCAACCGCCTCTCAGAGGTTGTACGGCGAAGCATGGAAGATGTTGCACCAGAATTCCAGCATCCTCTACGAGCCCAGTGTCCAGCAAGCCCTGAACACCGCTAGGAAGCTTGGGGTGGCAACTGGAGGAATGCAGACGCTTGTAACTGGAAGCCAGCATCTTGTCGGCGCCGCATTATTTTACCTGAATGGCTGCGCCTCGGTGTAGGAAGCCGAGGCGGCCAGGGGGTGCATGGGTCCAAAACACCCGATTGGTATTAGTAGATGGACAGATAGATTTGCATTAGAACAAAGGACATACAGAAGCAAACAGTATCGTCCCGTCAGCCATACCCAGGTAAGCCCAACAGTGCCCTTGAAGATCCTCCTTTGAAGTGTCCTGGGTCGTCGAGTCGTCCAGTTGCGGCACCAAAGGTTTGCTTCTCACAACCAACACCTAAATCATGGGGCTCAGTCATGGGAACTGATACTCACGGAGAGGGGATCTGGCTCATCCATCTCCTGCCCAGTGGCTCTGGCCTCCAGATCGACGTATTGTATGCTATTTCCCTAGACCATCCCCCTCCCTGCCCTCTATGCGTGGAGCAGTGTAGACTGACATTGCTTCATCAATGAGAACGGTCCCCCTCGACACCACGGAAAGCCTCGAGCCGCAGTGAAGCATCTGGGGCGTCATGATGAGCCTCTGATTCCGTGGATGAATGTTCTCGGTATTGACCAGGTCGATCGACGCGCTGAAAACGGAGCAGGTGGAATAGATTCAGAAATTTCGCAGAATAGGCCAGGCTATCGATGTTAGCAACATAGCTATGCGTTGAACAGGACGTACTGATCTGTTGAGTCCAATGTAGGCATTAGGACCAAACCGGAGCTGCGGCTCTTGCCCCTGCTGCAGACGCTTGATGCTGGCTTGGCAGGCTTCCTCGTGCTGACCTTGATGAGTATCTGAGAGCCTCCTGAAGCCCTGAAGGAAGCGTCGTTCTGTCTCTATCAGCCCTCTTTTTTCAGCCTTGTTGGTGCCGGATCTGGGTAGTCCAGAAAGTACCCCATGGCGAATCTGGGCAGTTTGTATGTGGAAACTGGGCGACGTCGGAAGAACATCTTCATCAAGCCATGGGGCGAGCTTTAAATAATACTGCTAGTTCAAGTTATCAAGACACTTGCGGTCAGCAGCCTAGCGGTTGTCAAGTGACTTCAGCACTTACAATGCCATCAGCATCTTCAAGGCTTGAGGGGGCTCGCGGCGCTCAACGCCCCTGATGTGGGTTCTTCAGAATTCCCAAGTAACGGACACTCGAGACAAGATCTTTGCGTTCTTGAGTGTTGCCAAGGACGGGTCGGAGCCGGGCCTCTACTCTGAATACCAGTCTCTGAAAACCGCTGCCGCGCTGGTGAGTGGTGGCTTCATCAATGTCCGCCAACAGTCTTCATCCTCAGGCCCTTAACTTTTCCAGCACAAGTCAGAAAGCTCCTCCTGGACAGAGAGCTCTCGACAGAAGAGCGCCCGGTCAGTGCAACCGTCCTGCCCCGATGAGTCAATGCCAACCCCTTCGTCCTTGCTGCCGCTGCGTGCCAAGCTCGTAGGTACAGAAAAGCTGACGGGGAGCACCTGGGGACGGGGAGGTTTCGCGTGGTGGCTGCAAGAGTTCGAGGAGTTCTCTCGTCGGGGTGTAGATATTCTTGAGGACAACGGGCTCTCTGCGGAGCGACTGTATCAGATCAGAAGATTAGGCAAAGGGTATAAGCCACGACGAACTGGGACTTACAAGATAGTGTAGGCCGACGAGGTCCTTGGATGTCCATCAATGAGTCTAAAACTAGATACTGTCAGGTCTGGGTCTCTAGTTTCAGATATGATAGAGGCAGACAAGGTACCAGCTTGTAGCATCTTCGAGTAGTAGGACGTCCCGAGGTCGTTTGTAGAAGCCTCTCACCCTGTTGTCGCACAAGAATAAATCAAACAATATCCACTTCCCAAAGAATAAAGCGTAGGCAGCTAGAAGCAAACGTGACAGCCCCCGTTGAACCATCCGTACCAGTGAAGAATGAGGCCCTTGATGACTCAGCTTCAACATTCCTCGGGCACCTCATCAGGGTCACGGTAGCACACACTGCCTTTCCAGTCAGGTCGAAGATACTATCGTTACAATCCGGAGTTTTTGAATAAGTTATTTTATCCTTCTTTTATTTCTATGATATTCGAGTCCGGCGAGAGAATATCTCCCAACCCAGCTTCTGCAGTTCGTCCCCCCCTGATCCTTGGTCAATGGTGCCTGTGCTACCAACTGCGAAGGAACTCAAGTACCATCCTCACTTCGAATCCAACACACCTGAGAGGTGTGAAAATCACCTTCGAGGTCCTTTGGCGCTGACAATTATCCCCTGTGTCCTCGAAGTTCGGGTCCTCAGCGCTTTCAGGGGGCAAGGCTCATGTCTGCCCAGGTGTCCGAGTCCGCTACGGACCCCCAAAGCCCAGCCATATGCTTCAGGTTCCTTCCTTCTCTTATTAAGTTCTCCATGTATGATACTGACTTCCAGTTCTCTTCAGGTTACCAAGCATCGTGCGAAGACCTCTCCCTCAAGCCCACCCCTTGCCTCACGAAACGACCACTCCGACCTCCGTCACTCCACGAAGCCCCCGAGAGTATTAATCGACTACAAAATCATCTTTTCGAGTTTTTCACTGCCTCTAAAACAGTACCTCCTTGTGGGGGTCGCTCAACGGAAGAGCAACGACTAGTAAACGGCCCTACAACCCAGGTTCAAGGTTTAAGAAGCCACAACGCGGAGACAAACTAGTCAGAGTTAATTTTGACGCTCTTGCTCCGCTCAAAGCGACGTATTTAGTTCATGAGATGCCTGGGGCCCCTGGGAACGAAGGGGTTCGCCTCGGGGGACTGTGGGAGCAGGAGGGTTTCTTGGACTGGAACTCGGACATAGCTTGCTCGATGAGTGTGTGAGAAGCTTCAATAGTAGATCAAGACATTAGACATATAAACTGCTGTCTCATGCAAGGGTTTTTAATAGCGTACATGGTCTTTGCCTAGATCCGAGTGTCGTGGTCCTCAAGCCCTGTGCCTCGCCGACTCTGAAAAGCCCTACAGCCAGCCCCGGAGGGTCTCCTCCGGTGGGCAGCCATTCTGTGCAGCAGCAAGCTGCGTCGGGTCTACGACAGGAAAAATGTCAGGTGACTGTGATCGCGTCTCCATGGAGACGCGTGTTGTTCGCATCATTTGCCACAGTGCGCATTATGGGTTGCAGCATCTGGAGAAGCATATCTAGAGAGCATCACGAGCAGGGACGAGAAGGTTTACAGAACGAAATTTCATTCTGTACTGTGGATGTTCCAAAAAGCTATTCCTGCCTTAAGGGCAGTGGCCCTAGACCGGCCTCGAGTCAGATTTCCCTTGTTCCATGAAGCTGCTTCCATCACCAGCAGTAAAGTCAGTCAACCGTTACGAAACCCTCATCAGCTAAGCTCAGTGTTGAGTCATGTCCCAGTTGCTTCCTCTGTTGAATGAATCATCACCTCAGTTGTCGTGAAGTGATCATGCAAAAAGGTGGGTGGCGTGTCAGTAGTGTTCCCCAGAGAGGCCATCTACGTGCGTCCGGGCCACTTGGATCGCACTCGAACTCGGAAGAGTCCTTCAGATGAAGATGTTGACAAAGCCGATGTCCTCGGGGGAGACAACATTAATGAAGTTGAAGATCCAGTTATTGAGGGCGGCAATGCCAGCCTCGGTGGCGTCACCATTCTTGACATCCTCGCGGATCTTCTCGACGGAAGCCTTGATCTCGTCAAGCATGACGGCGAGGAACAGATGAACCACGCCAGGGATCAAGACGATGATCATGTGGCCAACAGCGGATCCCAGAAGGACAGTGGCAAGGACGGCGTCAGGAACGACGAACCCGACAGTGAAGCAGATGACCGCGCTGTAGTCAATGTTAGGACAGTCATTCAAGACAAAAAGAAGCATGAGTGTTACTTACAGAACAGTGCCAGTGTTGAAGATGTCAAAGTCGGGCTGAGCATCCTCGTGAAAGCCGATGAGCAGTTCGATGATTTGAATCATGATGGACAGCTCACGAAGAACTCCAGCTGTCTTGTGCTTGAACTGACGTTCCTGGTAACGGCCGTAACGACGAGCAAAGTACCAGTGCTCTAGATCACAGTCAGCAAATATGTCGTGAAGAAGACAGAAGGAGGGAGAGATGACTTACCACGGGAACCACGAAGATTGTTGGCGTAGGCCATGGCATTGCCGTAAGCCTCGATGGCGGCGAGGCGAGCGGCCATGAAATGCTTGGTATACTGACGGCGATAGTTGAAGTCATGCTTGAGGTTCGTTCCAACACAGATCACCTCAAGATCAGTGCCTTCGACCTTCATACCGCGAAAGAAAGGACGGCTGTCATGGTGGTCGACGAGATCCTCATGGTGAGAATGGGTGTAGAGAACGAGGGCCTTCTCGTCGTTCTGCTCGGTGGTAGAAGCCATGACGATGAAATGTTTCTTGAACCTGGAAAGAAGAGAAACAAACAGACGAGTGATGAGATAAAATCAAAGAGATTGTGCGGGTAGTAACAGATGCTGAAGGGGCTTTGTGCTGAGGGGCAAAGGGAACGCTGCGCTTCGCGGCAAACTCTTCGAAGAAGAAAAGAATGCTTTGAAGAGAAGAGAAGAATGCTTGGAATGATACTTCTTCTCGAAGAGAGAGTGCGGTGCGAAGAGAAAGTGAAGGGTGTTTGGGAAAGATGTTGCTCTTAGGGAAGAAGAGGAGAAGCGGGGAGGGTTTGTTTTTCTGAGCTGGCACAGATTATATATTTGCGTGGGCACGCTTGACACTGGCACTGGCACTGGCAGGATGGGTTGCTTATCCGCCAATCTTGAGCGTGTCCCTCTTCGGAAGAGTTCCAGGGACTTCGCCCACTACGGACGGTTAGGTCCCAGGGGCTTGATATTAGAAATTCAGTGGCCTCCAACAGCTACACTCCCCGTATGCCGATATTCAGAGCCCTACATAGCCTCTAAATGAAGACCTGGTGATGCATCATGCCCCCTAACGTGCCTGTGCACGCCCAAGTTGTCCGACACCTTACACCCTCCCAAGTCCTTGAGTCCAATACAGCTCGTCAGAAGTCAGTTCTTTGTTCTCTTCGTCTCCCTGCATGTCAGAGAACTTCATCTAACACTCTACGTTGCAAGGCAGTCTTGGTGCATCCTGAAGCTTCGCCCCCGACCAGAGCAGCGCCCGTTAGTTCGCTTCAGATCTACTCCACGACCCTGATCTCGTCCCAGACACCCCTACGCTCCTCCAAACGACCTCTCTCGAGCTCTGACAATACACGTTTACCAGTTATTTACATCGCTTCCAACTGAGTCGAGCGAAGCCTGGCTCTGTACACGGTCGCACCCTTGGAACTCGGCCTCTGCAAATCTCCTGGGCGAGCTGTACAGGTCTAACATCGCTTTCTGTCAGTATAAACGCTCTGTACTATTTCTTTAAGTCTCTGGCTAACTGGCATTTAGTATTCACCTCGCGAAAATTGTTCCGCTGCAAGGTCTGGTGCTCTGGGTGTTCGCCCAGGACGACCCTTCCCTCCCTCACGCACTCTCAAGAAAGAATCATCGCCCAAGAATCGCATTTCCTCAAGGAAAAGCTTCTCGACTATACACTTACGCCAGGGGCAAGTTCCCCTATTCCATCAGGGGGGGTTGTGAAGCAACTGTGCTGACTTACACCACCAAGCAGATCCTACGAATCGACACCATGAGAAGATTTCAGTTCCTTCGATCCAGACCGTGGCTACCTTCGAACGTCTCTAGCTTCTTGCACAAGATATCCTACTTTGCGCTGGGAACGGTTCTGGGTGGAAAGGGGGCTGGTGACCTTTGGTACACCACGCACCGTGCCAACCCTCGATACTATCTAGTCCCTAACAACCAGGGCTCTCGCCGAACACCTATCAGAGCCAGTATGGCAGCTGTGGCTTCTTCGGAGTACAAGAGTATGTGGGCACTCTTCTCCGAGCTGACTCGAAACGTGCGCCCAAAGGCTATCCTGGTACCATTCGACGCTTTCCATTGCCGACGTAGACGGAGGGCAGTACAGTCAGGGGGTATCTCAGGGGTGGGGCAAGGACGGCTTCAAGAATCAGCATTGATCTTCTTGATGCTCTTGTTCGGCGTTTACAAGCACATTTGAGTTTGTGGGGAAGAGGATGCGTCTCACACGGCAAGGTATCACCACCATCTCACACTTCCGAAGATTTACTAACGACTGTCCAGTTACCAGTCCTATACCCTTCCTCCCTCGAGCGTTCCGACATCTCAAGGATATATCCGACCCGGCTTACTAGGCCTGTAGTGCCAGGATTGGTTTCTCGTCGACGGGGAAGTAAGAGAAGAGACAGCAGTTACAGGATCTCGAGGTCAATAATGGGAATTTTGGAAGTCGGGTCTACGGATAAGAGCTTCTCAACATCTATACACACAGTTCCTAAGAATCTACTACAATTCTGAGGATTCAGGGAGGACGGGGAAGACTACAACAGATCTGACAGAACAAGATTGAGCTGTCCACCAGGATTCGAGCTGAGTACTGAAGTAGGCCGGGTCGTAGAGCCCCCTGAATTCCACCTATAAAATTAAAATCAATTTCCAACTTTTCCAATTATTTACTTATATCTTTCTTTCTTTTCTGCTGTTCCCCATGTTCGAATTTCACGTCTCCTCGCACTCGTATCCTGATTCAGCGCAGGTGGCTCTGCCGATGTTGGTCGCGGGGCGTAGCGGCATTGGCTATCGACAGATGTATTACAGCATGAATATCCCAGTAATTTACAGGGGCTTCAGCTGCTGTAGTACCCTAATGTTTCCCCCACTGCTCATCGTAAACCGTATTGCGGCAGTTTGCACTGCCATCACCTCCCTCGCCCACCACGGTCATCGCCAGTTGTAGCATTTCGCAAGCTATTTCAAAGAGGTCCGGATCTTGTGAGTGTGGTAGATCTTGAGTATGTATAGCTGACCTGTCGATAGAATCCTAACATATCCCATCACGAGCCTCCGAGTACAAACCATCAGCTGCAGAAGCGACAAGACCCAACATGAAGTCCTCGACTCCCTCTCATTGGCCTCCTCTGGCTCCCTCTAGCCTTTTCGTACTGTCCTCCAACTGGCCCAGTCCTACCTCCTCCAAAGGTTCCCGCAGACGGTAATCTCACTGAATCGTTGGCTGAAAGCCTCGAGGATCCCGTGCGGTCAAGCAGTTGTGGAACGTTTCGACAAACTCCTTCTCCGTCAAGATTACCAACAAGAACGAGACTCTCTCCAGGTTCTACCATACCCTGACAAGACTGGTGTTGAAAAGTTGACCAGGAGTTCCACCTCTCGTGTAGCAAGGGCCACAGAGATCTTTACCGTCTTGGCCCTCCTGCTCCAGGAGGACATCAACCTCGAGGATCTCGGTTTGAAACAGCTGTCAGAGTTAGCCAAGAACAAACACTACAAGGTCATCACGCTTAGGATGCTGGTGAGCCAGCTTGACGGTGTTCCTCCTGGAAGCAGCAAGTCCTGCTCTGCTCTTCTGAGTCGCTCCCCCCTCTAGTTCACTAACACGGTGCAGGATGTGCTTTTGATCTTGCTCAAGATCTTGAGTTCAAGACTCTCCGTGCTCTAGGTTTCCTGGGGATATCACCAGCCCCTGGCTCTGCCGTCTGCCACACTGCAGACACTAGACTGTGTACTCGTTCCGGTCAGTAGTCTCTCTTCAGCCATCCTTACCCAACTTGAAACAATCTTTACACAGAATTCTTCGAATCCCTCAGGGGCAACAACCTCGAGCAGCGTACTCCAACAGTGGTTTCATCATCCTGGTCTTTGTTCAGAGAAGGTGACCTCGATGAAGTTCAAAGACATGGTCTATGATAAGATCTCTAAGTCCCTGAACCTCTCCTCGGCCACTGGCTCCGGGCTTCAAGATCCGTCACAGGCAGTGTTTCCCCCTGACGGCGGGTTCGAGCTCATCTCTATCCCTCTGGGACACTAGGGCCAGGAAGCCAGCTTATCTCTCTTCTCTAAATCAACTACTGACTGTTGGAAAGAACAGCTGGGTTGCACACAGTCTCTAAAGACCTCGCAAAGCTCGACCGCAGCACTCTCCGCTACGACCTCCCTTCCACACCCCGAGCCGACCTCTGGCTCAAGCCTACCTCGTTTCTCTCGACCGCTCAAGGGGCATTCGGCTGCCCTGGGAGATCTACCGAGTTTCAGACCTGACGCCTTCCTCGCGGCACGTCGACGTTTACACCAAAGCTAGCGACGGCGTCTTGTACGCTCCTTACATCGACATCGCCCCCGAATACGACGCTGTAATCACAATCAACACCGCAAAACCAGGCAGTTACACTACTAGAAGAGATCTACTGAATCTCATGGTTCAGGAGGTAGTGCGTTGCTTCAAAAGCCTAGCTCGCGAGCAGGCACGCAACCAGTATACCGGGAAATACACTGGCGACAAATACTCCCTCGTCATCACCGTCGACCAAGGTTCCAAAATTAATATCACAAAGTGGACGAGTCAGGGCGAGTCAGTTGAAGGCCTGGGCAGCCATCAGCGGCGGAAACAACCCCAACGTCGACGCACGCATCTACCCAACCAGCGAGAGCCAGCTTTGGCGTGTAGTATTCAAGGGCATCGTTTGAAAGAGGTCTAAGACATGTATTTACAAGGATTCCTGCGCCAACTGGTTCTCAATCGACCAGTTCCGGTATCAGGAGTTGCTTGTGGACGGGATCGACTTTGTCGGAATGACCAAGGGGCTCAAGATCCTAGGTTTATGGCAGAAGCTTTCAAAACACTTTAAGAGACATCATAGGATAGATTGTAATCTATGCAATTGATACGAAGGGCGTATTGTAGTCTAGACCCAAACTTGATGGAGATTTTTCAAAGTACACACCACGGGCTAACAAGCAGCACGCATCACCATATTGATTTCCGTAGGCAGCTTCTGGGCACGCCAAAGAGTGTATCAAGAATTACATCATGCATTAACTACAAAGGAGTCATAATCCGGCTGTTTGCCCATCAAGGTCCCTTGCCGTTATCGAGTCCCCTGAATAAAGGGCTTGCAGTGCAGCCGATAGCAAACGACAGTGCATGTTCAGCCGGTTATTCAGGCACCAGTTTACTCATACGGTGACTGTAGGTTTGCGGCACTGTGCCTGACCTTTTTGGCGGCACGAACTTACAGATGTTCTGCGCCGAATTTCAACTTCCGCTCGCGCACACCTCCTCGACCAAACACCAACGGCACACGATATCAGAGCATGGTATCTGAGCATTCTCTACAACTTTAAACCACACGCATCACCAGGTATGATACTCCTTCAAGTTCAGAGAACATCATGCTTATCTTACTCTTCAGTTTCTTCAGTTGCGCAAGCAGCCCAAGCCATCAGTTCACCAGCTTCTCCCATCGGCTCTGAGCAACACCACAAAGGTACAGTCACATCTCACTCCACGCTTCAGTACTCTCTCAGATAGCTAACAAGTTGTTTCTCTAGAAAATGTGCTGGTTCGACGTTGCCCCCTGCAGAATGGTCTGTGGCCACAACGGCCCAGACGAACTCCTTCGCATGCGCTGGTGCTGTGAAAATAAGCCCTGCGGAGACTACCACATCAACTACCTTGGTCTGACACGCAAGCGAGACCCGTGCGTCCACTGCATTGTCGGCCGAAGCTGGGTTCTGGTGACTGGTCGATGGCGCCCATTTTCCATTCTGATGTGAGGGGGCGGCCAAGCCGAAGAGAGTTGACCTACACCTCGTCTTTGATCCAGGGGGATGTGATCGGAAAGGAAATTTCATGGATGGGAATGGGGCTTAAGGCATGATTTCAACTTGGTTCTTTTATGAAGCCAAATCGCACTGCTGGCATTACCATGCTGTAGCTAGTAACAAGCATCTTCTGAGTCACTCCACCACCATGCGCCACATCGTGATGCACTGCCCATCTTGTGATGTATGTACTATTTCCTGTCCAAGGCAGCACGCAACCTTTGATTTTCTCTTTCTTCATGAATTGAATGAAGATGCTATTTTTTGTCCCTTGGTAGGAAATGCTAATTCGCATGTTGTCTTGGAGCCTCTTTTTCATTCTCTCTCCACTGCGCCTGAATTCCGCAGTACAAGTGTATGTGCAAAGACACAACACCAAGAATTAGACACCAATTACATCTCCAAACTCTGCCTCCTTCAACCTCCACTCTATCAATCCCAAATAAAAGGAGTCAAGGTTTGTTCCCTGCAAGTCTATAATACAACCCTGCCAGCCAATCAGCGCTGTGGACACGTCGGTGGGTCGTTGATGGTCTAGGTACAAGTCTCACCCACGTCAACGTCCGTCCATCAAACCTCCCAACGAACCCCCCCGACGTAAAGTTCCAATGTCCCCTCGACCATGACGCCGTCCCTGGGCTCGACTGTCCTCCGCCTCCTAGCCATCTCATCAGCCTGGACGCCTCCGACCCAAGTCCAAGCCCAAGCCCAGAACCAGGAGCCCAATCGCGCCGACTCGTCGACGTCCACCACCGTCTCGTCCTGCGATGCCCGAACCATCAACTACATCACCCATACCCTCCCACAGTCCTGTCTGACGAGTTCCTGGTCAAGCGCAACACCCTCGACCGCCAATGCGACCGCCGATGCCTCGTCCAACGTGACCAGCAGCGATGCGCCGCAGTCCTCCAGCGCAGACGCCGAGTCCCAGTCATCCACCCCCGCCGCCTCCGCCGAGGGCGAACAAGATGCCGCTGGCGAGGAACCATCAAAGCCCTTCATGTCCTTTGAGGACTGGAAGGAGATGATGCTTCGGCAGACGGGGCAGGACCCCCAGGACCTGCGATCCCGAAAAACCCAGCCTCGCCGTGCAGACGACAGGATACCCCCAGACATGGGCCACGCCGGCCTCGGTGAGGAGGACGAGATATCTCTCAACTTTGACAGCTATCTCGATAACGCCGGGGAGCAAAAAGACCGCCCCTCTGGCGACGACGTCGAGGCTGCGGGGAGGGACGGCGCAGGCAAAGCCGTCGCGTACGAGGAAAGCGGCTCCATCCACAAGAGCAGAGACGCCGGCAAGACATGCAAGGAGCGCTTCTCCTACTCGTCCTTTGACGCCGGCGCCACCGTCCTCAAGTCGAGCCCTGGCGCAAAGAACGCCAAGGCCATCCTCGTCGAGAACAAGGACTCGTACATGCTCCTCGAGTGCTCGGCCCCGCGCAAGTTCGTCATCGTCGAGCTCAGCGACGACGTCCTCATCGACACCGTCGTCATTGCAAACTTTGAGTTCTTCTCCAGCATGGTCCGCCTATTCCGTGTCAGTGTTAGTGACCGCTATCCCGTTAAGCCCGACAAGTGGAAGGAGCTCGGTTCCTTTGAGGCGAGGAACTCGCGAGATATCCAACCCTTCCTGGTGGAGAATCCGCAAATCTGGGCCAGGTATGTCCGGATCGAATTCCTGACTCAGTATGGCAACGAGTATTATTGCCCGGTGTCATTGATCCGTATCCACGGCTCTCGAATGCTTGAAATGCTTGACTCGTGGAAGGACACTGAATCAGGGCGTGATGATGAGGAGCATGAGGAGCCTCATCAAGGACTGCCCAGTCCAGAGGATGAAACTGCAAAGCCCCAGGAGACTGAGAAGCCTCAGGAATCGATTGTGCCAACTTCGACAGAAAAGATGCCGTACTGTGAAGTCGATGACCCCACGAAGCTGTTCTTGGCCCCATTGGTATGCACCGTCTCGTTCAACGCAACGACAGGCAGAGTCCCCAGCCAGCCTGGTACCAGTTCTATCGAGGGAATTAGCGCAAGCTCTCAGAACGTATCAACAGAGGATAGGGAACGGAATGGAACCTCGACACCTCACGTTCGTAGGGCCGAATACCCAGCGACGGAAGATGCCACATCCTCGTCATCTTCATCCATCGCCTCTCCAAGCGCAACACCAGCCATCTCACCAACCAGCCCTTCTTCCATATCTTCATCAAGCGCGAGCACTAGCTCAAACTCGACGGCCCCAGCAACGAGCTCCAAGGCGGCTGCCACCTCATCCACCTCCGCCTCCAGTTCAGCCTCCACACCCATCGCAAAACCCTCACCAGCAAACCCGGCCAACCTCAAGAACCGCACGACCGCCACGACCTCGAATTCCCCCGCGTCCCCCACCGTTCAAGAAGGCTTTTTCAAAGCCATCTCCAAGCGTCTCCACCAAGTCGAGTCCAACCTCACTCTCTCCCTCAAGTACGTCGAGGACCAGGCCCGCCACATGTCCGATACCCTCCACCGCACGGAGCAGAAGCAAATCTCCAAAGCGACCCTGTTCCTCGACAACCTCAACCGGACCGTCCTCGCCGAGCTGCGCTCCGTCCGCGAGCAGTACGACCAGATATGGCAGTCCACCGTCATCGCACTGGAAAGCCAGCGCGAGCAGTCCAACCGCGAGATCGTTGCTCTCAGCACCCGTCTGAACCTTCTCGCCGACGAGGTCGTCTTCCAGAAGCGCATGGCCATAGTGCAAGCCGTGCTTCTTCTATCCTGCTTGTTGCTCGTCATCTTCTCTAGGGGTGTGTCCCTCCCTTACCTTGCGCCCTTCATGGACCAGGCCAGTTTGGCCTCGTATGACGCCTCGGCTTCGTCACCAGGTCGTGTTCGCGCTCTGTATGGGAATTCATACGATACCGATGGGGAAGATCCGTCTCTGTTGACGCCTCGGCCGAGAGCAGATGTGTCTTCTGCTGATCTTCGTCGTCGTACCTCGTTCGTCGACAACTCTAGGCTCGAATGCGAGCAGCTCTCGCCGCCCCCAACGCCTGGGCCTGGTGACGGTTATACATCTTCGACAGATGCCCCTCTCCCGTCTCATGACACCCAGTCTGCTGTCCTCCGTCGCTCCCCTGCCATGCATTCAAACAACTCACGTAAACCCTTACCTGCTTTGCCTGAGAATCCCTCATCTCCATAAAATTGCGGCTGGCCGCATAGATAGTAATGGCGTATTTCTTCGGCTACTAGATGGTTAGAGGTACTTTGTCATAACGTGATATACTTCGCAGTGACATGATGGGGACGCCAGCTGCCAAGCACCGACACGCGCACACATGCATCACTGCCAAACTTTTTGATGAATATCTTTGATTCCATATAGCTACCAAGAGCTATTTGTTCCTGTGACTATTCGAGACCACCAATCGAGATAATGCAGACCAGGCCATAGCCTTCAAACCCCAGGAAAAGCCTTCGAAATCGAATTTTGTGCGTCAAGCCAACGGGCGTAATGCCAATGTGCCTCAACGGAGCCGACCACTCAAGGAGCAAAATGACTTTTGAAAAAAATCAAAAATCAAAATGACTTCTGAAGATGGAGAGTGATGTGATCCAAGCCTCAACGACGCATGTTGAGGTTGCGGACGTAGTAAGGTCCAATGGTGGTCTCAGACATCTCTTCCAAGACGGCGAGACGGGTGCCACGGTCGTACTGCGAACGACGACGACGCTGTTCATCGCGATAGTGCTGACCAGCGTTTGGGGTGAAGAGGCCTTCGGCAAATGGAGTCAGCATATGGACCAAGACTGGGTTGGGAAAATACTTACCGACATGCTCGGCATTCTCGCAAGATCGCTTCATCTTAGAGTGGTTGTCAGGACCAGGGAACGGTTCCTCGCGACCGACCAACTGCTGGTCCTCGCAATGATCGGTGTAGAACAGCTTGGCACATTAGATCAGAAACAGAGAAGGATCGTGGAAACAACTCACCTTAGGTCGATAATGATCGGCCTCCAACATCACGGAGGAATTCCGAAATTTCTGAACAAGGCAGTCTTTGCCTTGAATGGCTAAGCCGTGTCAGTTGTCGCCGCCTCGTCCAGCAAAGCGCAAACTTACTTGCATAGGAAACTTCAGCAACCTTGTCGGAACGGAAAAGATTCCTATCGCGCGGTCAGATATAATAGAACCAGAGGCCCTAGTCGATTACTTACCAGCGCTTGTTGGCACGGTGCTCAACAAACTGCGTCACCAAGTCAGTTGTGCCTATACGTAAGCTCCATCATAGACGTTTGACATACAGGGATGATATACTCGGCCTAAGAGTGGTCAGCATGGAACTTTGAGGAGAGTGGAGTGTGTCGGGACATACCTTGGCAAAGTTGATGAAAGCGTAGCCAACGCTAAAAAGAATCAGCAGTGATCATGCCCACGTAGCAGAATTAACTTACTTGCAGTCGTTGGCAAAGTCGATGCGCAAGTACATAAAATCGTACTTTCCAAAACTCGACTCGTCAACGAAACGCTTCAACATAGGCTGGTCAACCTTGTTGGGAATGTTTCGCAGCATGATCTGTTCGGAAATCAGCATCAAAGGGGGTCGACGAGATAGCATGAGGGAACTTACAGTGGTGCGACAATCACGGCCCGAGATGACCTCCTGGAGATCAACGTGATTAGTCGCATTATTGGCGCGACTAGGGCGATGTCCGCGGGGCTGTCGTCGAGGGTCCCATCGCGTAAGCATGCCGTGGTTCCCGAAACCATAGCCGTTCCCGTTGCGGTAACGAGAAGGGGAGTGCATATTTGCACCGTTGCGGGACGTCATCGCAGGAGAAGGGGGGCCCTGGTAAACAGGTCCAACAAGCTGCATTTGACCCACTCCCTGCATCCCATACTGCATGCTGGCCGGAGCGGATGGAATGAGGTAAGGCATGTGGGCAGGACGGTTGCCACCTCCAGCTCCCTGCTGGCGGTTGGCGACATGCACCAGAGCAAGACTATGCATGGAAGACGTAGGGTCGCCTCCGCCATTGACAGTTGCTTTAATGACACTTGGGCCAATAGGTGCAGTAACCTCGAGGTGAAGTCCCTGACAAGCAGCGTTAGCTATCGTCTGGATGTCTTTAAAGCTTTGGGACGAAAGGAATACTTACGTGTGGAGTGATACCGTTGAAAACTCTGACGGCGTTGATGGCGTCCGCGACCTTGCAAAACTGGGCGATGGCACGGAAAGATCCATCACCGTACCCGAGCTGCTTGACGAGTCCAAACAGCTGGCCATGCGCGTTCAGGACGGCCTTGGCAACCTCCACGACCTGGGTAGGGTCGGCGACAGACCCAAATGGAGGAGAAGCAAAAATTGCGACCTGTCCCAGATGCGTGAGTCGCTGGTCGCCAGCATACTCGTAACCATGCTAAGAAACTCTGTTAGTTTATTGACAAATGAAATAGTCGTCGGTGAGAAGACTTACCTGAGTAATGTTTCCGTGAAGGAAACCGTTGATCCATCCATTCTTCTGGCGGAGGACAGTAGAGGCCCAGCCAGCGTCGCGGAGATCCTCGAAGCTGATGTAGACGCTACCATCAGCAGTTGAGAGGTTCCGGCCACCATGGAGCTGGACTCCGGTCTCCTTGGCCTTTTCCTGACGATATGTTAGATTCTTCGTTCACCCGGTTAGCAACAGATGGTACGTACGGTGAGGAAGTGTGCGACTTCAGCCACAGTGACGGTGACACTACCACCGGAGACCTCGATCAGGCGAGACACACCCAGGTCAGTGCTGAGGAAATCGGCGACTCCATCATCCTGCTGATGAAGAGCGGAAGTCGGCTGAAAAGCCGAGGCCATGGGCGAAAGTTCGGTAGACTGGCCAGGGAGGGTGGATGGGCCAGCGAAGGGATCTTCTTCAACGTGAGGATAGAAACGCGCTCGAACAGTAGAGGCGCCCGAAGTAGTACCAGCGAAGCTGTCCGGGAGGTCGATGGCACGATCCTTGCCCTTGGCAGCCTTGGAGGCACCCTCCTCGGTGGAGTACAGGGCGATGTGAGCGTCCTGGGACGACTCAGGCGAGACCTGAAACGAATCAACTGGACCATTGTCCGAGGGAGGTGAGACTTCATTCCCGAAGGCGAGATCACAGCGATGAGCCATGTTGCCTTGGTTTGCCATGGTACGAGATTTGAACAAAATGACCAAGTGTTAGATCAAGAGCAGGTGGTTGCTGTATGCGATGCTTCCGAAAGGAAGCTGAATGAGAAAGAGATATACGATCAAGATCAAAGAAACGAAGATCCCGGGTTCACTACCAAGCGGGTATGGTGAACCAGGAAGATGTTGTTGATGTTTGATGGTGCGAGGGTGCGAGGGTGAGGAGAGGGAAGGGAAGAAAATCTGGGAGGGGAATCAAGTTGGGGGGGTGATGGGAGAGAATCTTGTGGAAGGGGAGGGAGGGTTATTGGGAAATTTTGCCCTGGCCGGAGAAAGAACTGCGCGAAGGGAAGGGGCGGCTCACGAGCGTGGATGCTTTGTCACGGCCACGTTCTGACGGTCCGTTGCCAGGTTATCAGACGGAAGGAGCCACACCCATTGGACAATAAGGACAAAGGCGATCGAGTCCAGTGCGAGACAGACGTACAGCATAGAGTTTACAGGGGTGGTGTGTCTTGGCACGCATTTACTTTGATATAGGGAGGTCGACTGCTGTCCATATCCCCTGGGACGAGGTCTACTGGCCTTGCACGCCCCCCGAGTTCACTGTAATGCCCTGAGATTCCATTGAAGCCTTCCGCCTAATTAATTTTGATTCATTCAACTTGAATTGCCATTTTGTGCGCTCGCTTCGTTTGGTGGTGATGAGCCTCTGTTCCGCGGGTTGATCTCAAGCTGTAGCTGGGCCGTCAGGGTCACGGCTACGGATGCCAATTCATCCACGCCAGCCACGTTCTAACCTGAGGCAGTTCCTCCCAAACGTGCTCTCACATCCAGTCACTCCATACCCATGATCCTAAAACCATGGTGTTGATATTCATTGATATTTCGTAGAGTGTGTGACCTATGCAGGTAAGTCTACATGCATTGCACTCGATCATTTTTGAAAACCATGGCACATTAGAAGGATCTCTTCCTTCATAAATTATTATTCCATAGATATTGGATGCATGCAAATATACTAGACGTGTCTTGCTGTCTTGGTTCTTCCCAAATGTGCTGTGATGGCGTCGCTGGCGCGAGGGCATTCAGGGTGTGTCGGCCCCTCTAAACCACTACCGTCAGCGCGAGCCCCCTGAAGTTTTACCACCAAGGTACGTCCCGTTCGCCAAAGATTCAGGCTCCATTCTTTACCATTTGAAGCATACAGTCAACGCCCTGAGTGATCTAGCCCAAGCCCCTTTGTCCATGTTTGCTTCGTTTGGTTTCCAACGCATCCCCCTTTGGTGGTAGGTATTCTTCCTCGACCTGCAGGAAGCTTTGAATAAGGTTCATGCACGCAAGCAAACATATGGATGTCTAGCCGGTTCAACGTCCCCATTGTGACCCACCAGATCTTTGTGTCAGGGACGGGTCGCCATCCATACACCCCTGGGTGGGGGGTGAAGGTTAGCAAGTGCCGGGCGGCGGAAACCGAGGTCGGATCCAATGCCATCGTCACTTTGTTCACATTTATTTCTGCCAGGTATTGCACCAGCGAATCTGACAATACATTATACATTGGAGTACTAACCAAATATGACTGTTTCAGTAGATTGTCTGACAGGTTCCAGCTTGCTCAGCCCATCTGGTAAGTGATTGATGTCCCAATCTCCTTCTGTTACTCTCCGCTGATCAGTCTCCTCGGTTACAGTGTCTCCGAAGCGTTGCTACCGTGCTCGCGGCGTTCCATCGATCGCACACACCCGACATTCCCGACGGCCCTGCCAGACCCTCAGGGGCTTGCTCACCGGAGACACCGAGGCCATTGGTCTATGTTGATTCGCTTCACTACAGTACACTTTACGAGACCCAAGCCGGGAAGTCACACCTTGAAAGGAAGATGGTTGGTGCTGCGAGACTCGTCTATCGCGAGAAGGGTTTGTCAAACACCCTCTTCGATCATCCATACAGACAATCCAAACTGCTGACTTTGATACCAGGTTAGCTTTGCCAACTCCATAGAGCTTGTTCCATAGCCTTTCAATATTCTTCGAAGAACCAAGCCGAACCTTGCACCCTTTGTCGAACCATCGATTCCCAGTTCCGAGACACACGGTTGACGAACAGCGACCCGCCCATGAAGAGAATAGTTGGACAAGATCGAAGAAACGCAAAGGAGATTCTGAGGTATCAAGACTTCAGCCGATCAAGAACGCTAAGGACTGCCGATCTGACAAGCTCGAGCCAACAATCTCGAGTTCAGAGGGGAGCGCTCATCACAGAAAGTGCTCTCAGGAGCAAAGACTCCCAAGTGATACATCTTTAGAATGTACCAGTCACAGCAGTCATCCTCTCGGGGGGTGAACTTTGAGGTAGGACATCCTGAAGAGGTAGCACACTCGAGAGGACTCCCCCAAAGCGTTCTACGCTCTAGGGGGGCACTCTTGATAGGTGATACCCTTCGAGATAGTTTCTCTGCCCTTTCAGGAACAGGCAAATACCAGAGCCTATACGCACTAAGTGTGTTAGATTCTATTCATGTGGCCAGCGTTAGGGTGCGTGTCTAAATGTGCTTTAGGGTCGTTTCAGCTTCCAGTGGCCTTACAGCCCTCCCCCAGGGATCGCTTACAGCAAGGTTTGGTATTGGTGGTTGCGCCGGAGCCTCCAATGCTGTTATCACTTGTGAGTAGCAGGGAGTTTCTTCGCTTTTGTCACACTAACACGCTTTCTAGACTACAGCTCCCTTCCTCACTATCTATCGTTCGCGGTTATCCCATCAAGGGCCGGCTTCGACAATAACAAAGAACACAATAGTGCCCTCGCTCACAAGAGCACGATCCTCCCATGGCCGCTCCATGTCTCTACTCTGCGTCTCCTACAAACCCACAAACTTGAACTCAAGTATTTCGGTGCCCAGCGATACCGTCTACTAGTTGGTACCGTTATTTACTTCCATGACGCTTCCAAGAGGATTTGTCGGTTACGCTATCAAAGAACATAATTAGATACACAAGACAGCATTAAAAACCCAATGCTGGAAAGCACCGTAACCTTAATATAAGCTCTATGGCGATAGCCATAGCATCTCGGTGGAAAGATATGTCTTGTCGTATAAGATGATACCTTTCCTTTTCCTTAGAGAGGATAAACTCCCTGGCCTCGTCCTCTGTGTCAGGGGGAAGACCTGGGGAGCTAAAAAGGGCATCGGGTTAAAAAGGCTTGAAGGGTAAAGACGCGAGTGAATTCACAATATATCCGAACACATTGGTTGGTACCGTTCAGTTATGTTTTGGGGGGCAAATTTATCCTCAGAAGAAACCTGGGACCTTGTATGACCTGTACCCTATCTTTGTAGAGCCTGGCATCAATTTCAAACCCTGATGACCCCCAACTTGCTTGTCTTCAGCCCATTGTCCTTCCCAAAGAGCGAGCAACTCTCGCACCTCCAGTACTTATATAGCTGTATCCATTCAACCTCGTAAGCCCTACCGAATACCTTGGTTGTAGTATATGGTGTGCAAAGTGGCATCCCTAGGACGTGACTTTGAAGTACACCGTGCAACGTATTCTTCCTTGGCAAGAACAGAAACCTCACTTTTTACATAACCATGCGCCTCCGCTTTTGAAATCCGACACTAGTTCAAGATCAATCTCCTATGATATTCTAGATCCTCTGCATGAGTTCGCCGTGGTATGCCGTAGGGATGCGTTCGGGGGCCAGCACCCTAGTGATTACATGCAAGAGAACATCGCCTTTCATAGGATCAGCAGATGTCTTTCCGATATCCTCTTTCTCAATTATCATGGAAGTAGTCCTTTTCTCTCAACCAAGACTTAGGCGACCAAAAGAAGATATGTCATACTTTCGCTTTACCAGACTGTCGTGGATGAATCTAGGTGGATTTACCTACCCTATACCTTATGTCGCGATCGCAGTTCCAGCCTTGGAGACGCAAATCGTTGGCCCGCAGAAAGTGAAAAACTAATGTCTACTAGCCCCCAATTGTTCGTTTCTGGTCTGACCACCCTCCCTGAGTTCCACTCGTGATGGGCTGGTCGGTTAAGCCGGCTTTGGTGAATTGTAAGACTCTGTTAACAAACTCCAAACGGTCTCGCACCAGAATTTTTTTGGTTTCATTATGAAAGACTCAAGGCATTTATCAAAGACCTCAAGATCAGAAAATTAGACAAACATCTTTATAATGTATTTTCTGGCCACAAACTGATTCTGTCGTTGATTTCATCCAGCACACAGGTTGACATGTCGTCGTGTGTGGAGTGTGGCTCGTGTCTTCAGCCTCACGTGGCTCATGCGCTAAAGAGCTCGTCAAGCCTGTCCGTCCACCATCTCCTGCAGGCACCAGCTTGAGTGGGGCAATGGAAGCCTCGCCTTATCGAGAGGTACGTACCCCTTGATACACCGAGGGGAGCTCCAGGCAGGTTGCGACACGCGACGTCCAACGACACCCAACTCCATCGCCAATAGCTTCTCGCATCACCAGGTAGTAGGCATGCCGCGACGTCCACCTGCCGTGGATGACTATGCATCCGCGGTGCCTCATGTATGACTTCTCCTGGCTGGTGCTTGTTCCTGGGCTGTGCGCTAACCTCCCGTCTCCAGGTCATCCTCGCGTCTTCCGATGCCGAGTTCCTCGACCAGCTCATTCCCGTCCTTAAGGATGCTGCGCACTCGAACCGAACTCCTCTCCTGAACCAATGTTTGGCCCGCTATCACCAGGATCGTGAAGCCGAGATCGAACGTATAGGCTTGACTCGTCATGAGGAGTTCCTTGACTCCATCAACCATCTCCAGAGTGTCCGCGAGGAAACAGTAGCTCTGACCCATGACATCCTGAACCTCAACGAATCGATCGCCGATAGTACAAAGAAGCTGGCGGCCCAGAAAGAAGCCCTCGTGAATACATCCTCCGTTCGCCAGAACATCGCCGATGCCACCAATGCCTTGAACGACTCCCTGACCATCCTCCGTGCCGTCAACAATGCGCACGACCTCATCCGTCGCAAGAAGTACTATCCTGCTCTAAAATCACTCGAAGATCTACAAAATGAACACCTCGTACCCATCATCCAAAACCGCTACTCCACTCAGCATCGGCTGGCCGATGTCATCCAAAAATCCATCCCCGCCTCCCAGAAAGCAATCTCTGAGGCCGTAATGACGGATCTCAACACATGGCTGTACCGTATCCGAGAAACATCCCAGTTCCTCGGTGAGGTGGCGTTTTACCACACCGAGATGAGGAGGTCACGGCAAAAGAAGAGGATAGAGGATGACCCATTTTTGGCTAACTTCAAGTTGAACTCGGCCATTGAACTGGTCAGCGACGAGAACGAGGACTTTGATGTGTTGGACAATGAGGAGTTGCAGGTTGACTTTACGCCTCTGTTCGAGGCCCTCCATATCCATGAGGCCCTTGGCCAGCTCGAAAAGTTCCGCTCAGAATACGGTGCAACCCGACGACAGCAAAAGGATCTGCTACTTCCCAGCTCAATTGAGCTCCTGGCGGAGGATGAGTCGTCTCTGAGCAGCTTGCTAGAAGGAATATCAGGGTTCGCCATCATCGAAAAGGCAACGATGCGGCGAGTGCCACATCTACGATCTGCGGCTGACGTGAGTGACCGGTGCATTGGACTGACTGAGCCTTGGCTAACATGAGGCAATATAGGTCGAGGAGTTATGGGAGTCTATGTGCACCGCGGTCATCAACTTGACCTCGAAGTCTCTGAATGATGTTGCTGATGCGGAGGCACTCATAAAGATCAAGACCATCATTGCCCTCTTCATCCAAACAATGGAGGTAAGATACCGTTAACCCGTCACTCCTAGGGAGGGACTTGTCCCTGATGGCCTTACATGAGGCTAATATTAGTTAGGGCTGGGGATACACAGTAACTATGCTGGACAACTTCCTCCTCAAGTTGTTCGACAAGTACGCCGAGCTCTTGAAACGACGGTTTAGTGTGGACTTCCAGGAGGTTAGTCAGCCCTCTATTTCCATGCTACAGTCTGCTCACTGATTACATAGATCGTTTCTACCGATGACTACATGCCAATGGCCATCAACACACCCGAGGAGTACGAGAAAGTGGTTAATGTCAGCTGGTTCACTCAGGAAAAACCGGCAGACCAGCTCACGTAGGTGGTCCCCCTCACTCACTCGCGACTTACTGACCAGCTAGATTTCCCTGCGTGCTTCCCTTCTCCCAGATGTACCCCCTGTGCTGCATAGATATCCGGAATTTCCTGAACCAGTTCTACTTCTTTTCCGACGATCACTTCCAACACCCCAACGTCATTGACGAGACGCTCAAGAAGGTGGGTTGGCTGATGCACTGAAGTGACGTGATACTTACATCTGCTAGTCCCTGGACGAACTTCTCACAGAAAAGGTCTGTAAGTCGTTGGTTGAGCGTCTGAGCTCCCAATATTTGGGCCAGATCGTGCAGATCCTTATCAACTTGGAGCACTTTGAGATTGCCTGTCAAGAACTCGAGCAGCTGCTCATTCGGGCACGCTCGTCGACCTCGGCAGGCGGCCCGGTGAAGTTGAATGCCACCGAGTCCTTTAGGAACAACAAGAAGACTGCTGAGAAGCGAATCTTTGAGCTCGTCAACTCTAAGATTGACGATCTCGTCGATACTGCGGAATATGAATGGTGCGTTCCCGAGATACACATGGGTTACTCTTCTAATAAGCTCTATAGGACGGCGACGACGGTCGAACCGGAGCCGAGCAACTACATGCAGACGCTGACTCGGTACTTGTCTAACATCATGAACTCGACCCTGCTCGGTCTGCCAAGAGAGATCAAGGAACTCATTTACTTTGACGCACTGAGTCACACTGCCAACAAGATTCTTGTATGCTGGTCCTGCCCCAATTCCTGAGATTCCCCTCCGTGCTCACACTCTGCAAGGCCCTACCGCTCTCACCTGATGTGAAGCACATCAACCCCAACGGTGTGACAGCCCTCGCGCAGGATGTTGAGTATCTTGTGCAGTTCGTCGACAGCCTCGAGAACGGACAGATGCTGCGGGAGAACCTGGACGAACTCCAACAGACCATCAACCTCCTCCAGACGGACAACCAGGACGAGTTCTTTGACATTTCTACACGCAACAAGAAGTACGGACGTGTGGACGCCCTGAACGGACCAATGCTGCTAGAAAAGTATGCTTTCTTGTACACCTTGCCATCACAAGTTCCCAAGTTAATGACAAACTACAGATTGACACCCATCGCGGCCAGTCCCGTTAGAAGCGCGCCTCTGGCCAACTTTTCTTCACGATTTGGCATGAACAGGTAAACAAACAGGTAGTGCCACGAATGTATAAATGCAAGCAGTTCAGCCTCTGCCGTCCCACTACCGGGGCGGCGGCTGAATGTCTTTTCTGTTCAATTGCAATGAGCGAGTGTTTCTTCCTGTAATGTGCAGTCCACCAGGTCTACCTGGGAAGCTAATTGTGTTTGCAAACAAAGCATAAATTCCGTTACGCCAGACATCCTTTCCATCGTGAGCCCTGAGCCGGGCCGAGCGATTGCCCAAATTTGTACACCCAAGTATCATTGCCTCATTTCCTTGCCTCTAAGGATCAAGCGCTTGAGATAGGGACGCATAACATGCCCGAGTGTTTACTCGAATTCTTCCGAGGACATGGGAGCCTGCGCCTTGTTAGTGACTAGCGATCGACCGAAGACCGGAGATCATACCTGCTGGGGAGGCATGGCCGAGTAAGGGTACATGCCCTCCATCTCGCCGTACATGCCTGGGGGCTGGGTCTGTCCGTAGGCGGCCTGAGGAGCTGGGACAGCCTGACCGGGGTACATGTTGGGCTGGTTACGGTAGTCCTGCTCAGTGAGGCCGTGTCCGCCCATGTAGTCGGGAGCGCCCATGGGATGAGGCTGGTTAGGAGCCTGGGGCATGCTGGCATGCTGACCGGGCATCTGACCTTGGCCGGGAGCTGCAGGAACAGCCTGAGGGGCGGCAGCCGTCTGGGTGGTCCGCTTCGCGTGGGAGGAAGCCTCCTCGCGGGGGACAATGTCGATGAGGAAGTCGAACATGTCGGACTTGGCTAGGGCGGACGCGATATCGGAACGCTGCAGGGTGCGGCGCTTGTTCTCCTCGGCGTGGATCCAGGCGCGCATGGTGAGCTCGGTGATGAAGATGTCGCAACCCTTGGCGAAGAGGATGGGAGCCTCGGCCGAGATCATCTTGACCTCAGGGTCAGCCTTCATGACCTTCTTGATGCGCGCCAGCGGGAGCTGGTGGATCTTGTAGTCGTGGGTGTCATTCTCGAGGTGCGAGATGGTGTGCTGCCAGTAGGTGGTCAGGATGTCCTTGTACTGGCCGGTGAGACCCTGATGAGCCTGCAATGGTTGCGTGGTCAGCTTTGCGCGCGCGCCGAGACGGTATGCGACATACATTGGCCCAAGGTCCGGTGTAGAGCTCCGAGGGCGCGAAACCCTGGGATGCAAGCTAAAGACGACGGAGTGTCAGCGCATGGAATTGGAGCTATCGCGAGACGCGGCGAGGCACGCGCAGTCGCGAATCGAAGGGGATCTAAGCTGGACGTACAGCAGCACATGCGCCTGCGCGTCACGACAAGGTCAGCCTTCCAAAGACGCGGTCAAGAGGGAGGGGCTGTTTATTCGGCGGCGGAGCGCGTTTGACTTGACTTACTATAGTGACCGCCCTGACTGGGGTCGTAGACAGGGCGTTGGCGATTCTGCTGAGTACCTTGGGGGTTCTGGGGATCCATTTTTATGAAGCTGATTGAACTGGTAAGTAAACGAGAAAAAAAAAACACTTGGACAAAGCCTGGGGGGATTTGGTGTTGGTACCTAAACAAACAGCTGAGATGGTGGTTGGGGTTGGCGGAGGGCGATGAGCCATGACGATTGGGCGTCAGAAGGTTGGAGTGATGGGGCGCCAACAGTGATAAGCGGGACTTGGAAGGGGGGATAAAACAGGGTGAGCACTTATACAGCTGTATTGGCTGTATGAGTACTCAACATTTATGTCAGCCTCAACTGCTCCGAATGTGGCTGGTGAACCACCGCCCGTGCCACACTTCCCTTCTCCACCAACCTCCGTCCCCATAATTATTTTTTCTGCCGTCAACTATTTCTTGCGCCAGCCTTCTCTCCTCAACCTGCTTCTTTTCTTTCCCTCTTGGTCGACAGCAGATCATGACAGACATCTCGGATGCTCAAGTCGATGAACTGCTGCGCAAGGCTGAGCAGCGCCTGAGAGATGGCCCTGCTGCGTCTGCCGACCTCGTCCCGGCTGCTGCTCGGGGGGTGAAGCCCGACACGGTGACGGTCGTGCAGCAGCCTGCAAACAACAGCAGCAGCAGCAAGAAGAACGACCTGTCTGTTCGAGCACCCCCTCAGCCGCAAACGGGACTGAAGACCAAGGAAAAGGTAAGAATTCCGCTTCTCTTCAGCCCCTTCTACTGCGCTTCCAATGATGAAAGTAAATCCCAAATTTTCTCTTGACATGGGACAGTATCCGTTTTGGATCAAAGGACCGTGACCACATGATATCCTATTTTCATAGTTACTCTGACTTTACCTTGCGCACACAATTGGCAACCACACGAGGACACCTCTGTCGAACCCCCAAGCTAACATGTGTTTTGCGATAGACCACCGCCGGCTCAGACTGGTTCGACCTCCCCAAGACGGTCCTCACCCCCGAGTTCAAGCGGGACTGGCAGCTCCTCCGCATGCGAGGCATCCTGGACCCCAAGCACCAGAAGAAGGCCCTCCGCGCGAGCGCCCCCGAGTACTCCCAGGTCGGCGAGATCATCGCCGGCCCCACCGAGTTCTACAGCGCTAGGTTGACGCGCAAGGAGAGGAAGGGCACCCTGCTCAAGGAGGTTATGAGCACCTATGACAAGGACAAGTTCACCAACAAGTACGCTGGCATTCAGAAGCAAAAGACCAGCGGAAAGAAGGCATTTTACAAGAAGGTAGTGGCTCAGCGCCGTAAACGTAATTAAAAACTTCAAGACCACTCGTGTGTATGCAGTCCAGGTGTGAGACAGGCTTCAGCAAGCAAACTTTCGCGTAATGTTCCCAGTGCCATTCCCTAAACATCTTGTCGCCCTGTCCATGGTAGAATCGATTCGTCTTGACCAAACTTTGCATCAAATCTTGAACTTTTCATTCCTAAACGCGCGCTTAAGCGCGTGTGTTGGCTGAGAGAGGTGGTGGTCCGTGCACAAAAGTTCACCCGACGTTTTCAGGTCCATTGCATCTCGAACCAAATCTCGAGCCTCACATCATCGACGCCTAGGGACCGGCAAGATGATGCGCCAAAGTCTTAGACCCTTACGGGTCCTCTCGGTAAGCCCCCAGAGATGTTGTAAGAAGCCAATTGGCACCTGTGCTAACGCCCAAGACAGGCCAAAGTGCCATGGGTAGCCCGCCGTGCGAAGACCTCACTGTGCGTCCACCGAGTCGAATCCGCCGTTCCTCAAACCGAAACCGCGCATTCTCCGAGTCCACGCTGACATATGCAGGGCACAACCTGGAGATCTTACCCCAAACAAGATTGAGAACCAGACCCCCGGGGAACCACGATACCCACGAGCCCTCGAGGCGCTGCACCTCAAGCCTCTGAAGCGAGAGGCCGAGCACGGAATCCCCTCGTGCGACCTCCAGATCCGATCCTACAGCGTCCAGCCCCTCGAGTTCTTCTCCGACTTTGCCCTCCGGGCGGCCTACTACCTCGGCCTCCCCGCCTACGGACCCGTCCCCCTCCCCCGCATCACGGAGCGCTGGACGGTCCCGCGGAGCAACTTCATCTTCAAGAAGTCGCAGGAGAACTTTGAGCGAAAGACCCTCCGGAGGCTAATCCAGATCCGCGACGGGAACCCGGAGACGGTGCAGATCTGGCTCGCCTACCTGCGCAAGCACCAGTACTACGGCGTGGGCATGAAGGCCAACGTGTGGGAGTTTAGCGAGCTCGGCGTCGGCAAGGAGATGGACGCCCTGCCCGAGGCGGACCAGGGACAGATCGAGGCCAAGTGGGCGCAGCTGGGACAGACAAAGACGATCGGTACGGTGGAGAAGGTCGAGGAGCTGCTCAGCCAGCGGCGGTTCCGGGAGGCGGCGGGCTTGAGGGTGCCGCCTACGACGGAATCATAAAAGAGGAGAATGGTTTATGACCTTGACCTGCTCCGGGGAGAGTGGCCATCTCTACCGGAGGGGAAGGCAGCGATGTTTGGATGTGATGTACAATAGGCCATAGAAGGGCTTGAACCATGTAAAATCAACAATTGGCAAAGATGAACTGTAGACCAAGACTTGAATATAGATATAACGCCCAGAGGGTTCTCGTGAAGTCCTGGAGTGGTCACTCTGAGTATCAGGCGCTCGTCGAGACATGATAACAAGAGGGCATCAACCACAACCATACCAGTCATGAGGGCAATTCAATTAAACTATATGTGAATTGCCTCGTTTCAACTACTCTACTCATCAGTTCAAGATGGCAAACGCAATTGAACGCTTTCGTGACTCGAATGTTGTAGCCGCCTTACACCCCGATAAGTGCATACAAACTTGAACATCTCAACCTCACCCCAGTCCCCCATCACCAACACCCCCAATCCCCTCCCACTCGGCCGATTTTTGCTTAAAAACAATGCCAAAAGTAAACCCCAGGGTGATATTTTCAGGCATACAGCCCACGGGCGTGCCGCACATCGGCAACTATGTCGGCGCCCTCCGGCAATGGGTGCAGCTCCAGCGCAGCGAGGATGCGAGCACCAAGCTCATCTACTCGGTCGTGGACCTGCATGCCATCACCATGCCTCAGCCGCCGGAGCAGCTGAGGAGTAGGAAGAGGGAGGCGTTGGCGGCGTTGTTGGCTATTGGGATTGATCCGGAGAGGGCGACGCTGTTTTACCAGTCTTCGGTGAGTTGCAGGACATTGTCGCCTCGTGTTAGAGGGCCATTGAGTTTAGACCCCTCGGCCATACTGGAACTCGACTCTTTTAGAAATGGCTAGTATTTGTTCTCTTAATAACAGACTGTCTAGGTTCCGGCACACTCAGAGCTCATGTGGATTCTCAGCTGCACAGCCTCTGTAGGATATCTCTCTCGAATGACACAGTGGAAGGTATACAAGATCACCATCTTATACATCCAACAAAAGACTGACAAGTCCCAAAGAGCAAGTTGAACCTCGACCAAAAGTCCTCCATTGAGGATCGACAAGCCGGGTCTCGCCTCAAGCTCGGGCTCTTCTCATACCCAGTCCTCCAGGCTGCCGACATTCTCGTTCATAGGTACTCACTCCCATGACACCCATGCCATTGTCAACTTTACCACTTACATCTTCTCTCTAGAGCAACTCACGTCCCTGTTGGTCACGATCAGTCTCAGCACCTCGAGTTTGCCCGTGAATGTGCCACAAACTTCAACCACGCCTACGGGAACCATCTCGTCGCCCCCCAGACTCTCATCCGTAAGTCGTCGATCCCATTACATGCCCCATACTCACCTTTATTAGCCCCTGTCCACCGCGTCATGTCTCTGACAGACCCAACCTCCAAAATGTCCAAGTCACACAAGGCAGAAAAGTCACGGATCCTCATCACCGATGCGCCCAAGGACATCAAGGCCAAGATTTCTTCTGCAAAGACGGACTCAATCCCCGGAATCTCATATGACCCTGCCACTAGGCCGGGAATCTCTAACCTGCTGGATATCTTGTCCATATTTGACGCCCAAGGGAGACAGCCGGCCCAGCTGGCTGAGGCGTACAGTGATCTCAGCCCCAAGCAGCTCAAGGATATGGTGTCAGATGCCGTCGTGAGCGGTTTGGACGGCATCCGTGATCGTTACCTCGAGCTGGTGGGCAAGGGAGATGAGTATCTCGATTCCATCGAGGCAGTGGGCGCGCGCAAGGCACGAGAGAGCGCTGAAGAGACGATGCAGCTGGTCCGAGGTGCCATTGGATTCTGAGCGCCATGTCGACTTTTATTCTGTACACTACTGCCCACGACTCCTCCACGCCATAGCAGCATGGGTGCTATACGACTAGAGCTCCTGTACGAGCATGCCAAGATAGATGAACCACATACTCCCGACTTTGGTACTTTTGTCTTCCAACTGATTTCCTCAACTCCACGCCTTCATGAAGCATAAGCAAAGCTAGATCCTTTAGCAGATAGCCAAAACTCCCTCACAACCTGATTCGTCGCCCTAGCTCCTCGAAGGCTGCCATTCATCATTAGCTACAACTCGTTACTTGAGACGGTAAAAACATACCTGATGACCTTCTTCAAGAACATAGATTTCTCTTGGGGTGTGATCCGGGTGCTGGGAAACGACTCGTGAGCCAGCCCGGCCTCGAGCCAGCTCTTGGCCATGGGGCAGCGAACAACGAGTTTCTTCAGGGGCTCGCTCAGCTTATCAAGTTCACTCCTGGAAGCGTTGCCGCCAATGTTCCTCGCGAGGCTCTGAGAGAAGAGGGGTCCAAGCATCTGCATAGCCTGCTGGGCGATGTCGTTCAACTCTTGCGAATCACACTTGAGGTCGACGAAAACGGCCTGCCCACGTTAGCTGTGCGGTCACATAGGTGGTAGTTGGGATTGCTTACCCAAAATACTGCTGCACTAGCCTTTGGCAGCGGCTCCTTTCCGTCCAGCACCTGAAGGGTAAAGAGGAAGAAGAACTCGGCAGCGTTCTGAGGTTCCAGCCGGAGAAGGGTGATAGGACTCTTGGATAGCAATCGAGTGACGAATTCGATTCCGTTTTGAGAAAGCTCCGGGTCAGCTTCTGGGTCTATCGAGTGTATTCCATATTAGCCAAAGCCATATCACATGTACAGGTCGACTTACTGGGGAGTTGCTTGAGGAGACCCACGACCCAGAGAAGAACAGAGTTGAGCATCGCGTGCTGACTCTGGAGTCCATCGTGCTCCAAGGAACTAACAAACGAGCACGCGGTGCTGACGAGTAACCCGACTCTTGGTGTCTCGAGCCCCTGGTTTGTCAAGTACTGGGCAACGCTGTGAGGCGGCAGCACAAACGGGCCAGGCTCGACCTCGGAGAAGCCACTGCGCAGGACGGTGCAGATGATCTCAACAACCTCTCCACTGGTGTTGAAGGTCCCCTGGATCTGACCGATCATGGTCATGATACTCTCCTGAAGGTGCGATAGCTGCGGGTCAGCCTTGCTTGCCCTGGCCTGCTCACCATCCAAGTCAACTGACACATCAGGAGCCTGAAGTCCCCTACCAATGCTAGCAAGACACCTGAGGGCCTTCAAGGCCGTGTGAAGTGCAGGGCTCTCGTCAGAGGCAGCATACGAGCATGTAGGCGTGACGAAACAGGGGGCAACTCCAGAATCGGGAGAGTGTAACAGCTCCAGTGAACGTTGTACATCGGCCTGGACGAAGCTCAGGAGCCGAGCACAAGATGTGTATCTCAGGTTCGAGTCGGGAATCGCTTGAATGACCGACGCAATGCCACCGGAAATCTTCTCACTGGCTCCGCAGTCAAGCCGGCCTCTAGAGACGAGGTTCTGGTACTCGTTCAAGAAGCCCTCGGCCTCTGTGTGAAGGTGACCTCGACAGGAGGAGCAAAGCCTGTAGATGGACTTTGCAGCAGCACTCGCCATGGGGTGTTCTCCAACAACGACAAAGAGCAGATTGAGAGCAGGGGGCAGATGCGAAATGTTTCGCTCGAAATATTCCGTATAGTGCTCGATCAAGGCAACACAGGTCTGCCGTGCCTTAGGGGGGATGTCTGCTTGACCAGGGCGTAGTGCTGAGAACAGGGGAGATGTAAAAACGGATGCAAGAGCGCCATCGCAGCGAGCATCCTCACCAACACAGTCAGCGAGCCCGCCGAGGCAAAAGGCTGCGGCCTCAAGTTGAAGCCAGGATGACCCTGATAGGGCCTTGAGCACCAGATCCGCGAATGTCACCACGAGCTGTGGTCCTGCCAGGGAATAGACGCATTGCAGGAGGTCAATAACATCCTTCCGGGCATCGTTGAAGCCAATCCTCTCGTTGGAATCCCAGGAGACAAACTCTTCATGGGGCGGGTAGACCACCTTCTGCCATGCATTGGACACGGCCTGAAGGACATGGGAGAGGGCCCGCGGCACCCATGTATTGGCTGCTCCTTCGTCCGAGTACATGGCGTCAGTCATTGTTTCTGCAAATGTAGACCAGAACTCCAGCGCAGGAACAAAGATCTTGTCCTCGGCAACCGGATACCCCTGGGCAGCAAGGAGGCCACAGAGGTTGGACAGCAGACTCTGGCTTCGACGGTCGTTGAGCTGCATCAACTTCTCTACCTTGGCATCGCCAAAAGCGAGAAGGAGTTGGCCAAGCTGGACCGAGTCAAAGTCAAAGTCCCCTTGCATGAGGGCTTGGTAGCGTTTCTGAAACCAAGAGCTGTCAAAGAGTTCAGCCAAGTTCTCAATGTGGGCACCAGTCAAGAACATGGAACAATTTGACAACAAATCCACCATCAGCTCGACGGATGCATCGTAGAGCTCGTCTACTGTCAAGGAGCTAATGACAGCTGTGACGAGTGGCCCAATGGGCTCCGAGAGTCTCGTGTCCCGCGAGGAAGCTCTCTGTGCGAACCATACCCAGGACTAGATGACGTTAGCGAGCGACGGGGGAAGAAACTAATGGTGGCTTACCTGAAGGCACTTGATAGAGTCTTGATGGGCAGCTTGAGAGGTGGACTGGGGCGACATTCCACGGCTCATTAAGGCGACAGCAGCTGGCACGTTCTCCAAGATGGCGTCGTATAGGCCCATACTAATAAATGTCAGAAAAAGCAGCGTGGAAAACGAGAGGGTACGGACTTGTTGGCAGCGTTCAAGTCGAACTTTGTAATATCCTCTAGTACGTTGCTCAACACCCATAGTGCGGCTTGTGTCTGGGCAGGGTCAAGACTCTCGATGAGGCTGGGTGATTCCGGGGCATCATCAAGAGCATCTGGTCTCAAGGGCTGATTGGATGCGAGACAGAGGCAGAGATGGTGGGTGAAGCGACGCCAGACCCGGTGAAAGTGAAGGAAGAAGGTTGCGAGGGCCGAAGAGAGTTTTCTTATAACCAGAGGCCCTGTTCCATTTCGTAAGGAGTCCAAATACCAGCCTATTAGAACTAACAAGAGTTCAACTGCGTCGTCAGATGTGAGTGAGGAGCTAGAGAAAGTCAGCGGGCTAGAGTGAGCGTCGTAGTCTGTCTTGGCCGTACCTCTCGTTGTTGAGCTTGATGATGATGGTGAGAGCGCCAAAGAACTTGACCTTCTCGTCAGACCTTCCTAGCAAGTCTCGCGCGATGCCCCAAGCTTGAGGCGAGCCTTGCAGCCGGGACAGAGTTGCTTGTGTTCGGTCAATGGTCTCTGGAGAGTTTGGCTGGTAGAGTGAGAGGATGAGCTATAACCATGTTAGCATTTCTGAAACCCGGGTCTCGACAACTAGAAAATTGTGTTGGCCCACTGGATGAGACTTACGGCTTCCACCTCGGGAATGGAGGTGGGGAGTGGTTGCTCCTCCATGATCTGGAGACGTAGTACAGCGATGGGACTTTTGAAGAGGAGTTCTTCTAAGAAAGACCTTGCCAGCAACTTGGCAGGAATAGTAGCTCAGAATGAAAAGTTTCTAATAAATAAATAGGGTCAATAAAACTCTCTAGCTGGACATTCCCTCTGCGAAAACACTCGGAGCTCATCCTACCTGGTGGCAGTCGACGAGGACTCAATGTGGTGTCCCAAAGCTTTAACTTTCGTACTCCTATTCATGCCTGGCAATTCATGTCAGCTGATTCCTCCGAGTACCGCGTGGTGCGAGAGTGAGAATGACCTTGCCGGTGAGCACTTTGTAACACAAAGCAAAACCTTTGGTTCCGCCTTTTTCTTCACACACGTTAACGCGGGTAGACAAAAGAGACCATAGGGGAGAGCAACACTTACCAATTCCAGTAGATCCTATCTTTGTTTGTACAGAAAACTCGTATCAAACGCGTGTAAATGAGCATAAGATCCACGGCCTCTGTTTGGGGGTAGTGAATGGGGGTTCTTGTTGGGGTGGCTGCACGGGTCCTCGGAGGGAAATCTAGTGCAAACAGGATGCCAGTGTGGTCCAGAGGGGTATCCTAATACGTCCTAGAGAGTTTGATTCGAAATATCCTAGGACCAGTTATTGAGGGACAAAGGGAGAGAGTGGCAGTTGGCAAAGTCGCGAATCTCAAGCAGGCAGTGGTGAGATATTCAGGATGGAACCCAAGGTGTTGAAAGACACGGGTACCTGGCTCCCAAATGTGGGTACCTATCGGCCCCGTCACAGTACGAAAAGGTATTGGTGAATCATGCGGACCCGACAAAGTACCCGGCGTCGAGGTCACTGTACCGACGTTGGAGATTCAATGTCGCCAAAAGCACTCCACTCGAGAGCTGCAATGGAGCTAAGCTGGCTGAGCTTCCAGTGGTTGATGGCCTCAATGCCCGAGTCGTTCTCGACATGGGGGTCACTCCCCGCGGCTTCCCTCGGGTTGCGGCCATTCCAAAGATCCGTTCTTGCCCCTCAACCCCTCCACGTTCTGGAGTCCACGCTAGATTGTGCATCATCGTCAAGTGTCTCGTGAGGCTTGACGACCCTGCTTCTTTCATCATTTTCATGGGTGGACTCTAATGCTTGACTGGCCTTGACGACTACCTGCTCACCTCTCATCTCTCATCTCTATTGTTAATCATATTGAAATCTACTCGAATTCTGCATCTAACAGCTTGAATCTGTTTACTCATCAAGGTATGACCCTGTCCACATGTTGAAGCATGCAACTCCCCCAAGCAATGACTCCATTCCCATCTGCCCTGCCCTGCCCCTCATCCCTCCCTCACCATCTCACCTTGTACCACGCAACACTGCGCATCTGTGTGACCTGACTCTTGCTTCTCCCTCCCCAATTTGCATTTCTACTCATTATTCCTGCCTTTTTAGCCTTAACCCTTCGCCCTGTTTTCCTTGCCCCCCACACTCTGCATCAGTTGATCGTGACTTGTCACTCTCGACTTGCCTCACCCTCACTTGACCTTGCCTCACTTTCAACCTCACACCGATTATCGTCTTTCAACCCGATCCCAGTTCGAGAGTAATTTCTAAGAACCCGCCCAGTTCACTCCATATTTCGACCATATCATTCCTCAACCCGTAGTCGTTTCGGTTCGAGTGATTCTCTCCTCCCTGGTTGCGTTGCGTGCGTCTGATAGTCAATGCTACTCCAGTCCACCACCTCGCTCCTCCGTTCAGCATCACCACGGCGATTGGCTTCGTTATCACTCCTCACAAACCGCCGCTTTCTTTCCTCCAAAGCAATGGCAAAGATCGACACTACCTCCAGGCTCACTAGCCTGCGGGGTTTCATGAAGGAGCGCAACGTTCAAGTTTATAGTGAGTCTGCCCTGTCAAGATGCTTCTGCCCGTCTGCCAAGACGGTATTACTGACACCTTCCCAGTAATCCCCTCCGAAGACAGTCACTCTTCCGAATACATCGCAGACTGTGATGCCCGGCGCGAGTACATCTCAGGTTTCACAGGCTCGGCTGGCTGTGCCGTGGTCACACTCGAGACCGCTGCACTTGCCACTGATGGACGCTACTTTAACCAGGCTGAGGCACAGCTCGACAGCAACTGGACCCTTCTCAAGCAGGGCCTTCAAGACGTCCCCACCTGGCAGGAATGGTCCGCCGACCAGTCCTCAGGGGGTAAGAATGTAGGAGTCGACCCGTCACTCATCTCTGGAGCCACCGCCAAGAACCTTGCCGAAAAGATCCGCAAGAGCGGCGGTGCTGAGCTTGTCCCTATCGAAGGAAACCTCGTCGATCTTGTCTGGGATAAGCAACGACCAGCCCGGCCTTCTGAGAAGGTTATTGTTCAACCCGATGAGCTAGCTGGAGAGTCTGTCACCAACAAACTTACGAAACTCCGCCAAGAGCTGGAGAAGAAGCATTCGCCCGGCTTTCTCGTCTCCATGCTGGACGAGATTGCCTGGTTGTTCAACCTCCGTGGAAACGACATCCCCTTCAACCCTGTCTTCTTTTCCTACGCCATCGTCACCCCTGATACTGCCACCCTCTACATTGACGACGCCAAGCTGGATGACAAGTGTCGTTCCCACCTTTCTGCTAACAAGGTTGAGGTCAAGCCCTACGATACCATTCTGGATGATGCTCGCAAGCTTCACGCCTCAGTTAGTGAAAAGGGGAAGCCCGAGAACGCTCCCCCCGCTGGAAACTTTCTCATTTCTAACAAGGGCTCATGGGCTTTGAAGCGGGCTCTTGGCGGGGACTCGTCGGTTGATGAGATTAGAAGCCCCGTCGGCGATGCCAAGGCTATCAAGAACGAGGCTGAGCTGGCGGGCATGAGGGCCTGCCATGTGAGGGACGGCGCTGCGCTGATTCAGTACTTTGCATGGCTTGAAGATCAACTCGTGAACAAGAAGGCCACACTTGATGAAGTAGAAGCCGCCGACAAGCTTGAGGAGCTCCGTTCCCAGAAGAGCGACTTTGTCGGCCTTTCGTTCCCAACCATTTCCTCCACTGGTGCCAAGTGAGTCCATGCCAAGCAACAAGTTGCCGATGGGCCAATGACTGTAGTCTTTACATGACTTGACTCTGTCTTTACTTGGGAGGCATCGTACTGACCCTTTCCCTCTGCAGTGCCGCAATTATTCACTACGGCCCTGAGCGTGGAAGCTGTGCCACCATCGACCCTGAGGCCATCTACCTCTGTGACTCGGGAGCCCAATATCACGACGGCACGACCGACACGACTCGTACGCTCCATTTCGGAACACCCACTGATGCCGAGATAGAGGCATACACTCTGGTTCTGAAGGGTCACATTGCTCTGGATCAAGCAATTTTCCCCAAGGGGACTACCGGTTTTGCCCTCGATGGCTTGGCTCGCCAACACCTCTGGGTAAGCACACAAGTTGGTTTATGTGAGTGATGGCTGCTGACGCCCAGAGCAGAAAAATGGCTTGGACTATAGACATGGCACCGGCCACGGAGTTGGATCATTCTTGAATGTCCACGAGGGTCCCATTGGCATCGGCACTCGTGTCCAGTTCGCCGAGGTGGCCCTCGCTCCAGGCAATGTGTTGTCCAACGAACCCGGATACTACGAAGACGGAAAATATGGTATTCGAATCGAGAACATCGTCGTCGTCAAGGAGATCAAGACCAAGCACAAGTTTGGAGACAAGCCCTTCCTGGGTTTTGAGCACGTAACCATGGTGCCGTACTGCCGGAATCTCATCGACACGAAGCTGCTCACAAGCGAGGAGAAGGAATGGCTCAACGCCTACAATGCCAAGGTTGTGGACAAGACGCAGAGTTACTTTGAGGGCGACGACGTTACTCTTGCTTGGCTGAAGCGGGAGACGGCGCAAGTTGAGTGATGTTGAAGGAGTGGATCCGAGCGACACTATAGACGTACAAACGCAGCCAAGATGAATGTTACAAGGAATGACGACGTCCACAACGGGTTCTTCTTGCTCCTGGCCCACAAAGCACTTCGGTTTAGGTACTTGTCCAGGCCGATAGTGCGGGTAATGTCCAGTCCGTAGCGGGAAGCGATCTAGCGGTGTCAGGGATTGTGGGCTGAGAGAACAAGTGGTGATTGCTAAGCTTACATGGATAGACAAGGCGACTAAGCCCGTGAGGAGGGCGAGAGTTTTGGAGAAGAGACCAACCAGGACACCGACTCCGAATCCTACAGTATGCGTGAGCTTACGGCCCATTGGGCGACGAGTTCTCCAACATTAACGGACCTGCGACACTTCCGCTAGAGAGCTGGCGAACGGTATCTGGTGAGATATCCAAAGGTTGTCGGCGTCGAGGCGGACCAGTAGCCAACGTCGGAGCATCGCAGCGGATGACAGGGCGAGTCGCAACGAAAGCCCCGACACAAGCCGCGGGGCCAACCCCAACAGTCATGGCCCGAAGGGCAACTCGGGAGTTGAATGTCCGATACATCGTCGTCCTAGTGAGTTTTGTACTTGGTTTGAAGGAATTGAGTTGATAGCAAGGGTGAAAGTGAGCTATATGACAACCTGGAAGCCGGAGCAGAGCTGCAGTCCGGCCGGCGGTCGGCTTCATTACGTCAGTGACATTGAGCTAGCTGACACAAGCTCCCAGCCAATAGATGGTCAGCGTGGGGAGAACAAAGGAATGTGAGTTCCTCCTCCTGATGCACCAAAGATGCCTCGGCAACCGAATTGACTGGCAATGCTTTATTGCAGATATTACAGATCAAGATAAAAGCACTCGTCCGCTCCAAGTGCTGAAACCAATGCACTCAACATATCAAGCAAATCAACAGGAAACCACAAGCCCGTAGGTATTTGTCCTCAAGAGCGCCCAACGCCGTCCGTGTCCCATCCTGTCCCCTCTCCGTTGTCGCATTACACCGTATCAGTTTTCGTCTCTTCTTAACCCAGACCGCCCCAGATGCCGCGTATCCGTCTCGCCAACTGGATGTCCTTCTGCATAATGGTCACGCGCTTCGCGTGGATGGCGCATAGGTTGGTGTCCTCGAAGAGATGCACCATGTAAGCCTCCGCAGCTTCTTGGAGAGCCATGATGGCTTGGCTTTGCCATCGCATGCCCTCGCCTCGTGGTCGTACGGTCAAAGCGATTTCTCGAACCTGGGAGCGAAGGGTCAGTCTCGAGGCGCAGTGACAGGCACGAATGCCACTCACTAGGCGCGCAAAAGGTAGTTTTCGGAGGAGGAGCTTGGCGTTGCTCTGATAATGTCGGATTTCGCGAAGGGCGACAGTGCCAGGACGGTAGCGACGCTTTGCGCGAACGGGAACGGGGTCACCAGCTGGAATCCCTATCAGCAAGTGTCTTGACCACCATGATAACTTTTTCGTACCTTGAACATTACTTGTCCGTGACGGGCGACCTCGACTGGCACCAGAAGTTCTCGACGCCTTCTTGGGAGGCATTGTGAGGAGCTTATAGGAGGACGGTCGGTCTTGGTTTGGAACTCCAACAGCTAGCTGATCGAACACGGCAAAGGAACGGAAGGGAGTGACAAGATGCCGCGCAAAATACGAGGAGTTCTTGAAATTTGATCGCTCGAAACAATAATTATTTTGGAGTTTATTTGGCACAAAGAGTGTTGAAAGGAATGGAATCGGGTGTAGTGGACGATTTCGCAAGGTGGAAGGACCACCGCGACTTACTATGTGGGAAGGGGCGCGCGAGAGCGCGTGCGTCTGGTTCCCCCCAGCCCCGCGATTTTTCTTTAATTGATTCTTTCAGCCACTCAGAGCGCACTAGCCACAGTTTCCCCAGCCACCTTCTTTAAGCAGACGGTACATCGGCCAAAATACTCCGCGCCTGCTGTCTTTGTCATTCCGGAGGTGGAGGTGAGTTCCCCACGCTAAGACGGGATACTTCGAGCCCATCGTCCCTGGATCCATCGGTTGCCGGCGCCTGGATATCCCGCCTTACGTGTCTCATACTCTATTCTGTCATCTTCGCATACTACGGAAACAATCAAAGTCGCATTCTCCCCAGAGCATCATTCTTACCCGGAGAATGCTTGGCGCCTGATGTTTCCTCCTTGCACCTGAAATTCATGGCTCCTGTCTCTCCCTTGCATTAGCATCCTTCCTTCCACCGACGTCTATCTACCGTCAGCTCCGATCATCGCCTTATTATCCCACTTGCCCGCGCATCACACCCTCTAGAACGCCCTTGATACAAGCCTCTCTCCCTCAACATCAACAACTTCCGACGTCGCCCCCAATGGATCAGGTCATGGATGGAGGCCGTTTGCCTCTCGAGGCTTGGTTTTGGGAAATGCCGACGTGCACTCGATGGTGGACCACTGCGACTGTTCTGACGAGCGCCTTGGTTCAGTGCCAGATGGTGACACCTTTCCAACTCTTTTACAGTTTCCGCGCTGTGTTTGTGAAATCACAGGTTAGTTTCAATATTTCCCACATTCTACTTGCATTGGCCTGTTTGTTCTCCGTCTCTGCAGGGAGTTAGTTATTCCTCCTAATACTCTTGCTGACATATCCTCTTTTGCAGTATTGGCGGCTCTTGACAACATTCCTATACTTCGGCCCCTTTTCGCTCGATCTACTCTTCCACGTCTACTTCCTCCAACGCTATGCACGACTTCTTGAAGAGTCATCCGGGCGTTCGCCCGCGCACTTCTCATGGCTACTCCTCTACGCGATGGCCAGTCTGATCGCCCTATCTCCGCTCGTCTCGATGCCCTTCCTCGGCCACCCGCTCTCATCCACGCTCGTCTACATCTGGTCTCGGCGGAACCCCGATACCAGACTTAGCTTTCTAGGACTGCTCGTCTTTACCGCTCCGTACCTCCCCTGGGTGCTGATGGGCTTCAGCCTTGTCCTCCACGGCACGGTTCCCAAGGATGAGATTATGGGTGTCGTCATTGGGCATGTCTGGTACTTTTTCAGCGACGTTTACCCCCCACTGCACAACGGTTCCCGTCCTCTGGACCCCCCAAGCTGGTGGAGGCGCCTATTTGAGCCGCGTGCCCGCAACGACGTGGATGAGGGCACTGACAACGACATCATGGTCGCTGGAGCCAGGGACGTGGCGCCTCGTGACTTGTGAGCCAGAGGCTACAAGGGTGGCATATGCAAACTCATCACGGTGGCTCAATGGGCTACACTGGCGTACATGCTCAGAATTATTTTTATTCGGTTTGGCATTGAGGGTCGGCGTTATGATAGAGAGACCAGGACAGGAAACTCTTTTCACGGCGGGGGAAATTGGGTTCATGGCGTTGGTGAATTGAAATGACACGGCTGCGTTTGCCGTTTAGCGCTGATACACTTGTCGTTCAATGTTTATCTATTATCGTGGTCTTGCTGCGATGATGTTGTATGGGTGGGGCGTAACTGTCTGTGATATGCCCAACAAGAATGCAGGCTCTTGACCTGTTAGTTACTGGCTGTAGAGCCTCAAATATGACGGCTTCATGTCGCTGAACTGTAGCAGAGTCTAGAACTGCACTCCCGTCTGTATGCGGCATGTGGCTGTGATGTCAGTGCAGCAAAGACCTAGACCCTTGCAACAGCGCTGACGTCGCTAGTTTGCCGACATTCCAGGTTGACCCCGCCACCATGGAACCTTCGCTACCTGCCCGAACTGGGTCTTTGTGAATGGTACCCAAGTAATAGGCCAGGCCTGGCTGACCCCCAGTCGGAAGCTTGGAAAAAAAGACTTGACCTGCTGACGCGAGCCACTTGGCTTATACATATCGCTGCTTCTGCTCCCGAACAGAACTCTCCTTTGTACAACACCACCTGGACCTCACCTCCTCAGACAATTCATCTACAGTCATCATGCGAGCCTACTTTTACGACGGCCTTCCTGTACGCTATCCCCTCTACCGAATCCAGCAAAGCTAACAATCATTCCAGGGCGACCAACGCCTCCCCCACGACTCGGGCAAGCCCGTCAATCTCGACGACCTCCTCGCCCTCGGCGTCTACTACTACCACCTCCCGGAGCTCGAGTCGGTCGACAACCTGGCCCGCGACCGGGGCTACAAGAACCGCGACGAGATCACCGTCTCGCCCAAGACCATGGGCGACGTCTACGAGTCAAAGGTCAAGATGTTCTTTGCCGAGCACCTGCACGAGGACGAGGAGATCCGCTACATCCGTGGTGGTCGCGGATACTTTGACGTCCGCAGCAAGGACGACGATTGGGTGCGCGTGCTGCTCGAGAAGGATGATTTGCTCATTCTTCCTGCGGGCATCTACCACCGCTTCACCACCGACGAGACCAACGTACGTTGACTTCTCCAGACGCTCTTTACCGATCCAGAAACTCATTTGCTTGTGATAGTACGTCCACGCGATGCGCCTGTTCAAGGAAGACCCCAAGTGGACGGCTCTGAACCGCGGCCCCGAGGTGGACAAGAACGGCCACCGACAGGACTATGTTAAGACGTTCCTGGCCGAGCCAGCCCAGTGAGAGGCCCCACGTGGGAACCGAACCAGCTTTGATTGTTTACGAGGAGACCAATCCCCGGCCAGTTTTGACAGAACCCCCCGTTCCAGATTAAAGGGGACAAAAAGAGAGACATTTTTTTGACTACTTCAACATCGTCATGTCTATACGATTACGAAGCCCTCAACTACCTACGCTACTGAGGGGCTTTGCGCCATGATGGAGAGCGCACGGTTGGCGTGATTTGAAAGGTGTTTTACGTCATTTACAAGTGGTGTCAGAAGCGCAGGCCGACTTGCAGACAAGTAAAAAGGACACGGCTTTGCAGCCAGACAACATGGAATAACCATCGAGGAATACAGTTCAAGATATTATCCAGATTGGATAGCCAATCCTCGGGTTTCTTGCCGCGCCGTTTTTGGATTATACTGGAGTTGAGACCTGGCGGGAGTTTTTGAAGATGGCAAGTCTACTACGTAGTAGGTAGCCAACTGCATCCTGTCCCTACTGTCCCCCAAGGGTTTGATCCTTGGTCTTCCGATCAATCGTGTGAGTTAGACGAGAGCTGCTTGGGTAGCGGGCGTCAGCCATCTCATCCTTGTCAGCAAGTAATCGGGCTCACGGCATTGGCCCTGCAATGCGGAGTGCGGGGAGCGGTCCAAGTGAAGCCGCCACAGGTGAGACTGGTGCTTATCATTCTAGCTGTAAGCAGATTTGGGATGCTAATGAGCCAGGCTCTATTGCCATTGTTTCTGCTCTTTCTGCCGAAGCCTTTCGGAGGTAGTCCCGGTCTTCCCGGTTTTCGGGTCTTGGTTCCAAGGACCGGGATGCCGGAGAGACGTGGACCGCACCTCGGCCGCCGATTAACTGCAATGCAGGAACGCATCTGCAGCAATTGCTTGTATTTTTTTGAACGACCATGGAACTCAATTAAAGATCCCAATCAAACAACCTGCCAATTATATAGTCAGACGTCATGTTACCGCCGCAATCGCAGTCTCTTGTCTAGAACCTTTTATTTTGTGTGGGGCGTGAGAATGATACGTACAGACACTTGGACCTTCAACCCCGCCACCGCTACAAGGTCATGGCCGAAACCAAAACCTGGGGTTTAGGCCTTGGACGAGCCGTGTCATCGATACAAACCCTCCTTCTTCAACACCAGCCATAACTCCCAGAGATCAGCAATTCGACCTTTATATAAACCCAGAGGAAATCAATCATGGACACGAGAACAGAAGCGTCAGATATCACCGAGGCATCAGCAAGATCGCGGGTGCCACAGCTCCCGGCGAGTTGCGATCCTCCGCAGGGCAGCACCGCCCCGAGACAGCTGGTCTGGGTTGTATGTTGCCATTGAGACAGTACCGTTTGAACGAGATGCTTACGGTTGATAGATATTCGGGGGCACTGGCCAGATGGGCGGCTCACTCGTCAGGTGTGCTCTATCCCACGGGGATCTGGTCACCTCTGTCGGGCGCGTCTTTGAGACGAGCCCCCGCGACATGGAAAACATCCACGAGAACTGTCTCGGCGCGCTGTGCGACGTCCGCGCCCGCGAGTCCGTGACCCGTGTCATCGAGCGCACGCTTCAGCACTTTGGCCGCATCGACATCGTCGTCAACTGCTCCGGGTACGGCGTCATCGGCGCCTGCGAGGATCAGGATGAGCATGACATCCGGAACCAGTTCGAGACCAACTTTATGGGGACGCTTCACATCATTCATGCTACGCTGCCTTACTTCAGGAGGCAAAATACAGGACGGTATCTCATCTTCAGCTCAACTTCGGGTGCGCTGGGTGTTCCCGGTTTGGGTCCTTACTGCGCTACCAAGTATGCAGTCGAGGGACTCATCGAAGCAATGCTCTATGAAACCGACGCCTTCAATATCAAGGCGACTCTCATCGAGCCGGGCCATGTGCGGCCAGAGGAGCCCGAGATGCAGGACACGGCGCTCCCGACGTCGTGGGGTCACTTCCTCGTCAAGCCGCCGAGCGAGACGTACGGGCACCCGACATCGCCGGCCCTGCACGCGCGGCGCATCGTGCAGTGGCTCGGTGACAAGCATCGGCCCACGAGCGCTATCAAGTGCGCTGAGCTCGTATGGCAGCTCGGACATTGCTCGTATCCACCGCTACGGCTGCTGCTGGGAAGCTACGCTATTGAAAGCATCCGGGACCGCATGCGCTCAGTCACGGAAGAGCTGGAGGACTGGAAGCACCTCAACTTTCCAGTGCCAGACGACGACAAGGAAGCCGGTGAAGAGTCTACACAGCCCGAAGCTGAGACTGCTGCGTCTGCCGCTACCTGAAGTTGCCGGAAGCCACGGCAGGACACATATGCGGTTTGCTCGCCAAGGACAGGGTAGCCATACTAGAGCCTTTCATACCAAGTGGGCAACCTAGGGATCGCCCTTGACTAGGTTTGATTTCTACACGGATTCTTTACGAGCTTCCAGGGCTAATTTTGGCTCAACCCGTCAGATGCGTATCTGGGGACCGAGGCGAGATCCTACCCACAGAAGGTCACTTCTACCCCTGGCTAGCTGACTAAGCCCGTCGCGCTCGGTTGCTCCACGTCTCCCTATCTTCTTTTGAGCCCCTCGACCTGTGGCATCTTGCTCTGGTCAGGCCAAGGGAGAAGCAAATCGATTACAGCAAGGGACAAGGAAGAGGAGCCCTCGTCGCGTTTTCTAGTTTATTCCCTCCTTAGACGCGGCTCGCCCCGACGAATTCCCCAAGTCGAGACTCGATCACGATCCCATCCACGATCCATCTCACCCTCCAAGACTAAACCCTACATCCCAGCACTGATCGCGAATCCGTTTGCTGCTCCCCCCCACACTAGTTCACGATGACGGATAAGAAGAACGAGGACTACGTCGTGCGCATGGGCGACGACTACGGAAAGAAGGAGAAGGATACCTTCCTGGCTCGATCCCCGACCCGTTCCGCCTACGGCTCGAACATGCACGGGAGCAGTCTGGAGCAGCTCGAGAAGAGCCCGCCGCTGTCCATCGTGGCGTACTGCTTCTCGTCGATCAGCATGACTGTAGTGAACAAGTATGTCGTTTCGGGTACCTTCTGGAACCTCAACTTTTTCTACTTGGCCGTTCAGGTATGCTCGCTATACACCATTAGGGATTGAGGCGTTGTTCTGACCGTTGGGGGACGTATAGGCCGTTGTGTGCATTGCTACCATTACTCTATGCAAGCAGCTGGGTCTGATCAAGGTCCTGGCTCCCTTTGATCCCGACAGGGCAAAGAAGTGTATGTTTCCCGCTTCAATTCTATGCTGCCATAGCTAACACCATGAAGGGTTCCCCATCTCGCTCCTCCTGGTTGGAATGATTTACACCAGCACCAAGTCGCTCCAGTTTCTTTCGGTCCCCGTCTACACCATCTTCAAGAACTTGACCATCATCGTCATTGCCTACGGCGAGGTGCTTTGGTTTGGCGGCAACGTCACCCCAATGGCCCTGCTCTCGTTTGGTCTCATGGTTCTGAGCTCCATCGTGGCTGCTTGGGCTGACATCCAGAGCGCCATCGCCGGCGATTTTGGCACGGGCGACTCGGCTGCTGCCATGTCGACCCTCAACGCTGGATACGCCTGGATGGGCATGAACGTGTTTTGCAGCGCGGCCTATGTGCTCGGCATGCGCAAGGTTATCAAGAAGATGAACTTTAAGGATTGGGACAGTATGTTGCACATGACACCTTGGATTATCGGTTTGCTGACCTCTTGTAGCCATGTACTACAACAACCTTCTCACTATCCCCGTTCTCGTGGTTTGCTCGTTGGTCGGCGAGGATTGGTCTGCGTTTAACTTTGCTCGCAACTTTCCCGAGGAGACACGCAACAAGATTATTATCGGCATGATTTACTCTGGCCTCGCTGCCATCTTCATCTCTTACTGTTCGGCTTGGTGCATCCGAGTTACGTCGTCGACTACCTATTCCATGGTGGGCGCCCTCAACAAGCTCCCTATCGCCATTAGTGGCTTGGTCTTCTTCTCGGCCCCCGTTACAGCGGGCAGCGTGTCGGCCATTTTCATCGGTTTCGTCAGCGGCCTCGTCTACGCCTGGGCCCGTGTGCGACAGTCAGTCTCATCTCGAAGCTCGCTACCTACTGTGCAACCAACCATGAGCGCCAGCTCTAAGAGCGCCCGCGATGCCAGTTAGACGTTTGCTTTGACCAGTCGGCGAAAGACGTTGGGAGACTGGCAAGAGTTTCACGAGAAGGAAAATAGAATAAAAGATGCAATCGGATCAGAAAGAGATGGGTTCCTGTGCGTGTACAGTATTTTAATGAGCACAGAGGGGGGGTTCTCTTGTATTGACTTAGACAATGGCGTGGCTGGAGTACAAGGGCCAGTGGGATTCATGTTTACTTGCTCGAGGTCGTTTGGTTGATGGTTCAATATACGGCATGAAGCAGTTGTTTTACAAAGTAAACGCAGGCCTTGTCGAGGGTAATACCAGTCTTGTGATATGATTTTAAGTGTCTGGCTGTGGTTAAAATTGCAGTGAAAGAAGGATCAGCTCATTGTGGTCGGCCCCTAGTGAACGAGAAGGACCCGGCTTGGGTTAAAATCGCAGTAAAGAATGACCACGCACCCGAGTGGATCCCTCTTCGGGATTGTGCAGCTTCTTCTTCTTGTCTCACCCAACGGTTTTGTGGTCTTGCAGCCTTGTAGGCATATCACCCGGCTCTCCTCTTTATCAACACGGTAGTTGGCCATGGTATGTATGTACCATGTGCCGTGAATACAGCAGAGACCTGACTCGGTCTAGCACTTTTTTTCTCCTTGTACAATAGAAACATCTTGTTGTAGTTGTCGTTTGAATGAATGATTGGGGGATGAGCTGAAGATGCTGTTGAGGCGGCTGCAGGATTGTGTGTAACAGGCTGCATGTGAGAAACGTCTCTTTTTGTATCACGTAAATGTCCACAAGCCTTCAAGACAAGTAACCGTTCAATATCCATCAATATCACAGACATGTGCTTAACTTCTAGATCTCGAGAGGATACAGTAAGATGGACCTCATGATCATAAGACCACGCGTAAAGGATGATGCTCTATCATTTAAATGCATCACCCCGCCATGTTGCACACGTGAATCATGACTCCCCCCCACGTGGGGCGGGCTTGTTCCCCATCCAAGCTTTTTTTTTTCCTTCTCCAACAGAAATGTTGGGGATAAAAGATTATGACGTCTAGGACGTTCCTCTCCTTTCGTCCCTTGCATCCATCCCATCCATCTCTTTTCCCCTACCTCCCAGAATCTGTCTCGGTAGCTGTTGAAGCCATGGTATAAGGGGTATACCATCGCGATTCCTTTTCTCAATTCCTCTTTTTCTTCTATTATCCTCTCGTGCGTTGATAGCCCGCAACGAAAATGCTGCTCTTCTTACATAGGCGTAAGTTTGAAGCTTCACGATAACCTCCATAGCTATCCCGTCGCTCTAACTTTCAACTCGCATGTAGCTTTCGTGGCCTTGGCTAATAGCCTCGGTGCCTCACCCGATGAACGTGAGTTGATTCTCTTCTTCCCATCCTTCTACACAGCTTCAAACAATGTCGTCGCTAATACCTCCACTCTCAGTCAAGCTAGTCTCCTCCTTTCTCTTGTCCTACCCCTTCGCAGCCCTCCTGAAGCGAATCCCCGACTCGAGACCAGATGCCAAGAACCTCTTCATCATCAGGTACAACAACGAACCTCGAATATCTCCCACGCGCCCAAAGCTAACATAAACACTCAAGCGTCTCCCTCTTCTACCTCGTCGGCCTGTTCGACCTCTGGTCCGGCATCCGCACCCTCCTCATCAGCGCCGGCGGCACCTACTGCATCGCCAAGTTCCTCCGCACGAGTCCTTATATGCCATGGATTGGCTTCGCCTTTGTCATGGGCCACATGTCGTTCTCCCACATCCACCGCCAGATCGCCGACGACCCCTCGAGCGTCGACGTCACCGGAGCCCAGATGGTGCTCCTCATGAAGCTCAGCGCCTTTTGCTGGAACGTCGCCGACGGCCAGCTCCCTGATGATCACCTGTCCGACTCTCAAAAGAGGAACAGGCTCAGGGAGCTCCCTCCTCTGCTCGACTATGCTGGCTGGGTCCTCTTCTTCCCCGCCCTCTTCGCCGGTCCGGCCTTTGACTATACCGACTACCGCCAATGGCTCGACACGACCATGTTTGACGTCCCCAACGTCGACCCGGCCAAGAAGCCCCCCGTCAGGAAGAAGCGAAAGATCCCCCGAAGCGGCGGCCCCGCAGCCTGGAAGGCCGTGAGCGGCCTCGTCCTCATCGGCCTCTTCATGGGCTTCAGCGGCTCCTACTACCCCAGCATGCTAACAGCCGACTCGTTCGTCGAGTACGGCCTCCTCCGCCGGGTCTGGTCCCTCTACATGGTGAGCTTCACGGCGCGCCTCAAGTACTACGGCGTCTGGTACCTGACCGAAGGGTCCTGCATCCTCGCGGGTCTGGGCTACAACGGCGTGGATCCTGTTACGGGCAAGATCTCGTGGAACCGGCTGCAGAACATTGACCCCTGGGCTGTCGAGACGGCCCAGAATCCGCGAGGCTACCTCGGCGGGTGGAACATGAACACCAACAACTGGCTCAGGAACTACGTCTATCTGCGTGTCACGCCCCGCGGTAAGAAGCCCGGCTTCCGCGCCAGCCTCATGACCTTTGGAACCAGTGCCCTGTGGCACGGCTTCTACCCGGGTTACTACCTGAGCTTTGTCCTCGCGAGCTTTATCCAGACAGCCGCAAAGCGTGAGTCTCTCGAGATGTACCCCACCGTCACTCTGCTAACATCGTCTAGACTTCCGTCGTCACGTCCGCCCCTTCTTCCTCGACCCCGTGACCGGAAACCCCACCCCCAAGAAGAAGTACTACGACTTCGCATCCTACCTCGCCACCCAGCTCACCTTTACCTTTGTCACGGCGCCCTTCCTCGTGCTCTCCCTCCAGGGCTCTCTCCTAGCCTGGTCCCGCGTCTACTTCTACGCCATCGTCTGGACCGTCCTGTCCCTCGTCTTCTTCCACTCCCCCGGCAAGCTCGCCCTCAAGAAGCAGCTCGAGAAGCGCCAGGGCAGGGCGAGCGCCAAGCTTGTCCGCTCCCTCAGTACGGATAGCCTGACGGGCAAGGAGCCTACCCTAGGCATCCCGAAGGACCCGGAGCGCGACATCAACGAGGCCGTCGAGGAGATTCGGGCCGAGGTTGAGCTTAGACAGAGGAAGCTCAGGGCCGATTTTGAAGCCCATAGGCCAAAGGTCAACGGAACCAAGGCCCATGACGAGTAATCATCTCGGGTGCGGTGTAGCGCACATGTCATCTCCACGAAGCAATCAATGTCCGGTGTTATCATGGTGTCTATTTCAGGTCAGGTCTTGGGAAGCTAGCTTGTGAGCAAATCTAAGACATCAACGATGGGATGAATCAATCTTTGGTCTCAGGTAGGTATATTCTACATGATAATTCATTAGTCTATCTCTGGGATAAGCCGTGGCGGCTCTCCTGTGACGCCCGAATGCTCAGGGCCTGGTATGGTATGGTAATTACATGGTATCGTAAGAATGAGCGTCTTCATGCTGTCAGTCCTTCTTTTTCTCCCGCTCAGCATTGCTGCCAGATCCAACTATAGTACATGTATACGGACGGGTTGATCCATATATGATTTGTGGTAGATTGGTGATACAAGAGCCCATGTAAGTTGTTTGTGTAAAAGAGAAAAGTCTTGTTTGCAGTGTTGCAAGTTTCGAGTAAATGAGATCCAAGGGGATGGTGTGTCGTGTAACTGAGTCTTGGGCAAGGGAATTCAAAAAGGGGAAAATCGTATGTCGTTGAAACGTTGAGACATGAAAAGTAAAACAAAATTCAAAAACATCGTGTCTCGTCGAAGGTGTTTGTTCAGAATAAAATCGTTGGTCGTTGAAGCTTTTTGACAAGGTGCGTAAAAGATCGTGAGACTTGAAAGATCAAAGTTGATCGATAAGCAGAAAACAAAAGTATCGTCGTGATGCGTCGTCGTCAATCGTTGAGATGCCGTGAAGTTCCATAGTGGGTTTCAATGTCAAGGATCTTGTCCCGACTCAGGTCATCAGAACGTGATGTCTTGTTGGTTGTCGAATATTAACGGCCCCAGTGAGCTCTGACGCCGGTTACGATGAGGGCGATGATGGCGCCGACCATGAGCAAGCCGATGATGGACATGCCACGGTTCACCTTTCTCCACCAGATTGCGCTGGTGAAGACGTGGTCCTCTTCGGGCATCGTCTGGCCAGATGGGTTGCGTCGCACTTCCAGTTTAGATGTGCTGTGGTTGCGTTCAGTATCTTCCGACTGAACTGGCTTAAGGGGCATGCATGCTGCAAACATCCACGCTGTGACAGTTAGTAATGGCTCAAGGAGGGATGGCTCAACAAACTCACCCAAAGGGAAAATGAATCCCACTACAAACATGGTGACCTGGGCATTGCGCCGTCCAGTCAACTCGCTCCGAGCTTCCCAGTCTGAGGTAGGTGGCTGCCATATACTGTTTTGAAAGGGCCGTCGATCACGTGCCAGGTGAGGTGACCAGATGCTTGAGGTTTGCTTCTTCAAGTTGCGAACAACCGTCATAACTGGGTGAGTCGGCGGTGCGGGAGTGATCTCCATAGAGCCTGCATCAGATCGCCAGCGAGGGACAGGCTCTCGAGGTCGGCGCCGAGGGTTATGGATGTTGGTGGCATTGGCATCCTGGCTTGGTGTTCTGCTGAGGAAAGAAGCAGGAGGCTGGCTATCACTGAACTCAGAGTACATAGATTCAATGGAAGGCTGAGCAGCAAGCCACTTTCGTTCACCACTGCCATAATAAACCCTAGGAGAGTCAGTCAAGGCCCATTATCAGTTGTCAATATGTGTACTCACTTCGCCCAGGTTGGAACGGCAGCATTGAAGCTAGCAGTAGATCGAAGACTCCGATCCGAGGCGTAGCTCATCAACAACTTTCCCATCCGTGTTCGAGAGGAGCGATGGTGAAGCACTTCCAGGTCGGCGAGGCCATCACCATCCTCATCATGGTCGCGAATAAGACGGATAGTTCCCGTTGCAGGATCACGAGACAATCCCCGAAGATATGCAGCTGCAGGGGGCTCCAGTGAGCTGTGTCTTGAGTGAGAGGATGTTTCGATATGTTCCTCAAGGCCAGCGAGCGAAGAAGCCATGCTCAGGACGTACTTGCTGTGGCTACTACCCAGACCACTGCCGCGTCTGCCGGGGACGGAAGAGAGAGATAGAGCTCGAGATGCCGGCTCACTACCTCCCTCGCTTTCTGACATGACTGTTGAGAGCTGGGCGCTCCATTGGTGGGAGCGAGGAGTGTTGATGTTGGGGCTCTTCGTGGTGGCAGGATCATACCAGCTTGGGCCAGCGTGGTGCAGAATTGTGGCGGGTCCAACAAAGAGGCCGCGAGTGGCTTCTTGAGTGAAGATTGTCGACAGCGAGGTCAGCGATGCCGTTCGAAGAGTCTCACGGGACCGAGTCTTGACAAGACCAAAAGTGTCCGAGGACCGCCTCCTCCTGGTTCGCAGAGGAGGGACTACGAGACTCTCTTGAGAGTACTCAGGTCTTACGCGGGTCCTGACAGCAACAACGGATGAAGAGGCTGAGTGACCATGAACTACGTAGTTCGCTTCGCTGTCCCTTGTTTGGGGACGAGTATTGTCATGCAAGGAGGGATCCACTGATGAAGGATCGCCGATTAGCTCAATGTTGGAATGAATAGACGAGGCTGGCAAGCTGGTCAAATCGGCAATGGCCACAGGGGAGCTCTGGCCATAGACTTTATAGTTGGTCCTCTCAGACAGGGTTGATCTTGATTGCTCGGAAAGAGTCGACTGAAACGACGTCTTTTGGTTCAGCAACTGGGAAGACGGGCCTACTCCTGGGTCTGAGAACTCAATCTCAGGCAGAGGGGGGAGAGGCAGTTCTGGAGCTGGGCCCGGAATCTGCAACTGCGACTGTTTCACATCGAGAGTGGCTGGCACCTTGCGCAAACCCCCAAACATGCGGTAGTTCCATGGCGAGGAATTGTCAGGCCTAGTGAGATCTTGTGGTGGCGAGGAGGGTATTGGCGACTTGGAACTCTTCTCTGTAAGAGGCGTCAAGGGAGAGCTCGGGCGGCTGGCGCGGTCATCGCTGAACTGGCCCAAGGATCCTCGACCAAATGAGGCCCGACCAAAAGAACTGCTGCCGGTTGTGAAAGATCGAGACCAGAAAGAATCAACTCTCGAGGAAGTTGAGGTATCATGTGAGGGATCTTGAAGTACAGAGAAGGTCTTGTTGGCGTGTACATTGATCACCTTCCGGCGAGATGGGGGTCGAGGAGAAGTCGAGGGTTCGCGGGAACGCGGATGTGAAACATCGGAAGTCTCGTCGTCGGCATCGTTGTGTGGCGTCCAGGGAGAAGGGCTCAGCTCGATGTCAGAGGAAGCGTATTGAGGGTGACGGCTCAATGGCGAAGGCGATAGTGCAGCCTTTCGAGTCCTGCCCCGCTGCAGGGATGGAGAAGGCGTTTCAAAGAGTGGACTTGGGGAATGTAACGGGTCGCAGCAGACTTGACTAAGCTCCGGATCGGTCTCGGTACTCGCATCGGCGTAGGAGGCGGGCCGGGGCGTGGTGCCGTCGGAGGCGATTCGGGGCGGACTGTAAGGAACGATTCGAATCTGGAGGCGGTTGTTCTCGGAGTCGGTGCGCTCGTGTAAGGCCCGTCTCGGCGGAGAGCAAGACGGTGAAACCGACATGCTCTACGCGCTTGGCGGCAATGGCCGTTCTATCCACAACATGAGGAGAAAAAGAAGAAGCTGCCAATCTTGTCCCCAGAATGGGCAAGATCAATTGATATGTCGATGAATTATCGTTGAGGCGTAGACGTCGTTTCTGTCGGAGCCGGAGGTGGGTCAGGGGTTCGGAGGTCGTGACAAGGGGCCACGGCCGGGACGGCAGTCGGAGAGGTCGACGGAGGAATTAAGAGCCACGGCGAGAAGGTGGCATTAATAGAGCACCAAAATTTGGAACAGAGTCGAGAAAGTAACAGTCAGAGCAACCCAGTACCAGATATCCAAACTATCGTGAGTTGTTGAATCTTGAGGTCGTGAAATCTCGTCTGTTGGAAGGAGCACTGGTGGTGTGTGTAAAAGATGGAGCCAAAAAGGGAAATAGCCAAGAAGAGAAAAGAACAATCAATGAAGCATCAAATGAATAGAGGGAGAAGCAAAGAGTGTGAGAAAGAGCAAAAGATTGAATGAGTGACTGGCCAGTGGCCGATTATAGCGAGCGAATGTACGGGGAGAGAGGACTGACTGGAAACGATTGACGGAAGGAGAAAGACGAGAGATCCATGGGATCACGGGGAAGGAGCGGGCGGGTAGGTAGCTTCAAGAGGGAAAAAAGGGCAAGACAGGTCGCCTCCACATGCGACCACTGGCGGCAGGAGCAGCGGCCAGGGCTCTGTATGCACCTAGGTTGCAGTGACCTGAACAAGCTACAGAAGAGGCTGTCAAGCGATCCCTTGAGCGGACGCACAAGCACGAAGCACAAGCAGCCCTGGGGCACACACAGATGATGGCTGGAAAGCTTCCCTTCCCCTTACAGGCTGCTGTGGAACAGCCTGAGAGTCCTGTGCAGTACGTACCCCGTCCCGTCAGGCAGGGCCTGTCTACAGCAGACGACGGCGCCGCTATTGGATCCCCCCTGTAGCCAGTGACGTGGAGTGAATCGACCGACGTGAACCAGTTGTTGGAAGCGCCATGGAGGCGATTCTGCAGCTAGCGGGATGGGATATTACCTAGCTGCAACAGGGTTCCTCCTGCAGGCGCGGCGGCGGCGATGGGGACCGTTGGACCAGGGGGGGCGACGGGGAGCTAGGGTGCTGAGATAGGGGTGGTGGTTCTGACATCTCGGTCTGTCTTGAAGACACCGCAACTTGGACGGGGGCTGGGCGAAGTCTAAAGAATTTTTCCCTTTTCCAAAGGGCAGGTGAATGTAGAAGGGGGGAGAGCAACGAATCAATCAGGCTTCAAATCTCAGGGGAATGAAGGCAATGAAAACGACTTTTGTCCACGACGAGCTCTGATTTGTCCCCTCAGAGACTGCACCTCTAAAGGTTGCGGGCAAATCTGTCTAAACTGATTGGGTTATCGGGACACTATTGGCGGGGACGATCCTCTGCCTCGACGCCCAATGGCACATGGATGGTTCCCTGCAAACACCAGCCCGCCGCTCGTAAGATGTCGCTGACCTCTGTCTTTCTGGAGCAGCAAAGGCCAAGGCTCTGAGAGGGAATGAGATTAACTGGGACCACCTCGGCCAGGTGGCAAGCCTTCAATGGGTGCTCGCCCGACGGAGTGGTCAAGCCACGGGGAGCCTGGGCACAGAATGACCATGTGCCGACAGCACTACAGGATCCCGTCGTGGGCATCAACTACCGTCAGCCATTCGATCAAGCAAAAACCAGGATAAACTCTTGCTTGCGTTGTTCCTTCCAAGAAAAGAAGCAGTTTCGAAAGTCGAGGCCGTCGAAATTGGCCGCCTCTGTTGTCTCTGCTTTCTGGCGCTTGTTTTACCTGAATGTCGCAGCTTGTCAAGGTGACCAGGTACTTCTGTTGACTAAGAAATTTGGTGCGTCTGCATGTACATGGTCCTCGCGGCGTCTGTTCCAATCCACCAGTCGAGCGAGGGCGCCTCTCGAAACCGAGACCTGCAGAACACGTACCTAAACGTGACCTCTTGTTTCTCTCCACCAGGTCGCATTCTGTGTCCCCGTGTTCAGGCCATCGATAGCCATTCCTCGCTGGCGATTTACAACTTTTCAAGACGTCTCTGTTCTTTTTTAAGCTTTGCCTAGCTTGGCGCCGCGGACGACATCTCCCAACGGGGGGCTCCGCTGTTTGTCTTTGTCAGACGTGTCAGGCTCGTGTCTTTGTGTGTTTATTAGGTCGCGTCTCCCTCTATTTTAGTGTCCCATGGGGCCCGGAGCTTCAAACCTCGGCCTAGGGCATACGGGCGAGACTGTTGATTGTCGGACTATCGCTGGCTAGTGTCGGCAGCTTGCCGACGAGCTTTGTCTCTCCGTCTTGTCTTTCAATGTCTCAGGCATGAAGACTCTGACCGCAAAGCCAACAGAAGGTCCCTTCTCAGATGAGATGGATCATTTGCTAACTCGCTATTATACAAGATAATCTCCATGCCGTCATGCTTCCCGGCACGTTCGGTGTAGCTGGTCTGAGCCAGCAAGTGCTCCTCTCGACGATTCCTTTCCTCATGCCCTTACGTATCGTACAGTGACCCTCACCTCACGGAACAGTCTCTCCTGGTGCCGGGGCCCGCTGAACCTAATGCAGGTACCGTCACTCGCTGTCCCTCGCCTTGATTCATGCCCTTGCCCGAGCTGAGCTGAGGTAAGGGGATCTCGTTGATGTCTGTGGTGGCTGAGCAGACGAACGGAGTTTCGACACCAACACTAGTCATGCACGACTGTCGATGGACATTTTGTCCCGTTCACAACTGACATGCTCGGGATATTACAAAAAACGGTCGTGTCCTTCTTTCATTAGGTCCCTTGTGAGAACGTGTTATAACTCACATCCCCACATCATTTCGCTTCCCAGGTTATGTACGTACCTTGTAGCTCACCGCATGCGGAAGACGCGCATGCCCCCATAGCTTGTATGCAGGTTGAAATGAAGGACAAACAATGCCAGGGGAAGACGAGGAAAAGTGTCTGGTTATCCCTCGCTAGCTCCCGTAAAGACCCTGCACATTTTTTCACAGGTCGTGGGATGGACGTGATGGATGTCATTATTCCCGGGGAGAAGAGCCTGCTTACTCAAGCAAGCATGGTGCTGAGAGGATCCAATTCTGAGGACAATAGCATCCAACCAAGTTGTGGCTGGTGAGGACATCTGTGCTTTTTGGCTTGGCTACTGGTCCTCTTTTTCTTCGTTTCTTGGAATGGCTTCTCTCTGACAGAATAGTGCGGTAATGCTAACTATTTTGCCTCTTGTTTGCCCCAGCAGCAGCATTCATCCAACTCGCTTCTTCTTTTAGCCAACTACCTCTTCTTCTTCTTCTTCTCTCAAACTTGAACCTGTCCTTTTTCATCCTACACCAACAACCAACCACTCGAAAAATATAAACAGGCCCTCTTCGTCAGAGCATCCAATGTCTACCTCGATTTCGGCGGGGTTCGCACCGCCTCACGCCGTGGCCTTGCTGGTGAGCCTCACCTGTTCCTAGTCCCCAACCACGATCCATCCACATTCACGGATTCTCATAACCCCCGGCTCATATCACTCTCTACCTCCCCCAGTATCAAGAGATCACATCTTGCGTCTCATGTAGTGTTGACTTGCATCATCTGAACCATTAAAAAACAGGTCGTCTACTGCCTCGTCTATGTCATCCCCCTCTACTTCTCGGCTGCCACCAGGCCCTCGCCAACCCGCTCCAGGGATGCCCCCGAGGCGATCCGCGCCCGCGTCTTTGTCGTTTCGCTGTCGACGGCCCTCTGCTCCCTCGTGACGCTGTACCTGCTCTCGTCCCACGCTGCCATCGCCATCCCCAACCCCTTGCATTTCATGGGGTACTGGCCCGTCGGCCTCGTCGACGCTGCCCGGGCCCTCTGGCTCACAGCCTTGCTCTTCGCCGGCCCCCTGTATGAGTCGCTCGTCGTCCAAGGAGCCGCCAGGCAATGGCTTAATCTCCAGCCTCTCAGGGACCTCTGGACTGATTGGCCCACCTGGAGGAACATGGTAGCGGTACGTCAACTTGACTTTCATCCCTTGATATCTCCCCCATGTTGCCCCTGTCAATCCTCAAACAACCCCCGCAGTCGTCTCAACTTCAGCCTCCTCTTCACACCGCTTCTTGTACCTTGTTCTAGCCTAGTTTTTCCGTCTGAATACTGATTTACCGAAAGGGCCCAATCACCGAAGAATGCCTCTTCCGTTCAGCTGGGGTACCACTGCTCCTCCGTTCTGGGGCCAGCCTTACCGGCACCATCTTTCTATCTCCTCTCGTCTTCGGACTGGCTCATCTTCACCACTTTTATGAGTTCCGAATCACCCATCCTCACACTCCTCTCCCCGTGGCCATTCTCCGATCCCTCTTCCAGCTAACTTACACCACGCTGTTCGGTGCTTATGCCACCTTCTTATTCCTGAGGACCGGCAGCCTTCTTGCTGTTGTTCTGATACATGCTTTCTGCAACTGCATGGGCTTGCCCCGTTTCTGGGGTCAAGTTGACCCATATTGGCTAGCAGAGGACGATCCAGCTCGGAAGCGATATACGGCCGTCTATTACGTGCTCCTGGTGGCTGGTCTGGTAGCCTGGTTACAGAACTTGTACCCGTTGACTGAGACTTCCATGGCTCTGGCCGAGTTCTGAGATGGCTTCCGCCACGGAGCACGCTTAGATCATCCACATGGCTAGAATTAAATAGAGAATCTCCCTTCATAGACTACGCTATGGCCGTCTTCCCCAGACTCGGCGCTCAGATGCGTAGGTCGAGGCTGAAGCCCGGCCTGTCCAACGCCCTTGTCTGTGCGCGTCATGAGCAACGAAACCTAAACATTGACATCTGCCGGTCATGTGGACGTTCCAGAAGCCTACGAGAACCGTGCGAGTGTTTCAGGATTGAGTGAATTGGAGTGTTTCTTGATAATGGATGGCTATGTACCTGCCCTCTGAGACCGAGGAAGGGATCCGGGCATCGAAAAGTCGTCACTGTCGTCGCTTCTCGTTCCCCGGCGATGACGAAGCGATGCTCGGTCCCTACTACCTGCATCACTTCCGAATACCTCGTCCCGCAGGTCTCGACCAACACCCTTACCCTTTGACCGGCCCATGGAAGCGCTCCCCTCGGCCAGTCCGTCATCCGGGCCTCGGGTGTTCTTCTTTCGTGGCCACAGACTTGGAAGGGCAATCTCCTGAAACCGCGGCTCGACGGCTCGCTCGTCAAACCACCGGTGGAGGCGAGCTTCGACAAGCTGGGCAATCTTAGGGACATCCTGAAGTCGAGAACGACTGCCGAGGAGACTCCGAATAGAAAAGTCCAGTCGGTAGTCGTCAAGAAAGTTGAATATCATCCTGGTCGGCTGGGAGGGGTTGCTGGGGATGAACGATATTGAGAGTGTGCCACTGAATCTGACCACCGAGACGGCCAGTGCGACAGGAAGTACCGCCGATAATTTCTTGGGATAATTAAGTAGGAGCTTCGTTTCCACGGCAAGAGTGAGCATGTCGCTCAGATCAACGTCCATCCGTGCTTGAAGGCGCGTGCCATCCCTCGCTGCCGTAGCCGGGTCAAACTTCTTTCCGATACCAAGGCTCATTCCATCTTCATCAACGGGGATGATGCGGCAGTTGCTGAATATGGGAAAATCCTCACCCAAGCTCAGCTCCGTGACCCTAATCTCATCGACAAAGTCCGGGCGCGAGGTCCCGTTCAGCACCTTGCTGAGTGAGTTGAGAATGGCATCATCATGCTGGGCATCGCTGCGAAACTGGGCAATAGTCTGCGCAACGAGGACGTTGAACCAGTCGAGACTCTCGGGCTGATGACTGTCGACGTTGTAATACGTCTTGCTGAGGATGGATCCAATTGTAAGCACAGGAGGGTTTCTGAGGACACTCGATTTCTTGCGGCTCAACTCCCTGTCTTGACGATTGCCAGAGCTGCGCAGACTAAGCAGCGAGCGCTTATGAGCAAGCGTTCTTGACCGCCGCTCGGTTGCCCTCAAGGAAGCCGTGACGTCGGGTGATGGAGGGTCACCAAAGATGAAGAACTTGATGAAGGCGGCCAACACAAGAACGACCGAGATTTGTCCGACAATGAAGCCTTGGGTGAAGGACAGGCTGGTCATAGAATGTCAGATCGGGTATTTGCCATGATGCAGGGTACGTTGATACTCACGTCCGTTCAGGTGACTGGGGACAGGTATCACCCATGATTGAGGATAGAGAGGAGGACCAATGGGCTTCTAGAAGGTACAAGGACCCTTGATGAATAGCCTCGAGGAAAGTACAATGTGATCAATAGAAGCTGTCCAACATGATGACGGTGTTGCCCTTCAAGTTCTTGATGTCACCAAGGACTCATGATGAAGAGGTTGGCTGAATGTGGAGCTCCAACTCAGCTTGCCGGGTAAACAGGGGTTATGCAGGTACCGGGGTGGCCATGCTGTTACTGGGCTCACTTCATGACGACGGCTCTCAACCAGCCTCCCTGCAAGCAAGAACCATCCTCGATTTCCCCAACAAACAATCACACCACGTTTAAATAACCAGAACTTGTTCCGTCGCTATTCTATTGAATATAGGATCCGAAAAACAAGCAATATCTCTTTGCGCAGCCCTAGGGTGCTGCACCAACCGCCATCATGGACGTCGCCCAGGCCATCTCGGGATATGTCAATAGGATCATTACGACGAGCGATACGTCGTCTGCCAAGATGAAGATCCTTCTTCTCGACAGAGAAACTGTTTCCATCATCTCTACTGCAATCACACAATCATCTCTTCTCAGCCACGAGGTCTACCTCATCGACCGTCTGGACAATGCAGCCCGCGAGAAGATGCGACATCTACGCTGTCTCTGTCTCGTGCGGCCATCACCCGAAACCATCCAGCTGCTCATAGACGAGCTGCGAGACCCCAAGTATGGAGAGTACCAGCTGTATTTCACAAACGTGATCAAGAAGTCATCACTGGAACGCCTGGCCGAGGCGGATGATCATGAAGTGGTCAAGTTGGTTCAGGAGCACTATGCCGATTATACCGTCATCAACCCGGATCTTTTCTCCATCGGCTTGACACTTCCCCAACGCCGCATCTGGGCCGGCAGTCCCGATACTTGGAATCCTGACTCCCTGCAGCGCTGCGCCGAGGGTCTCCTAGCAGTGCTGCTGTCACTCAAGAAGAAGCCTCTCATCCGATACCAAAAGACGAGTCCCATCGCCAAGAAATTAGCATCTGAGGTCCGGTATCTAATGACCCAGGAGGACCAACTATTCGAGTTCCGTCCAGTGGACACCCCCCCAATCCTTCTTGTGCTGGATCGTCGAGAGGACCCCGTGACGCCACTACTTACACAGTGGACATACCAAGCCATGGTCCATCACCTCCTGGGAATTCAGAACGGCCGTGTCGACCTGAGCGATGTTCCCGATGTTGGACCTGACCTAAAGGAGATTGTCCTGTCACAAGATCAGGACCCCTTCTTCAAGAAGAACATGTTTCTCAACTTCGGAGACCTGGGAGGCAATATCAAGGAGTACGTTGGCCAGTTTCAGTCCAAGACTAAGAACAACGAAAACATCGAGTCAATATCCGATATGAAACGATTTATTGAGGAGTATCCCGAGTTCCGCAAGCTCTCTGGCAATGTTAGCAAACATGTCACGCTGGTTTCGGAACTTAGTCGGAGGGTAGCAGCAGAGAACCTGCTCGAAGTCAGCGAGCTGGAACAGAGTCTGGCCTGCAACGAGAATCATGGAACTGACGTCAAGGTAATGCAATATCCCTTTGATTCGAGGGCCCGGCGCTAACTAAGTACCAGAACATCCAACGACTTATCCAGTCTCCCAACGTCACTTCAGAAAGCAAGGTTGGCCTGGTGGCCTTGTACGCCCTTCGATACCAGAAGCATCCCTCAAACTCGCTCGCCATGCTCACGGATCTCCTCGTCGCCGCCGGCGGCGTGGCCCCTCGGCAGGCGGAGCTTGTCGACAAGTTGGCCGCATACCACACATCGCTTCAGGCGTCTCAGTCTCAAAGTGGAATCTCGGAAATCTTTGAGTCAGCCGGCATCTTTTCTGGGGCGTCGAGCCGTTTCAAGGGCCTCAAAGGTGTCGAGAACGTCTACACGCAGCACAGCCCACTTCTTGAGAGCACCCTTCAGAACATGATCAAGGGCAGGTTAAAGGAACAGCAGTATCCGTTCGTGGAGGGTGGAGGCACGACCAAGGACAAGCCCCAGGATATCATCGTGTTCATTGCCGGCGGCGCTACGTATGAGGAGGCAAAGATGATTGCAGGGCTGAATGCGACGAGCCCCGGCGTACGGATCGTCCTCGGCGGTACAACAGTCCACAACTCGGCCTCATTCTTGGAAGAGGTTGATGATGCTGTCACATCATGGCCAGAGGCTCGGGGTAGGCGATAGATGGATAGAGGAGGTGTATTCTTTTATGACAGCGATGAGTTTTAGGTCTCTTTTTAGTCTAGAATCAGTCTGAAAGGCTCTGAGAGTATCTCCAGAGACGGGAGAGCCTGGTTTTGGTGTTTAGGTACTTAGGTAGGTAGGTTGGCCGCTCAACTCGATAGCGTCATATTTCGGCTAGTCGCAACCCCATTAATGGCAACTGGTTGATTTCAACATTTGATGGCGGAAGGCGAATTTTGCATCCCAAGCGACGCATGCAATGCGTTCCCTATTGAGACCAAGACCAGCCGTATGGCGACGTCAATGGCAGATTAGCAGGCGACGACATCTCGCGACTGTCTCCGGCGACTCAAGGTGAGCCCGAATATCGCTCTATCGCCTATCGCAATCACGTCTAACAGCCCGTTATAGACCCTTTGATGTGGTGGTAATTGGAGGTGGCCATGCTGGCGCCGAAGCATGCGCCGCGGCCGCACGAGCCGGAGCGCGGACGGCATTGATCACACCAAAGCTCGACAACCTGGGGACTTGCTCGTGCAACCCGAGTTTCGGAGGCATTGGCAAGGGAACCATCATCCGGGAGATTGACGCGCTCGATGGTCTGGCGGGGAGGATCATTGACAAGGCGGGCGTTCAGTTCCACGTCTTGAACCGACGGAAAGGAGCGGCGGTCTGGGTTTGTTACACTGCTGGTCTTGACGAGACGGACAAGCTAATGGGGATTGCGACAGGGACCTCGTGCTCAGATCGATCGAGACTTGTACAAGAAACACATGAGGGAGGAACTCTCTTCGTACCCGAACCTATCCATCGTCCTCGACAGCGTCTCCGACATTGTCCTTTCCGACCAAGAACCCGTCGACGGCGCTTCAAGTCGCATCGTCGGTGTACGACTCGAATCGGGCCAGGTCCTCCCCACGAGCAAGGTCATCATCACGACGGGGACATTTCTCGGTGGCGAAATACACATTGGTCTCGAATGCTATCCTGCCGGTCGGATTGGAGAGGCTGCCACCTTTGGCCTGAGCAAGTCGCTCCGGGAGGCGGGCTTTCAGCTGGGACGTCTCAAGACGGGTACGCCTCCGAGAATCGCCCGGGACAGCATCAAGTTTGACATATTGGAAAAGCAGTACGGAGATGATCCTCCTTCTCCGTTCAGCTATCTCAACGATACCGTGGCAGTCGAGGAGCAGCTCACCTGCGGAGTGACTTACACGAATGACAAGACGCACCAGATCGTCCGGGAGAACCTCGACAAGACGATCCACATCCGTGAGACCATCAAGGGTCCGCGGTACTGCCCTTCTCTCGAGGCCAAGGTCATCCGCTTCGCCGACAAGGATCGACATATCGTGTGGCTCGAGCCCGAGGGTTTTGACAGCCCCGTCGTCTACCCGAACGGGCTGTCAATGACAATTCCCGCCGACGCCCAGGAGCAAGCTCTCCGGACGATCCCGGGCTTGGAGGATTCCAAGATGCTTCAGCCGGGATACGGTGTCGAGTACGACTACATCGACCCTCGCGGCCTCAGATCGACACTGGAGACAAAGGCCATCAGCGGTCTGTACCTGGCCGGACAGATCAACGGAACCACAGGCTATGAGGAGGCTGCCGGCCAGGGAGTTCTCGCGGGAATCAACGCAGGTCGTGCCGCCAAGGGGCTCCCAGGTGTATCCCTATCACGAGGTGATGGCTACATTGGCATCATGATCGACGACCTCATCACCAAGGGCGTCACTGAGCCATACCGCATGTTCACTTCACGCAGCGAATTCCGCATGGCTGCCCGAGCCGACAATGCCGACTCCCGGCTCACATCCAAGGGTCATGAATGGGGTGTCATCTCGGACAAGCGGTGGAGGACATATAGCGACGAGCGTCAGCAGATGGACCATCTCACAAAGGCTCTACGGGGTGTATCCCTCAGCCCGGCACAGTGGATCGAGAAGGGCTTCCAACTCAAGCGCAACACGGCCCGACGTGATGGCCTCGACATGCTCCGTCTCTCAAACTCCAACACACGCATCGAGCTCGAGCAGCTAGTGTCTGTCCTGCCCGAGATCATGAACTACTCGCCGCGTGTGCGCAGCCGTGTTGCCATCGAAGCATTCTACGCCCCGTATATCAAGATGCAGGAGGCGGAACGCAATCAATTCACCAACGACGAGCGTGTCCGCATCCCCGCGAGTCTCGACTACGACGAGATCCCCGGCCTCGCCATCTCGGAGAAGGAAGCTCTCAAGGTCGCCAGGCCAGAGACTCTTGCCCAGGCTCGACGGGTCGAGGGCGTGACCCCCGCGGGAAGTCTACGACTCCTAGCCTACGTCAGACGACGTCCATCTCAACAGAGTTTAGGCGAGGTGGTACCCTGAAAGGGAAAATAAACAAGCTTTGGGTTGAGTTTTTCCCCCGTGTATGAAACGATGTACGGATATCTAGCATTTGGGGTAGGCGTTTTTTTTTATCTTTGATCTTGCAGGGGGAAATCTCAAAGTCAATCTAGAAGAAAACCGGTGGGTGTGGAATAAGCTTGTCTCGAACGGATCAAAAGCATATTCTAGTCAAATTCTTGCATCTCCCATAGGGCTGCATTTTGACGCTGAGACTAGTTGGATAACTTCACTAGTCCAAAGCATACCCGACGCATGAGCTAGTTCGAGACCATGGAGCTTAACTTGACGGGACGTTGAGAGTAGTTCATCAGGGGCGAATGTCAAAATATGTTGTACATGTTGTGATGCAGGGGATATGGTATTATCCCACTGTAAAGGACTCACTTGTGAAGCCTTGTCTTTCAGCTCTTGGCTAGTGAGGTCTTGTTTTTAGTCTCATCAACGGTGCGGTTTCTACCCCGAATTACCCAATTTGAACGTTTTTATGTTTCATATGCCAAGACGCTTCTTTCAAGGCTTGGTCTTGTTGAGGATCTTGACAGCGTCCTTTGTATAAATATAACTCGCTCCGCTCCAAATAGTCGTACCAGCAACAACATATCTAAACCGTCAGCCTTCAACCCTAAAATGTTAAAATTTCCAAAAAACTTACTGCATTATCGTTAATGCGGGCGTCAAGTCGGTTCCCACCAGCGGCGCAGCAGTCGTCACCCCGACGAGGGCGAGTTGCAGAAACGTGTTGTACTTGCTGATGGTAGTGGGACGCACTTCGGCCGAGGGGAGTGAGAAATCCCAGTAACGGGCGAATGTCTTTGGCGGAGGGAGGGAGATCCAGCGGTAGTAGATTGCTGAGATTGCGAGGCCTACGTCTCGACCGAGGATGACGGTGGCGACCCAGACTAGAAGCGTCAGTTGTTTCGTTTCAGTAATCATGTGTGATGTATGTCGTGGAGCGTACGCGGCAGGGCTCCCTTGATGGCGAGGCACACGGTCAGTATCGTCATGAGCGTCTTGTCAGCCATGGGATCGATGACAGTCCCCACGACCGTCTTGCTGTTCCACCTCCGCGCGATCCATCCATCCAGGAGATCCGTCACTCCAGCGTAGGCAAACAACCCCACAGCCCAGGCGTGCTGATCATGTAGCACGAGGTATCCAATAGCGGGCGCGGCAACGAGGCGTGTAAACGTGAGGATGTTGGGGATCGTGTAGATGTCTTCGTGGAGGACGGCGCGGGGAGGAGTCGTCTTGTTCTGGAGGGTTGCTGGTCTATCAACAAGTCAGTCTCAAATCTCTTCAAGTCCATTGAGGGATACAACACTTACTCAACACGCTCATCCTTGGTCTTCTTCTCCAACCAAGCTTGCGACCTCGTAAAGAACAACCTCGTCGACCCCGTCGCAACCCTCAAACCCACAGACGAGCACCTGCTGCTGGCCGCCCGCCCAGCCAGCCTCGCAGACAGCAGCATCTAGACCGCTATCGAGAAACAGCAAAAGAGAGACGTAGAGGGACAATGGTTGCCCAATTCCGAACCGACCGATCTTTTTTGCGCATCTGACGATTGGCTCGTAAAAAAACAAAAAAGACAAACAACCCCCCCCCCCCCCCCTCACGCCCCACACCC
>RZGM01000046.1:267553-299971 GCA_027886205.1 Fusarium piperis
CCCCCCCCCCCGTTAGCGGCCTGTCCACCCCGGACATGTCGAATACGTACCTCTCGAGCACGTAAAGCACGTGCCCTCCAATCGCATCGTTTTCGAGCCCCACGTAAGAATTTCTCGGCACTCGCCGGACAGGGTGTGGGGTCCCACGGCAAGGGATCCGGTATCTCCCCCTCCCCGGAGCCGAGATGGGCTGCTTTTTTATTTTTTACCGCCGGTGAAACCGCTCCCCCCCTTTTGTTTTAGAAAAAGGTGCGGTCTTCTCCAGAGATGAGATGGGTTGGCTAGGATAAACGTCATCCTTTTTTTCGTATCGAGCTGAACTGACACCGTGCATGGGTGCATGGGATAAGCTGAGTAGTTGTTGCATACACCAACTTGGGTATTCACAACTTCCATACAAACAGGTAAACAAAGAGATGATGATCAAATGAGTTTGCACTCCGTCTTTTATTCGATTCCTTTCTACAGGGCTGCAACCGGACAATTAAACAAGACATGCGTAAGGATTGACAGGGCATAACCTTATTCGGTCATCAAATACCCAGCTTGGCATCAGACATGCGCTGTCCAGAGTTAATCAATGATTGGCTTGCATACCCAAGGTTATCGATTAACAAGCAGTCCGGGGGCTGTTTCACATTCATCACGCCTCTGGTTGGTTACTAACAACTACGACAAGGTTGCGGATCACACGGGTAGGGAACTCTGAAACTTTGAATCCATCTCCAAGTCATGGGCGCCATCTGCAATCGACTTGGCCGTCCCATGATCTTTTGGATTTTTTATTAATTTGATACCTAATACTAACAGGGCTTTTAAAACAGATTTGAGTTATCCATATTTGATGCGTCAATACCCGAAATCTCAGGCATATAGGAAAATGAAGAAAGGTGCGGATTGGGAGGCAATGTTACATATGCCTGTGGTTGTGAATGGTGATGATGTTGTTGTTGCTGATGTTGTTGCTGATGTTGCTGCTGCTGCTGCTGTTGTTGTTGCAGATGCTGCATGTGTGCTGACGACATAAGCTGTTGTTGTTCGTGTTGTGGTGGTGGTTGTTGATGTGGGTGATGTTGATGGTGATGCTGCTGTTGTTGTTGTTGCATGTGGATTGGCGGCAGCTGGCCTTGTGCATAATAGTAACCCATGTGGTAATTGTGCATCATGGGGGGTACTTGAGTCATAGATGTATTGTAGCCATAGTCCACAAGCACCTGGCTCTGGTAGCGCTCGTCAGTGGTGGTGTCGGTGCCGTCGATGGGCGCGCGGAAGTTTTGCGACATGAGGAGCTCGCTGCGAGGGATGAGGTTCCGGAGGTCCGGATGACTCGAGGGACAGGTGAGGCGGCCGGACTTGACATCTTCGCATGTGTAGTAGCTCACCAGGTGGTGGGGGACACCCTGGAAGGTTATGCTGATTGTCTTCTTGACCAAGCCCGACTGCTTGAAGTCGTACGAGTCCACCAGAGAGCCGATCAGAGCACGATCCTCGTCTCTAGTCTCGCATCGTGGCTCGGCCTTTGTAATGCCGTTGCTCATCTTCTTGGGCTTCTTGAGGGCTCGCTTCTTCTCGCCTGGGCCAAAGGGCCGCTCGAGCTCGCGGTAGACGAGGAAGTTGTCTAGTATGCGGCTCGGGCTCCATGAGACACCGTCTGTCCAGCGTTTGATACCTGAGGCGTGCTCTTCGTAGATGAATACATTCCCGCTCCTGATGAGCTCTTGTCGTTCTCGATCTTGTGGTCGTCGTGGGACGTGATTGCGTGCACCTGACAGACAGGCCTCGAAGATGATGAGGGCATCGAGGGTTGAGTGGATGTACCCCACGTACGTGGGTAGCAGAGTGCTGCTCATTGTGTGAAGAGGATTGGACGAGGCCAAGATGGAAGAGAGTAGTGGAGGAGAAGAGGTGGAAAGGCAAGGTGCCTTGGGGGGGTAAGTGGTGATGGTGATGTGAAGATGGAGTACTGCTGCGGTGTACTACTTCAGTTGTCGCTGGGTCTGGGGCAGAGGTAATTTAAATAAGAGTTCAAGTTGACGGGAGCTGTTCCACTTCACTTTGGAGAGAAGTTGGGAAGAGGGTGCGTTTGGAGGTAAATGGTAATGGAGTTGGTGTGGGGAAGAGAGGAAGGGGGGGCCGTACCTTTATAGATTGGAGTACCGCAATCGACTTGAGGACGAGATAAAAAAAACACCACAACAGCAACAAGGCACCTTTGAACCAAACTTCCCAACGGATTTTTAATTCAAGGCTTGAGGAATACTGAGTCACAGCTTCCCTAGATGTCAGTTGATCTGTTCCTGCATCTCCGCATCTTGATCTCGGGCCCACGAGGTTCGATGCAGCAGCTGCAGTCCACGAAGCAAAAAAGTGTGTGTTTGGTTTGCTGCGCGAATAGCTCCGGGAGCCATGATGGAGACGATGATGATGGTGGATGGCAGCCGGGACCTGGGACTACGGCGGCTCTGTGGGGCGAGCACAGAGGTACCCAAGCCAGCCCAGCCCAGCCCAGCAGGAGGGACTGCGGGCACTCGAGGGACGGGAATTGATTTGGGTTGTATGTACCGAACCAGCTAACGAACGAGCGATCCATCGTTCGTCTGTCCGCCGCCGCGATATTCGTTCAGTGTCCTGTTCCCCCCCTAGACTGCTTGCGGCCTTGGTCTTGACGTATCCGTGCTCTTGTCTCCTCGAGGGTCCTTGTTGCGCGCGCGCGCGCGTAGTCTATTCGGACTAGACCAGACAGAGTGGTGCCCTTTGCCTTGCCTTACCATGCGTGCCCTTTCCCTCTCATTCTCATTGCACCCCCGCCTCTTTCTCCTCCTCCTCCTCCTCCTCCTCCTCCTCCTCCTCCTCATCATCTCTTTCCCCCTCATTCAGGTTTCTAATTCTCACCGTGACCTTGTTGTAGAAATGGCAGTGAAGAAGCATCTTTCCCGCTTTCTTCCTTCCTTTTTCCCCCATCTTACTGGCCTCCACGGATCCTTCCCTCCCATCCATCGGCCTCGTCCTTTCCCATCTTGCAGTACCGACGACAAGGTACTTGGCAGGTCCCGACGTGCCAATTCTGGTGGGACTGCACCCCCAGATGAGGTACCGCTAAGCCTCTTTTGGCGACGATGCGTGGCTGCTGTGGCTGGAGCTTGGCGTTTTATTTGTCCGCAGACGCCCCCCGGGCGCAACCAAGATGGCACCCCCCTCCTTGATGCACCTCTGACGCACCGCGAAAGAGCTCCTCCTGTCTGCAGTGGCTTTTTGCGCCTCTACGCGTTCGTTTCACCTCCCATCAAGGGCTGCTTCTCTTGCTCTTACACGGACGCAAGCTTGATTTGATTTGCATCGCGAAGCCCTGTTCATCTCGGCCAGATTTGTCAGGCCTCTCTGCTCTTCGACGGGCGCAAGAGCTTTGCATCGCGAGACCCTGTCCAGATTCGTCACGCTTCTCTTGTGCTTTTCGCTTCCTTCTCCTCATCTTCCCGCCAAGGAATCGGCCGAGAGATGAGACGACAAGATTCTCTCTCTCTCGACATTTGAATAATGATCAGGTTCGGGACATTCATCGCTTTGACCCGGCCTTGCCTTGTGTGACCTCTCTCTCTCTCTCTCTGCCATAGATCCACCCAGAATGGGCTAAAGCACACACCCCCCAAACAGAGAAGCTCGTCTTGTCACTGCCGAGCCTCGTCAACTCCTAGTCGGCTCTTTTCCTTGCCTGGGGTGCCCTGGACGCCACAATTCCAAGGCACGCCATCGCCGTGCCCTCCGCGCACCAGTCCCAGTAGCCCCCGTCCGTCCCATGAGGGAGATGCTATGACCCATGATGGATTCGGCAAGCCAAGCAAAGCAGAGCAGAGTGCAGTAGCATGGCGTCGGAGAGGCAGTGAAGGTGGCCGCGTCTTCACATCGTCGTCGTTTCTGACAAACAACCATCAGAAAGGTGGCTGGCGCCCGCCCGGAGGCCCGGAGACGGCCGAGGCGTCCGACGCCGGTCTTCAACACCACCCCGACCGTGACGCTGTCTCGGGTTAGAATCCCCTAATCTGTTTTTTTTCTTCCTCTGTGTCTTCTTCGACTTGAGAGATGGCTCGTGCTCCTCCTGCCATCGTTTGCGACCTGGGGTTCCCGAATTTGTCATGGGTCATGGGCCAACAGGGTCAGACAGGCGTCACAGATGAATACGTGCGTACGTAGGTATGTAGCAGTGTATCCGTAGCCGGGACAGTCTAGCAGCCCAGTCCCGTTGACGAAAGCATCCATCGCCCCCGTAGGGCTCGATCTCCATCTCCCGATTTTCAGAGTTTCACAACGGTCTCTGTTTCGCTACCTTAATCCCATTTGCATTTTTATCGTGCAAAATTCAACTACGAATAACATGTTATTGATTCGTTTATAATTTATATTCAGTGTCTATCTCTTAAAATTCGACAATAACCAACATCATGACCCTGGGCACACCCGTTGGGTTCTCAAGGAGGGGGGAGGGCGCATCAGGTTCCAAGCACGTGCGTGAGACGACAGTCTAGTTCACCCCAAGATGATCAAGGAGCCTTATGCAGATTGCGCCTCATCAAACAGATGGAGACAGACGTACGTACGACTCTTGGAAGAGATGGGGGCAGATGCTGGACTGGGCTCGATTACCAAAAGTTCCCATGCCATGCCATGACCATCCCATCCCCATCATCCATGAAGGATAGTATGGACCCCCCCCCCCCTCCAGCCTTAATCGACATGAACCACTGTCGTCGGGTCGCATCTACTATACGTGATGTAATGTAATTGGGATTGACCCCCCATCTTTTTTTCCTTTTAATCCATCAAACAAAAACGAGAATAGCCAAAATGGAAGATGCCGTAATTTATTTTAGCTGCTGATTCCACCCGTTTTTCCCTCTGCCAGGGATCCGGGATGGAATCCTTGTCCCCTGGGCTGTCTGTCTGTCTATTTCCTTCGCCTTGTCGTCGGCGTCGCCTTTGCCTTACCCTGTTCCCCTTCATGTCTCATGGATGCCATCTCTCTCTCTATTTTCCTTCTAGCGCCTTGTCTTGTGATACCATACCTTGCAGTGAATGATGACCTTTTTTCTTTTTTTGGCTTGTGAAGAACCACACTTGTAGGTCCGACATCAGGACCAGGGGACAGTCCAGTGTATACGTACCACCACCACCACCACTACTACCTTACCACCCCCCCAACCCAAGGAGATTCCCATTAACCCACGGTCCATACCATGACACCCTCCCAGCACCTCCATCCCCGTCTGGCATGCATCTTCCTCCGGCATTGGCTTTGGTGCCTGTATCGTCGCTCTTGGGGAGTTCTTAGCGGCCCCCACCCGTCCCTAGTTTCTTTGGTACCTTTTCTGGCCCTTGGATTGGCTTCTTGCCTCTGCCGTCCTGCAGACCATCTCTGCCTCGTTCCGCCATTGGACGCCTGGTCCATCCCCATCTTTTCGTCCTTGGGGGCCTTGGCTCCTCACTCCCCCTTGTCCTTGTTCATGCTTCCCCCTCTCGCTCTCCCCCTCGTTCGGTTTCGGTTCATAGAAGACAGACAATGAGGCACGGCACAGAGCAAGGGCCCTGGGAACGTGCAAGGGCCCTCAAGGTGGGAGAGCCGATGAGGCGGGATTTCAGCTTGCCATTGAGTGGGATTCTTCAATTGGCTTTCTAATACAATCTTCTTTCTCTCCTTCTACCGTATTAGCAACCAGGTACCGTGTCAGGCTCCGACAACACTGTACCGGCCGGGCGCACTTTTCATAGTGTCCGTTACATACCGAGCTGGAAAGTCCGCCATCCGAACTTGACCTGCTGCTGCTGCTGTTGCCGCCGCCGCTGCTGCTGCTCCTACTGCGCCGCCCCCCTCCCCCGGTCCCACGGCTCTTCTACCAACTCCCATCTTGGCATGACACGCAATCGAGATAGCTTACAATTACGTCTTCGTGCCTTAGCAGTCCCCTAGCTAGTAGTTATGATACATGCCGCTTCCTGCTGAGTGAGAATGTCATGTCCGGCAAGCCAGCCAGCCAGCCAGCCAGCCTAGCCCAGCCCAGCCTCTGGCGACAGCTATTACAAGACTCGACAACATCGTCAGCATCATTACAATCACCATCAGCGTCATAACCACAACAATCAGCTCAATCCCCCCTCCACTCCTTGACCAATCTCCAGTATCTGTCCATCTGTCCATTCTACCCATACCCATACCCATACACACCTTCATTCACATGCAACTTGTCCAGTCAGTCAGTCTATTGCCCCGTGCTCTGATGGTGAAATGGCGCGGCACAGTCGCAGCGCAAAGGCCAACAACAACATTGAAAATGGTATCAGACGCAAGCATCAGCATCTTCATCGACGTCGTGGTGGTCCAAAAGGGCCAATACATGCGCCCGCGCCGCCCTCGTCGCTCAGCCCTGGCCACTGTAAAACCAGGGCTCTTCGCCTGCTCGGTAGCGTCGCCCTGGCACTCGCACCGGGACTGGGACCGTCCCATCAAATATGCCCATGTCCGTGACCTGCTGCTGCCGGGTATGGCTCGTATCGCCTCCCTTGTCCGGCTCGCCCGATGGGTTCCCCGCCTGCACGCGTGCCTGGGCCTCCGCCGCCTTGACCTCGGTGCTGCCACCACTCAAGCCGACGAGGACGGCACTGATGCTCTGGCTCTGGCTCTGGCTCTGGTGCTTGCTGCTGCTGGTGTTGGTGCTGCTGGCGTTGGCGCTGGCGCGGGCCATGCTGTTGGTGGTGGTGCTTCTGCTGCTAATGCCGCCGCCGCTGCTGCTCTTGCGATTGCTCACCCGCACCACAACACCGCTCTCCCAATTGCGACAGCTCATCTTGGGCTGCCCTGTCGCTCGGTCCTTGACTATGCGGCCCCTGTTTGGCGCATCGCGGTCGCAACCCGTCAGCGTCAGTCAGATTCATACACTCGTCACCGTTCCGTCTAAGTCGTCCCCAAGACTCTCTAGCTAGTTCATAGGGCGCTCCACCAAGGCACCATCCCACCGGCCGTGGATGGGTGTCGCTTGGTGTCTCGCTGTCTCATGTTCTCCCCCATGTCTCACAAAGGGGGTTAGGGATTAAGAAAAAAAAAGGGTCTCACTCACCACGCGCTCTCCGACAGATTTGCGCTGCCGACGTACGCCCAACCCGGAGATAGCAGTGCCGCATTCAGTTCCGCTGAATCATCATTTTCATCATGGAGATCCGGCTCATGATGACCGCGTCCAGGTCCAGGTCCACGACGCGGCTCCACCGGCGACTGCCCAGCTCCCGCTTCCGTACTTTTGGAGACCCGACGCACAAAGATCATCTTGCTGTGCATCAAGAGTCCCTCCCGAGTGTTCACACAGTCCCGCACCAGTTCGGTGGGGAAGGTCGCCGAGCGCCACCACTTGGGCTGGACGCAGATGGTGCCCGCAGCCTGCATCCCGCGCCTCTTGTGTTAGCGTATGTACGGTACAGTAGTTACTGATTGCAGCGGCAGCACGTCTTGGTCTCATCATTTGTTTGCATGTGAGGATTCTCCAGTTTTTCCCGATCTGCAAACAAGACGGGCAGAACTCACCATGCGCCCTCCTCGACTCTGGGCCACCGTCTCGTCTGTCGGAAAATAGATTCGGAAACGGTCCTTTAGCTTGGCTGCCCATGAGCTTGACGACTTGTTCTTGGCTGCTGCGCCCGTTCGGCCTATCCTCGACTTGTATTCGGCCATGCCATCGTCTCCTATGTCGCGCGTCAGGCCATCCGTCTCCGTCAGTCCACATCCACATCCACATCGCAGCGATCCAAGGGCCATGGCCATGCCATGTGTGGGGTGGAGTCGGGAAGGGAAGAGGGGTGCAGTGCAGTGCATTGCAGTATGCATTACACTGTAGGTATTTCAAGTCCTTACCTCGACAGGCATTGTACATTGCGCCCACCAAGTCGTAGTTGAGGGATCCAAGGGAAGCGCACTGGTCCAATAGTTCTTAGTGATTTGCTCATTCGAGTTGCCATTCGGCGGCGGCAGTGACGGCACCCACCACTATGTCCACCTCTACGGGGTCGTCGGTGGCTAGCCCGAGAGAAGCCACACTGTTGCCGAGTCCGCAGTATCCTGTTCGGAGACGACGACCACCATGTGAGCCACTGTTACACAGGATCTCGCCAGAAAGGACCTGTCAACTCACCTATTCGCTTGAGGGAATCACCAACATGACCTCCTGGGCTGGAATTCTGCAATCAGCGCATCATCTATGTGGGGTCCACCCAGCCAGGTCAGGTCAGGTCAGGTCGCCATCATGACTGGCCGACCAACTGACTGGCTGGCGGATCATGGCGGGTTTGCTCGGGCTTACATGGTGTACACAAACCCCAAGTGCTTCGTCCTTGAGAAGTCGTAGTTGCTGAGGCTGCTGACCATGCCCGCACCAACACCCGTCTCTGACAGGAATCGGCCGAGCTCGGTACTGAAATGGGTTGGTTGGTGATGGACCGAGGCCTCTAGCTTGGGGAGATCGATCAAAAAGACCATCTGCATAGATGTGGTCAGCGAATCATGGTCAAGAGCACCCCGGAAGGCGCAGCCTCGTTCAGCTACCAACGTTCTCCATGACGCCAGTCTCGCCCCAGTCGTAGGGGACCAGGTTCGCAGTGGGTACTACCACTCTGAGATAGTCGGGATACTTGAGCAGCTGGAGTTTGGAATGCATCGCCCCGGGCCCATTCATGGCCGGGAAGCAGAACTTGATGCCCGGTGGCGTGTTGGATTGCATCTCTCTCTTCTGTGGCAGGGTCCGTCGTCAGCCTCCAGGTCTTGTCCCGTGTCACGAATTCCCAAAGGGGGGAGACCTCGAGTCAGTCGTGATTGACACACACCTGGGATTCGTCTGCCGCATATGCCACGAGCAGCAACTTGGTCCTCCTGAGGTCGATCTTTGATAGAAGCCACTCGTCATCCCACTGGTATGAGCTGAGGACGGCAAGCTCCAGCCTATCCTTCTGAAACACCTCCTCGATCTTGATGTCCTCGGGAGTGCGCGGATATCCCCTCGCCCAAGTCCGCTTGACGACACCGCCTGGGAACGGCGGCGGCGAAGAGCTCGGAGACCACGACCCGGGCAAAGACCCAGACGGTTCGACGGGCGTCTTTCTCTTGGGCGGTGGAACCTCTACAACGTCGTCGTCGTCGTCTTCGTCCAAAGGGGAGCGGCGCCGCTTGGCCAACCTCTGCAACCTTTCCTGTTCCATCTTCTTGCGATCGAGCGAGAGGAGGCCGAACGAGGCCCCGCCCGAGCCAGTCCCGTTCCGGCGGCTCGACGAAGCTGATGAAGCCGAAGCGGGTGGGACATGGGATGTTTGCTGATCTTGGCCTTGGTTCTCCTGTTCCTGAAGCGAGAGGGCAATGGCATAGCGCAGCGCCTCGTCCTCGTCCATGTCGCTCCCCGGGGAGGGGACATCTTGGCGAGATCCAGTCATCCCGTCCAGTTCGGCTCCAGCGTTGGTTCCTGAAGGCAAAGTGCTCGAATGAAGTCAACTGAGTTTGGAGGTTTGGGCGACGGTTATCGAGTGTAATTATTTTTGAATTTGGATGGCTTAATCAAACAACGTCGTCGTTTAAAGTCGAGACAAGGCTTACTACGTCAAGATCCCTGCATTCACATCCATCTTAATGTTACACAACGCGAGGTCACGTGCCAACGTGTGGCCCATGATCCTTGTCAAAGGGATGCAGGTGATCAGGCAGGTGATGTTGAAGCTACCCTACAGAGCGCGCCGTGGATGTCGTGAACATGACAGCCTCAATATCACATCGTGGCCTCTTGTCGCTGTTGCCCTCAATGTGGCTCTTCTGGTCACCAGATACCACTACTAAAGTCTATGATCCCGCGATGACTCCGAGATGGGCATGATCTTGCATGGTGGCTCCGATCATGTCTGCAAGGCTGAATCAAAGTCAATGACGTGCACGAAGCCACCGGCCTTATATGTCGGTCGTTATGCCTCTACTCTCTTGCATTCATCAATCTCGCCGTTAATATCACCCGTGACTCAAATCTGCAAGTATGAGCAGTGAAAAAAAGCACATTGTCGTTGTCGGTGCGGGGGCTGCCGGCATGGTAAGTGATGAATTACACCGAGCAGTTAAGCATAAACACCAAACTCACCGGGTCACAGTCATGCGCGGCCACTCTGATGAACCACCCCAACAAATTCAAGGTCACCGTGCTGGAAGCCTGCGATGTTGTGGGGGGTCAGGCAACCTCAATCCCTCTCGACGAGGAACGCTATGGCGCAGCCTGGATGAACAATGGGGTCCAGGGAGGTTCTCCTGTCAGTTACAACCACACCGTGAGGTATCGCCGGGACTGACATGTCGTTCAGATCTTCAAGCACACATTCAACTTCTTCGAGCAGCATGGCCACCCACCAGAGGAGGTCGAGCTGCAGGTCTCGTTCGGCAAGGGGGAAGATCGCTTCTGGACCAACTGCTTCCCCAGCAAGCTCGTCTCCCAGTTCTCGTCCGACATTAAGCGGTTCGGCTTCTTCCTCAAGTTCATCAAGTGGACTATGCCAGTGTTTGGACTTGTTCCGATTAGAATCATGATGCGCCTCTTCTTCTTCAGCAAGGAGTTTGGTGACAAGATGGTGTACCCCCTCATCGCCCTCTTCCTCGGCACCGGGAACCAGACTGCCAATGTCCCTTCGGCTATTGTAGAACGGTTGTTTGATGACCCCAACATGAAGCTCTGGGACTACGACTCGGAGACATTGCTGCCTAATCTGCCCAAGATGGTCACTTTTGACAATCTACACGAGTTTTACAAGAAGTGGAAGGATGATCTGTTGAGCAAGGGCGCCGATGTCAGGACCAACACCGAGGTTGAGGCAGTCTTGCAGAGATCTAAGAATAGTGTCAAGCTCCGAATCAAGAACAAAAAGACTGAGGAGGTCACCGAGGAGTCATTCGATGGCATGGTCCTCTGCGTTCTCGCAGACACTGCCCTCAACCTCCTGGGCAACACTGCCACAATGCGTGAGAAGCTCATCCTCGGAGGCGCCGCTTTCTACGACGACATCACAATCACCCACTCTGACTCCAAGTACTTTGAGGAGCACTACGAAACCCACTTCAAACCTAATCTCTGCGCCGAGCCCAAGTCAGACGGCCAGAAGAAACAGGTGTCCTTCTCCAAGGGCGAGGACGACTCCCCAGGCTTCCGGCCCATGTACTACACGTACACGTACCCTCAGGATCCCAAGAAGATTGAGATGTCGTTCAACTGCAGCAACTACCAGCACCAGCTCAAGAAGGCCAACCTCGAGTCCGGTGATGCGTATGAGCCGGTGTACCAGACCATCTTCCTGAACAGCCAGGAGCGTGACAAGTGGACGATTGACAAGATTGACGAGTCCAAGATCATCAAGAAGAACTGGTGGCATCAGCTCGGACACCGGTGGCAGCATTACCTGCGTGTCGTCCCAGGCATGATGTTTCTGCACGGCAAGCAGAGCACCTTCTTTGCTGGCTCGTGGACATTGGTTGTATGTTTCCCCAACTCAACTCTATATCTGACCTTGGAAACTGACAGACGGTTCTAGAACATGCACGAACTTGCTTGTGTTAGTGGTATAGCAGCAGCCTATCATCTCGGTGCCGACTATGTCAAGTTTGACGACTTTGCCGAGGACTTCTTTTCCAAGTATCTGCTTCTCTCACATGGGATGATGTATTCGCGAGAGGAGAAGAGGAGGCAGAAGTCCAAAGAGTAATGTGATCTTCAGATCTGGTTGTGCGCCCTGAAGCCCCTGGCGTCTTGCTGCTGTTGTGTTATCCCTGCTGGACTGCTCTCACCCTTGACTGAGTTGTTGCCAAGTCTTCTGCCTCCATGTAGATGTTACACCCCAACCAAACAAAAGATCGATACTGTTGATGAATAAACCACATCAGGCTTGAAACTTAACTACAACTTTACCGTGAAGCGCATGTCACTGTATTGCAAATGAACCAGTTGCTGGGCAACGCATCATGAGATTCATCAACTACCAGTACTCATCGCTACCAACGCGTCTCATACTAGATGCCAAAAGTCATCTTTATCGCCAACATCTCGCTCCACCCCCCTGTCCGCCATGCTTTCATATGAACTGAAAAAGAAAAAACCCTTGGGTATCGTCAAAAACAGTCCAAGAAGCAAATGATTGATCGTGATACAACCCGCACATCCCAAATGTACATCCAGGCTCCCTCGATATAAACAACCCACCGTCCAGACCCGTAGGCTCTTCCCTTGAGAGCAGAGTCTGACACAGCAGTAAAAGAAAAATCAGTAGATGACTCCGAGGTATCCCATAGCTGAATCACAAAGCCTAACCCGACACTCCGTCCGATATGTCTTGAATCCTTGAAACGCCCAAGTCCAAGAGACAAAGCCGATTCTCCCCTGTCATGTGACGAGAAACACCGTCGTCATATATCGCGTTCCGTTGATGCCGTCTAGTCTGAGGACTGCCGTCAGTCGAAAAGAGATGTAGAAGGAGTAATGAAAACCCCTGAACCGTCAAACGCCCAGAATGATGGTGTGTGTGTGTGTAGAGTCTAGGAAAATAGACGTGGATTTTGGCCTGGAGATCCAGTCGCCAAGTCAAGTTTGAGAATGCGTCGAAGGTCATCCTCCATAGCCCGCAGATTATTGGGACGGCCCTCGTAAGAAACCGGTGCACCAGGTCCGCTGCGGGGATGATTAAAAGGCTGAGAAGGAGGGGCAGAAGAGAATCCGTTAGGAAGAGATTTGGCCGCAGAGGCACTGCTTGAGCCGAATAGGAACTTCTTGAGGGCCTCAGCAGGATCGTCTGATTCGGGACGAGACCTTGGCTGAGAGGGCGAAGAGCCCAGCGTGGCAGGGTTTCGCGCAGAGTTTGAGCGAGCCGCCTTGATACGCTCGTGATAAGGTGTTGAGAAGGCCGGGCCCATGGGCTGGCCGGGTGTTGCATTTAGGTCGGCGCTGTCGATAAGGCCCGAATTGTATCGGGCCTGGGTGCGAGCTGTCTGCGGAAGAGTTGCTGGCTTGGGAACGCTACCGGGTTCGAATGGAGATTGAGAAGAAGGCGAATCGTGAGCAAGGCCAGAGGGTCGGAAGCTGACAGAACTGCCACTGCGCTGGCGCTCCTTCTCTTCCCGATGAGCGCGAAACATGAAGTCGAGAGGAGATCCCTTGGCGGCAGAAGAGGGCTGTTGCAAAGGAGTAGGTGCATTAGAGCTGGGAGGAGAAGGCTCCTGGACAGCATCTTCCAAAGTCCTGTTGGCACTGGGAGATTCCATAGACGACCGGGTGACGAAGCTGGGAAGTGGAAGGGCGGATGGAGCGGGAGAGGCGTGGAAGGTTGCTCCGGCGAATGCAGGGCCAGCAGTCGACTTCATGGATGATTGATTCGGAGGAGTACGGCGACCGGGACGGGCAGAGTCTGGAGAGTTGGGAGAGTTCTTGTTGTTCCGAGACTTGTTGTTGTTATGATTGTTGTTATTGCCGTGATGGTTGTTGTTATTGTTGTTGTTCCGAGATCGCTGCTTAGAGTGGGTGTGATTCGATTGGGCAGCGGGAGAATCCGTGCCAGCACCCTTCTGAGGAGTTCGTGGACCACGTTCATAGCGAGAAGGGTCGAGGTTGGCGACATCATTCTCCGAGGCGTAGGCCTTGTGAGCGGCAGAGCGACCGTTCCCGCGACCCTGCCTACGGCGCGCGGGTGTGGTTGTTGGCTGAGATGGAGTCTCACTCATGTTGTTGGTGGCGACGTCTGAGTCGTCAAAGGCGTCGGTCGGGATGTGAGGGGGAAGACGAAGGGTGAGACGAAACCGAAACTGTCGAGGACGGTTGCGACGGATTGCGACAGGCGCGAAAAACAAAAGGACGAATTAAGATCCGGGAGGATTGTCTGAAAGATGTGATGAATAGGAAGCGGGCGTGATGATTGAATAGAAAGTAGTTATCCTGAAGAAAGAGTTGTCTAGTCTGATCATGGTGCGCGAGGCAAGTTGGTTCCAGGAATAAGTAAAGAGGGGGGAGCAAGACGGGAGGGCGAGTCAATAAGTAAGAGGCGATGACGCTCGCTGGGTGGTGGGAGGGAGGGAAGAAACAGGACTGGAGGGACGGGAAACAAGGGACTTGAGTGGGCGCCTGAGGCGCTTCAGAGCCTGTGACAGGGCGAGGCGAAGCACGCACCTACCAACGCAGCGAAAACAGAGTCTGCCCAGGCGCCCAACAGGGTATCGATTGGGTACACGAACACTGCCAGGTCCGCACCTGACGCAAACAGCAGAAAAACTCAGCGACGACCGGGTATCCATGGATGCATTTGAGGTTAATCAGGCTCGAACTTTGGGATTAACTCAGTGTTGAATTTCTAGAAGCTCCTCTCAACCAAAGGATATTCTAACATTTACGTGTGCATGAAACTCAACTCTTTGGTGGCGTCTTTGACGAAGGCAACCTAACGTTTTATCAAAACACGATAAGCGACGGTTAATGGATGCTTCCCGGCCACGATCGGCCTGGCCGCCCGTCCTAATGCTTAGGTCATTATCACCCCGCCATCAAAGTGTTTAACTGGATGTGCGAGACTACAGGGTAGCACGGCGGGGACTGCCCCTCTCTGTAAATGCCCTGTAATTACAGGGAACTCGGCGATGATTTGGCGGCTGACTGGACGCGCCCTCATGCCCAGTAGCTGCCTAGCTCTCCATCCCACTTCCAGCCTTCCGTCCATCTTCTGAGCCGCATCATCACTTTGGCCAAACATATAAGCACCTGTGAGTCGCCCTTCGCTTCACCATCAAGGTGCTCCTTTGTTGGACAGTTACCTTCGCCCGCATTTCTGTCAGATTCTTGCTCCTAACAACTACAGGCAGGCCTTCTCTGTCCATAGCATCTCTGTCTATCAACTCAGCTCGTACGTCCACCTTGATCTCTCGATCGCGGCCTCGGCTTTGGCTGCTCTCGTTCACGACTCTCACCGCACGAACATATCGCACTGACCATCACAAGTAGTCAACTGCACCGCCGCATCCCGCCCGACGCAATCACTCTCCATATACTGCCCACACCGACCTTAGACCCCTACATCCACCATGGCCGATGTTGAGATGAGCGATGCGCCTGGCGCCGTCGCCAAGAAGACCGAAGGTTCCAGCAGCAAGGCCGTCGAGGGCAGGAAGAAGTTCGAGGTGAAGAAGGTATGATGTGAACCCATCACCAAGGCATGGCCTTACTGTGCGTCATGCTGACTGGAACCTCATAGTGGAATGCCGTTGCTCTTTGGGCCTGGGACATCGTCGTGGACAACTGCGCTATTTGCCGAAACCACATCATGGATCTTTGTAAGATATACCAGACGCTCTTCACAAGATTATGGCCATGTGCTGACAAAGGGACACAGGCATCGAATGCCAGGCCAACCAGGCTTCTGCTACCAGCGAGGAGTGCACTGTGGCTTGGGGTATTTGCAACGTAAGATGACTGACTCTATGGGCTCACGGCAAACTTTGGCTGACAAGCATCTAGCATGCTTTCCATTTCCACTGCATTTCACGATGGCTAAAGGCCCGATCTGTCTGCCCATTGGACAACAGAGACTGGGAGTTCCAGAAGTACGGACGATGAAGAGAGAAAGCGACGCATTCGAGCATCATATTCAACGACGGCAAGGAAAAGCTTTGCCCGGGGAAAAGAACTGCCAACAGAGTATGTGACGAGCTTTGATAGCTTTAGACATGATGACACAGCCGAGCCAGATGCAGGCCGCCCAATTTATTGATTTCCCTTGCTCGCAAGATCGTATGCATAACCTGCTGGCAACCACTTGACTGGGTGTTTCTTGTAGAATGGCCATGGGGGAACCGCGAGGAGGAAGGTCAGGGCAGTGCCGCCGAGTCCTATGTAGATGGCGAGCTTGATATCCTGGAGGACGTAACCGACAACGAAGGAGAGAAGCTAACGCAAGGTCAGTCAATCAGTTGAATCAGACCAGGGAAACAGAGTCAACATACACCCGAAACGACGAGAAGAACCGTGGCAAGGAGCTCGGCGAGCTTCTGACCTTCAAAGTCCTGCAGAGAAGCTTTAGTTAGATCCAACATTGGCCAGCATAGCAACAAGGGGGACGTACAATTTGGCCGTCAACGACATCTCGCAGCTGGTCAAGGACCTGTTCCGCCATGGCTGTATTCAGGAGGGTTTGCGGCTCGTGATAGTTCCGATCGGGAGACGAGAATGTGACGGTCACGCTGTGATGTCGACAGCTGGCCCTTTGTAGACGGTTTCGGTGACTATGCCGCTTGTAGGAAACTGGCGGGAAACAAGCTTCGGTCGGTTGGATAAAATGGCGGACGGTGGAAAGCGAGTCAGGCGATAGCGGCTGCAATGGATGATCCGCGACTGGTTGGCTCTGTCGTGCTGGCGACGTGATATGGCTGCTTTGATGGTATGGAGGAATGGACCATGGAGGGACCACGCTGGCAGGGCTGGTCTAATTACAGCACAGCAGTAGCAACCCCCATTGGAACGATGGAGCTCAGCGGCCGAGGCAGGTACTAGCAGGCTGGGTCCAGAATGAGGATACGTACCTCCTATCCTCTCTTTCTTGCAGGCTCGTACGGCCTGACCAATGACACTACCTATCTTATCAGGGCCTCCGCTTCTTATCGTCCTGTCACGACCTTATCAGGATCCAACTACCTGAGGCGTTCCTGATGTGGCGCATAACAGCGCCGCAAATCCCCTCTTGGTGTGGCGCCCACTGTAAAACATGGCAAGATCCATGCGGGATCCATGCTCCATGCCACGCCCAGACCCAGACTTCCATATCCCGGAATCGGGGAAGGAGCCGACACACACCAAACGAAAGGCGAGGAGTCAGGCCAAGCTCTCAACCTGCAGGACAAGTGCCCAAATTCGGGAAGTGGCGGCCTCTCCTTCTTCCTTCTCAGCCAACCCGAGAGCTTCCTTTCGGCTTGTGATAGTCATTGGCGCCATCGGCCACTCGGTCTCCGGCACCACCAAAGACAATTTTTTTCCAGCTAACCCTTCCCACTTCTTTTTTTAAGCAACCCCATCCCACTCCTCTTTAACTTAACCCAACTCACCCCCTCGCTTCGTCGCTCTCAACAACCCACGAGTTATTTTTTTTTATTCCTTGGACTTGTTGTTCAACCAGCTTCCTTCTTTGATTACAGCGCTTCAAACTGGCTGCGCTTGACTAAGCACGAGAGAAAATCTCGTCAGGCCTAGCCGCGCCGGCATCCAACTTGGCCCTTGACCCTGCACCGTCATACGAGAGGCCCTAGCATCATCACCCGGCCCCGTCTTCTCCCCCGTTCAGGCCCAAGGAGAAAAAAACAAACTTGGTTACAGAATAAAATCAGCCCGACTCCCTTAGGCTGATGCAACTCTGCTCTCTTCCTGAGACTACTCTCATCGAATCCCCAACGGTTTCCATCTCGACCGCTCCTATTGTTGTCGGCTCGCGCAACCACAACCACGCCACTCGACATCATCTCGAATAACCGGCGTCTCGCCTATCTCGATTCAAGTTTTCAAGTTGGCTCAACTCGCTTTTTCCAACGTCTCCCTCCCTTCGCTCTTCGGTCCCAGCTTCTGGGTCTACAGCGGAGTAAACCAGAAGCCTCCATAACTGGTCTTTCGATACTACCACACCATCATCTTTCTGCTCCTATATATCCTCCCAATTCACCACCAGCGGCCACTGGCGACACCCGCCGGGCCATAGTTGCACATTGAACAAAACCCAGACGCGGCGCGCCCATGCCGCGCCGGGTGCGACGTCCATAATCGACTTGTGCAGACGACGCCAGTATAATCATCAAGCTATGGGACTATAATATCGAGTCCGTCACCAACCTCCCTCCCCTGGATCAACCCCCTTTCATCCACGATACACCGTCATCATATCGGCATTGCTACCCCTGAGGCAACAATCACGTCAATTCAAGATGTCTGACCACGAAGAATCCGCCGTCATGCCTCGGTACGGAACTCCCGTCCCCGAGCTTGACGACCACCGCAACCAGTCGGTCTCGACTCAGAGGGTCGAGCGTCCCCGTCGTGGCACCTTTGACAGTCTATACGGTGCTCAGCACCTTGAAAACGAGCCTAATGCGTCCCTTGCGCCCCCTGCCATCCGAGTTCGCGACTTCGAAGAAGCCATTATCGATGAAGAGGCCGGCGATGCCTCTCCGACTACTCGCCGCAGCCGTCGGCCTACTGTGGACTCTACGGACCGCTCCATCTCTCCACCCAACTCGGTCAAGGCGTTTGCCCAGGCCCGTCGCCGAGAGCGAGACATGTCCTTCTCCGAGTCTAGGCCCGAGAATGAGGATATTGTGAGCCGTGCCATGTCCATCTCGAGCAAGCGCAGCTACCGGAGCAAGCCCCACACCATCAACAATGACAATGCCAGCATCTCTACCAATAGAACTGCCGAAGAGGACGTATGCTTCCCCGTCAAAGAAAGCCACCATAAGGACCAGCTCTATATCGACTTTGATTATCTCGAGAACTTTATCAATGAACAAGCTGCTGAGCGTGCGGCCGAGCGAGCTGCTGAACGCCAAGCTTCAGTCCAGAGCTTCGAGGATCAACGACTTCAGTCGCGAGCACAGCAGATGGTGACTATTGATGGAGATTTCATGGAGCCACTCTCGGAAGACTCGATGACACGTGAGAAGACGAACCAGACGGCTCAGATTGGCGCTGAGGGTGTCTCCGAGAAGCCTCACGCCGCGCCGATTGACCCCAACCGGTACAGCTTCTTCTCTTCAGCATGGGAGTCTACCATCCATGCAGCCGAGATGGGCGATCTGGTGCTTCCTGGCGAAGACATTCGTGGGCTCTTCGAGCTTCCAGAAGATGAGGAAGATGGTGTCTGGTGGCTCAACGTCAACACGGCCACCAAGGACGAAGTCCAGAGCATTTGCAAGGCCTTTGGTATCCATCCCCTAACCATCGAGGATATCATCACGCAGGAAGCTCGCGAGAAGATTGAACTCTTCCCGTCGTACTACTTTGCCTGCTTCCGCTCCTTCTCGGTTGTTCAGGAGCCTGATGGCATCGAGTATGAGCCCTTCAACACATATGTGATTGTGTTCCGGGAGGGTACGCTCAGCTTTAGCTTCGAGCCCAACTCGCACGCCGCTCAGGTCCGCAAGAGAATTACGGCCCTCAAGGATTACGTCGCCCTTAGCAGCGACTGGATCTGCTATGCTTTGATGTAAGTATTGATCATTTCTAGGTTACACAATCTGTTCTAACCATGCATACAGTGACGACATTGTCGATTCTTTTGGCCCCATCATTCGCCAGATTGAGCTCGAGGCGGATGCGATCGAGGATGAGGTGTTCGTCATGCGCGAGGACGACTCTAACTCGTTCCTCCGATCCATTGGCCGCGCCCGCAAGAACTGCTTGGCTCTGCTCCGACTCCTGGGTGGCAAAGCGGATGTTCTTCGTGGTTTCACCAAGCGATGCAACGAAAACTACAAGGTGACCCCACGGATGGACATTGGCATGTACCTGGGTGATATTCAGGATCACGTTGTGACCATGGCTACCAACCTGGGTCACTTTGAAAAGATCTTGTCCCGGGCACACAGCAACTACCTGGCGACAGTCTCGATCAACAGTATCGCCCAGGGCACGCACACCAATGAGGTGCTCAGCAAGATCACCTTCTTGGCCTCGGTGCTCGTCCCTCTGAACTTGGTCAGCGGTGTGTTCGGAATGAACGTGCCGGTTCCGTTTGGCGATCCTGGTAACCTTACGGCCTTCTTTTGCATCATTAGCTTCATGGTCTTCCTTTGCATCATCTTCATGCTGCTTGCCCGGTGGAAGCGCTACATCTAGATGTTGTTTATATTGGGTTGTCTTTGAGGCGCTGTGCATTCATTGAGGTTTCTTTGGACTTTATTAGACTGGTGGTGTAGATACTTGAAGACGTGTTCTGTATAGAAATGGACACACGAAGAATAGTATTCTAGGCAGGATCATTATAATGATTCCCAAGTAATTAGCCAATAGAGGTTACTGATAGAGTTTTGGTCTTTGTGTATTTGGTTGTTTGACAGTGAGACATCATATGAGATGTTGGAAGTGTTCACAAGACTTGTACACGAGAATTAGATTGGAACGGTATGTCTAGTGAATTCGTCTACCTAGTCATCAGCCCAATAACAGCCTAATATCTTGTCCTGTTGCCCTCTCGATACGTCACTGAAGTGTCTTACTCATGAGGAGCGGGTGGTGGGTCCGTCCTGCGAATCCTCGACGGTCCATTATTGGTCAGCTGCTTCAAGCGTTGCGATGATCGAAAATCTTGAACCGACATTCACAGAACAAGCCCAGTCCTCAACTCGCACACAACAGAACCTCGCCCAAATCGTCACGCACCACACCGCCCAAGATGAGCGCCCAGCAGATCTCCATCGACAACGCCGACCTCGAGAAGCTCAGCGACAACGATCGCAACGAGCTTCGTCAGTTCCTCGCCAACGAGCAGCAGCGCTCGCAGATCCAGGCCCGTATGTCTACCAGAGAAGCAAGCGAAGGGAGTAAAATACTGACTTTTCTTTTTTTTGGTGCAGAAACTCACAGCCTGACTCAGATGTGCTGGAACAAGTGCGTCCAGGGCAGCATCAAGAACAACAAGCTGGACAAGGGCGAGGAGACGTGCCTTGCCAACTGCGTCGAGCGATTCCTTGACGTCAACTACCTCACGATGAAGCACCTGAACGGCATGCGCAACTAAATGAGATAATGACCTTGTATTGAGTGGGAGGAGGAGAAGTTTGTACAATAGACGGGTCATGGAAAAAGCTGCGTCCATGGCCAGGACTGGCCCGGCTTTGTCGGTTGAAGAGATTTACGGACGGCCGTGTATATTATGAGGGCAAGACACTATGGTTGCATATGTGCCTGATGTGTTGGGCATACTATGGCCTTGTGTCCGTCTCTACGTTCAATGACCCTTGACAATAATGATAGACAAGACAAACACAACTTTTCACATTCACTACTCTCCACGTCACTCTTCACGGTTACAATTTTGCATTCCAACGGGGCACGGCGTGCTGGGCGGCCTTGAATTCATGATCATTTGCACTCTAAACGACAAGCTCTTTGTACGCCTTTTTTTCCGATGCCCAATGCCTTGCATTTTCAGCAGACCAAAAACCAACCCAAAGACACGCCAGAAACCCACAAGCCCATCGTGATATTGATTCTTTAGACGAGGGAGAGCTTGTTGGCGGCAATGTCGAGAGCGTCGACATCGGGGGTGAGGCGGGCATAGGCCTTCTTGGAGCCGTCGGGGCTTTGTATCTGTTAGCAAAGAACTGTGAAAACTGTACATCTAAAACCTACCGGATCAGAGTGTTGATCTTGACGGTGTCAATGTCGTAGAGCTTCTTGAGGGCAAGCTTGATCTGGGCCTTGTTGGCCTTGACATCGACGATGAAGACGAGGGTGTTGTTCTCCTCCATCTTCTTCATGGCGCTCTCGGTGTTGAGAGGGTGGATGACAATCTTGTGCTCATCGAGACGGGGCTGCGAGGGGATCGACTTGCGGGGGTACTTGGGGGTGCGCGAAACGACCAGGGTCTTGGGGCGGTGGAACGAGGTGCTGTATCGGACCTTGGTCTTCTTGTGGGAGTTGGCCTGCGATGATGGTTAGTTGGTGATCGCTTGTAAAGAGTATTGATTGTTAACTTACGCCCTTGAGAGCAGCCTTGGCGGCAGCGTTGGCCTTAGAGAGGCCCTTGGGGGCTATATCACAAGAAGCATCAGCAATCGCTCTTGTTCAGAACTCGCAAAGTCTGCTGCTGCATGATGCGCGGAGAGGAGTATGAAGCTCGAGAGGGAGGAGAGAGGAGAGATGTTTCGAGGCGAGAGAGTTGGGCTCGAGAATCCATCGCATCGACGACCGAGATGTTTTTTCGTTTCTGATATCGACATCGGTTCGAAAAAAGAATTCCCGTCACCGTGACCCTTCTCGTTTTCCACCTCTTTCTTCTCCCTCTTCTTTTGCTTCTTTCAGATCATGTCGTACCTTTCTTGCCCTTGGTATCCTTGCCGGCCATTGTGTCGATGGGTTGTCGTGAGCACGAAGATTGTCGAGTGGTGCTGGTTGTCGTCGTCGGGGGATTGATCAAGAGTTCAAATTTCTCAAAGGCGGAAAAAGAAGTAATTAAGCTTCTGTGTGGATTGTCGATTAGGGTTGACGAACGCGAGGGTCTGATTGGTCGGGGGGCTTTGACTGTGAAAAACACGTGATCACGGCGAGGGGAATTTTAAGTGTGCTTGTGTTAGGTAAGCACAGTCGAGAGACCGCGAGAGTGGGTTGGAAATAGGGAGCTAAGCTGCAAGGGTTCTTCAATTTCTGTAGCCAATTCATCAATCAATATGTTTTTCCAATCGGAATGACGTATATTTCATACGATTCTACTGTTTGGAAGAGGTCCATCAGTATTGCCGAATAGTGAGTTCAAAACATCTTGTTCAAGATTTCACGAGAGACTAACACATATCTTAGTTGAGATTCAAGGGGTTGAAGCCTAGGTCAGGGCCAACACGGCAGGCTTCTCAACTCAAAAGGAAGAATGGTCTCCAAGAAGCAGACAAGGCTGAAAAGCCTTTCCAGCGGCCGTCCCCCAACTGCCAAGTCTTCCCGCTCCATGTCTAGGAAAGCGAGCAGGACACTCATCAACACACACCACCAGCTCGAGAAGCAAAGGAGGCAGGCCGCAGCCAAGGGGGACAAGACGGCAGAGTCTAGACTTGCCTCAGAAATCGCCAAGCTGGGTGGCCTCGATCACTACCAAAAGGCGAGTCTGCAGGGACAGAGTGTCGACAGAGGAGGTGACACGTCAAGGGTTCTCCTCGAGTGGCTGCCGGTGTCAGATCTCAAGAAACGCTCCCAGCCCCTTAGGATGCTGGAGGTTGGTGCATTGAGCACGCGCAATGCGTGTTCGACGAGTGGCATCTTTTCCATGCAGCATATCGACCTCAACAGCCAGGAGCCAGGGATCAAGCAGCAAGACTTCATGGCGCGGCCGTTGCCGAAGGACGAATCCGAGGTGTTTGACATCATCTCTCTCAGTCTGGTGCTCAATTTCGTGCCCGAAGCCGAGGGGCGTGGTCAGATGCTCCTGAGAACACTCTCCTTTCTTCGACCTGCATCTGAGCATTCGGCGGTGACGACGGCTGAGAAGCTGTTCCCTTGTCTATTTGTGGTTCTCCCTCGCAGCTGTCTTGACAACTCACGATACTTTACCGAGACCCGGTTTGAAGAGCTGATGACGATGCTTGGCTACGTCTGCGACAAGACCAAGATGACTCAGAAGCTGGCATACTCGCTATGGAGGAGAGCTGGAGCAGTCTCCGATAAGCGGTCCGACTTTGCCAAGAAGGAGATTAACCCGGGGAGAACACGAAACAACTTTGTTATGACGTTGAAGGCCTCGACCACTCATTCAAGCTAGGCCGATAATATGGATGGGACACGACAACGCGTGGGACCTCAAAACGAGCTGCATATGCGCGCGTGCCCAACCAACTCCCCCTCCACCATGGACGAACTCATGGAGTTTCGGGCACACGGCAATGAACTGGCACAAGAGGATCGACTTGATCTGGACGAGGAGGTTATCTACGGAGTCTTGGCGAACGTCTACTGGGTACTGCGCCGGAGAAGATGGGTCGATTCTTCGCAGCATGCCGTGTCGCACCACCGATACAGGCGTCCCACGGCAATGCATGCATGCATGAATAACGGGTACACACCAAAAATCACCAGTGGGCAGAGATCAGCTGGACGGTGCAGTCTCAGATTTGGGCGACTAGAAATGTCTAGCGAGTCACTACTCTTGCATCTCCGCACCAGGGTGCCACACGATTCGACCATTGCCCGTCCCCACCGGGGCCCTTTGCAGCTGTCTATCATGCTGCCCCCAGGGAGGCATTCTCCGAATGCTTGAACTCGGAGATGGCGAGCCTGGTCAGAGAATTGTCCGGCGGCAAGGGCGCGTTGCCGTCACGGATGACGGGCACGCTACGGATACCCGCCTCGACGGCAGCTGAGACCTCGTGGATGTTGTCACTGAGGAAGAGCCACCTACCCAGGTCCTTGTGCTCTGGGTGGCTGGAGATGATCTTCCTGTAGCTGTCAACATCGGCCTTGGGTCCGGCATTGGTGGTGTCAAAATAGTCGGCGATGAGAGGCGTCATGTCAGACTTTTCCGAGTTTGTGTGGGAAAAGAGGAGTTTCTGGGCCGGGACAGAGCCAGACGAGTAGATGATGATCTTCTTGCCGTCCTTGACGGCCTGGTTGAAGAAGGGGTCGACATCGGGGAAGAGGGGAGCTACAATGTCACCCGACTTGTAACCCTGCAGCCAGAGGTATCCCTGAAGGGACTTGAGGTAGGCGATCTTCACATCGCGCTTCACGAGATCGCGGACGTGGGCCTCGAAGTCGGGGCGCGAGCTGCGATACTCTTCGGGAAAGGCATCGCGGTACTTTGCAAACTCGGGGCTATCCCACTCTTGATCGAGGACCTTGGGGAGGGCTTCGAGGGCGTATGGGAACTAGCGCCAGCAGAGAGAGAGAACCTTGGTCAGTCGGGTTGCTGAGTGACGACACTGGGCAGAGGACGTGAAGAGCAGAAGTCGGTGAAGGAGAGACAGGAGAGGCTGGAAAGACCGGGTGCCTGCGCCGAACAGCAAACAAGCAAGCAAACAAACCACCTGCATACGTCCGAGACCTGCGCTACTAGCAACTTGGCACAACCTGGTTTGGCAGCCAGGGGGGGACCGAGAACTGGGTGTGAGGACCGGCAGGTGATCGGCCGAGGCCCGGGAGATGGAGGAGGTTGGGGAGGGTATTTTTCCAGTGGGTTCCGGACGGAGGTCCGGGCCCGGAAGGCGGTAAAGGGAGTGATGGACGGAGGTGATGGTGGTGGCACATGGATGGGTAAGGGGAACAGATGCCGAGGCGGTAAGGGCGCGAGACACGCAGCAGTAAGACGGGAATACGGGACGACATACCAGGACGTCCTTGACGAATGAGATGGGACAGACGGTTCCTTCTGTAGGCGTGTGTTATTAAGCTATTCTGGTGTTTGATAAACTGAGCGAACAAGATGATGAGAAGTATACAATTGATGATGATATTACATCCATAGACCCAAAAACAAGTCCTCGCAGCAACACTCAATGTCAACAAACAACAGCTTCAGTCTTACCAATATCAAAGACCAGGACGTCGTACTCGGCGAGATTGAGAGTCATGATTGATGAACGACAGACGGCAGATACCCGAGGCGGTCAAGCAAAAAGAGAGATGAAGCCGGAAAAAGGAAGTGAGATTGAGGCGGAGCAAGATTGACCGAACCGAGAGACAGAAAGATGAAAACTTTTTTTCTTCTTCCTTTCGTTTCTCCGTTTTAGGCTTGTTTGAGCCCAAAGAAGAAAGATCCCTGCTTTGATCCAGGTAAGAAGAAATGTTTGCTTGGACGGCCGTGGCAGCTGGTGGTCCTTGTTCCTAGATTCAAGCGGGCCGCTAGTTTCGCAGTTTCTTGACCTTTCTGACTCCTTCTCTCGTGTGAACTGTTCTCCTGAGTTTAATGAGATGAAGCCAGATCGAGCTTGGTGCAGCAGAAAAAGGGTGCCTTTGCGTTACAGCTGGAGATCGAATCCGGAAATCTAATAGAAGGTGGCAAGATGGCAGTGTTGGATTGGACGGCGCATGCTTCAAGAGGAAAAGCGGTCAAGAGGTCAATGCCCGTGTGAGCTTTGACCAATCAACGTGCGGCTAGCTTACTTTTCCGTTTCGTCCTGCAGGGTAGGCCAGTTTTGGTAGAATCCCGGGAGGTGCCCAGCTTCGGAGGGCGGAGCGGAGCGGGCGGTGAAAGGCCGGAGGAATGTGAAATTGGATCTCTTGGGCCTCCGTGACAAGTGTCATCATCTGCTCGCTTCTCCGTACTCCGGAGAAAGGTGGAAGGGAGTCATCCCTGTGACTGTCGCTAATCCCGTAACGCAATACGAATCCCTGGAGGTTTTGCCAGAAGCATCCACGGGCGTTACGCTCCCCCGGTGGCCAGTTCATGCAGCAGAAGGGGAGGAAAAACAGCTGTTGTCGCCTATTCCCACTTGAGCGGCAAGGACCCTGCAAGCTCCATCGGGTTAACAGTGGAGTTCCCGGGCCTCGTGGTGGGAAGCTGGGCGAGGACGCGCAGTATGCGGCCTGTCGGCAGGACGCGAAGTCGACATGTCATCGGTACTTGATGATACAGCCTGTGGAAACGCTTGCTTGCGTGGCTGCTGGCTATTGATCCCGTGTACACTGTACAAGTCCGTCCCCAGCCTCCCCTGGTCGGACCTGAAGCTGAGAGGCTTCTCGGTCACCTCACCTTGAGCCTGGAACCAGGTGATGGGTCACATCCTTCTGTCGCCTGTGTCCCCAATCCCATGACGTTGTGCTACCCTGGACAAGACAGAGAAATGCACTCGCCTTCTCATGGTCAGACGAATCTGGAAGAATCTGATTGTCAGGAGGTCAATCTCAAGATGGCTTCCCCTTCCACCCCATCCCTTCCCCCCTCAATCTCTCCCCTCCTCCCGCCCTTGCCGAATCTCTGTCTGAAAATGAGTTGATCTGCCCTCATACAGTGCGTGATAAATGTAAATATTGTGTTTCCAATATGACGACTGGGGGAGCCGGAAACGACGGGGGTCTGGGAAGATGAGACACACGCAAGCCCAGGCCTAGCAGCAAACAAGAACAGGGCCAATTCGAACACACGAGACATGACCATGACGGCATCTAATTTCTCCTGTTCTGGTCCCTGACAAAGCGGGAAGCGGGGTCAAAGAGGCAAGCCGGGAATGCTAGATTACGAAGCTATACAGCTGTCGTCCCGCGGAGGCTCAATTGCTTCAGCATCACAGGACCCCATTGTTTGTTGGGGCAGGCCCTCTTTTCCTCGACCCTTCGAGATCTTCTGCTTGCTGTCCTCTCCACCGTGGAGACTGGCATGTCGGCATCTCCAAGGACGACTGTCGAAACTGATGCATCACGGGCGGCAGCGCGTCTCTCAGAACCGGCCACTCGGGGCAAAGACGTTGCACAATTGCGTGTTGCACGTTGCATTCTCGCTCGGTACTTGGCAAGATTGTACGATCAACGTTTCCAAGAGGTGGGAGGCACAAGTACAGGTACCTGTGGGATGGATTGTTGTTATTGTTTATCCCGAATGGATTGGATGCCAAGCATCTGTATCAGCCGCCCCCCTTGGCCTCATGGCTTCTGTGCACTGATGTTTACTTGTTACTGCATTCGGAGTCGTGAGATGCACAAGCTTTGTGCATTGCTGGTATGCGACACGGACCCTTGGACATTGCCCAGTCACGGTCGAGAACTGACGACTCTGTCCACCGGCGTCCACCGTACGCAGTCCTCCACGTACCGTACAGTACAAGCCTTGGTGCACCGCCTTCTAAGCAACCCAACCTGCACACACCCTTCTATTTCTGGGTGTTGAGTACGAGAAGAACAGCATGTTGGTCGTCAGCAGCAGATACGCACCGGCTGTTCGGTACGAGACGACAGCCAACCCCTCGCCAACCTCGAAGCTTCTGGCGGTTGCTGGATGGTACTCGTTCGTCCTCCAAAGTAAACAAGCAGTTTCTCCAGCCGCGCTCCACGATCGCATCGCTAGCTCTGAGACCAAAAAGGTCTCTTGAAGCCAGGGTGGCATGTCCAACTGGAATGCAGGATCCAGGAGTGCATGACCACCCAGGCACACCAAAGCCATTCAAGGCCCTGCATGCCCCGCTCGTCGAGCACTTGAGACAAGACAGGCTGACAGGCACTGATAAGATTAGCAAGACGCCAAAGGTTCAAGCGTTAAAGCGAGCGTCGGGACGAAGGAAGGATCGTCAGTAATGGCGGCAAAAGCTGGGGGGCATTGGAATTGATAGCTCTGACAGGGATGATTTGCTATTGATAACTTCGCATCGGGTGGAGAAATGATGGCCAGGAGGTCTAGGAACGCCCTCGAGATCTCCCATTGTACTATTGTAGCTCAATTGCACAATTGAACCATGGCTTGGCTGAGTCCTGGTCGGATTGCTGTTGGCTGCCGTCTGTCACTGTGGCGGGAGCTATCCAAAGCATCGTGAAGCCGAGCTGTGAATTGTGATTTCCCGAGCACAAGGTGTAGGCAGGTATTGTAAACGAGTCCGAGAAATCAGGGTCTTTGTCTGCGCTCTTGTTCGGAATCACCCAGAAATGGGCTCACTCCTTGTCCACGGGACAGATCGAGAAGCACCTCAGAAGCAGCACTTCCCGGTTCGTGACCCTGAGTTTGTTGGGGGAAGACGACCCTGGCTGGGCTTGAGTATTCGCCTTGTTGCCCCAGTAAAACCTGGGGATGGCATCTCTCTCTGCGTCCGTGAGCCCATTGGTGCCACGCGCACTGCTGCATCCTCTGGGCAAGCAGCCCATTCAGACCTCGTGCCCGTACACCCTCTCGTCAGCGTCCAGCAGCAGCTCTGTTGCCCAGCCGTGTTGGGATCTGCGCCGACTGGTACAGGACGGGCTGGTCGCCCAACCACCGAGTCAAGGCCTTGCAGATACCTCCCACACGGGTATCGGGCGGTGAAGCCGCTATCACGATGTTGCGCCCAGAGGTCCAGAATGTCCTCCCAGTGTCTGAGCCAGTCCATAGCCCCAAGCCAAATGTCTCTGTTTCTGCCGCAATGGTACCGTGCGCGACGGGGGCGCGTACTGTAGGGTCACGCTGACCAACATGTCATTTCCCATCGAGGACACCTTGAAGCTTCTGGCAGAGGAGCCCGGCAGCTGAACGCCGACAGAAGGTACTCGAACCGTCACCAATTCTCCCCGCTTGGGCCACGTACCCTCCGTGTGACTGATTGCCGCGAGCCGGCACCGGACGCTGATGACTCCCGTTGATGGACTCCGGGGCCAAGAACTAGAACCCCGACCCGCCGTGCGCCAGCGTGACTGTCCGCACTGAGCTAGAGGGCGCCGTGTCGTCGTCGAGGGCACAGTGTCGAGAGCTACGCAGTTTGATTGCCTAGACCCAGAGGGGCAAGTCGTCACGTCACGTCAGGTCCGTCGCAATCCCATCATAACGCTGCCCGCTCAGTGAGACGGAAGGGTGCATCGTGTTGATAGCGGGTTGTGTCGAGGCATCCATATTCCGTACGGGGCTGTACTGTACATAACACGAATTGTGCAATACAGTACAGGCATCGCATGCACAACGGTGTTCCGATAACGAATACTGATCTTGGATTGTCGTCATGTTGTTGATGGTGCTGTCGCAATATTCCTGACTCTGAGACGATAGGGAACGCCCGTCACTGTATCAGCGTCGACGGCCAACGCCAATGCCAATCCTGGTCCCCCAACTTGTTTCTGGTTTGGTCTCTGCAGTTCTTCATGCTGCCATTCTCTCCCTGGCCGGCCAGGCCCTGCCTTGTCCCATCATGGCCATCGTCCCACTGTAGCGCCATCCATCCTGTCCGCGGTTCGTCCACGACGCAAGCCTCCCCAAGGGAAAACCTCTGAGCGTTATCCTCCCGCTCGCTGGCCGCGGGCTTGCACTAATGGTCGGGTGGCAGGGGAATCAATCAAGGCCGTCTCGGGTGGAGCAATATGAAAAAGCTGGGGCCAGGGGTGGCTGCTTGGGGGCCGGGGGGTCACAGTGCAGCTCGCTACGTACCGTACAGCCTGTAAGGATCAGTAATGTTATTTCGTATACATGACCCATATGGTGTGGCGATTTTATCATAAGTAAAGGTACTTCAAAGGAAGCTAATTTCCTAGGGAAAATTAATTAATTTAAGGTATTAATATTACCCTAATTATCCAGTGGCTAACCTTTCTTTAGAATATACTTTATAAACCTCTTCCTCGCTATAATAACTAGCTTCTTAAGGTAATCCGCTGGTATAGCTACCTAAGCTATAATTATTACTCTTTTTTCTCTTCTTTTTATAAGATCCTTTATATTATAGTTATTATTAATCTAAATCTTTATAAGACTATATATTTTTAATAAGATTAAGATTAAGGCTCTAAGAAGCCTAGTTTATTAAGTTAATACCCTAAGCCTAAATATAATTCTTTATATAGCTTGCCTTATATATACTTAAATTATCTTATATAGCTTTAATATATAAGTAGCTAAGAGATTATATATACTTAAAGAAGCCCTTAAAAAGATATAATAAATTATAGATATAGCTTAATATATTATTATTAATATTAATAAAAAAGATAAAGCTTAGTTCTTAGTTATAGCTATAAAGAAAGCCTTAGAAATTAATAATATTATTATATTAATATTAGTAATAGTATTTATAAGTAGACTTATTATATCTTATTATAAAGCCTTTTATATTTTTATTAATATTATAAAAGGTTTTTTTATTTATAAAAATAATATTACCTTTAATTTAATTATTAATATTAGGCTAATAAGTAAGGATTTTTTTATTTATCTTTATATAAGTAATATAAATCTCTAGGCTTATATAAAGGTATAGGCTATAATAGCTAGATTAGGGTAAAATTATAAATTAAAGATAAGTATTAATAATATATAAGACTTTAACTTATTAATTTCTTATTAAGGGCTTAGCTATAGAGATTTTATAAACTCTATATTATATAATATATTTCTAAAATTATATTAATTAATTAATAATTAATTACTAACTTATATTCTTATAATTACTTTCTCTTTTAAAATCTTAGTCCCTAAGATTCTTTAAGTAATTAAAATTACTTTAAAAACTTTTAATAAGTTTTTTAATTTATAAATAAAGCTATAATAAATATTTATTTATATTTTACTTTTATTATTTAAAAATAAGTTATTTTTTTTTATTATAATATAAATAATTAAAATTACTTTATTAGTTCTTTAATATTAATAGCTTTAATATATTATTATTTTTACTTTAGCTTATTAATATTTATTATATAAATAATATCTATTACTTAATATATTTTATATTAATTTTTTTTATTATAATAATATTTCTTTTTTTAATTAAGATTTTTTTATAATTTTAATTTTATTTATTAATATATTATTTTTATTTTAATAATATTTACCCTTAATATTATTATTTATTTTCTTAGGTCTTATTATATTTTTAATAATATTATTAGTTTTATTAATTAATAAATAAGTAATTATTTTTATTTTAATTATCTTACTTATATTTATAAAAACTATTACTTAGTATATATTATTAATAATAATCTAGCTATTTATATTTATTATAATTATAACTTATAAAAATATAATATTATAAGTTTTTTTTATTAATTTTTTAATTTTATTTTATTAATATATTACTTAGATTTTTAATAAATTACTTAATATTACTTAATAATATTAAAACTTTTATATCTCTTTATAGGTATATTACCTTATAATTATAAATTTAATAATAATTTTTAACCTTTTTATTAATTATATTATAATTTAATATTATATTATTACCTTTAATAACTATAATATTACTTAAAATAATATTAAAGATTAATATTATAACCTTACTAAGCTTATTTATAATTAGATAATAATTAGTTATAACCTTATTAAATTTACTTTTATTTATAAGATAATTAATATCTAGGGTTTAATTATTATAAGTTTTTTTTTTATTTTAATTTTATTATTTCCTTAAGTATTATTATTAACTTATTAATAAGCCTAGATTTTTATTAATCTTATTAAAATCTAAGAATATCTTAACCTAGCTCTTTTTTTATATATTTATAATAATATTAAGCCTTATGCCCTTTAAGTAATATTAATTTACTTATAGTTTATTAAGACTATGCCCTTTTTAAAAAAAAAAAAGTCTTATAACCTTTATATTAACTTACTTATTACTATAATTAACTAAGTTATTATTAATATCTTAGCTAGCTTTTTTATTATTATTTATATTATAATATATTTTAATATTTTTTTTATTTTTTATAATAAAAAGTATTTTATTAATAATAATAATAATAAAGCTAAGAGTAATAATAATATTAATAATAATAATTTAATAGCTCCTTACTTAATTACTCTTTTTTATAAATAGTTTTATCTTAATAAATCTAAGAATAAAAATAAAAGTAAGGGTATAATAAAGCCTTACTAAGGTAATACTAATAATACTCTTAATATTAATAGTTTATCTAATACTAGTATTTTTATTACTTAAATAATTATTTCTAGTTATATTTTCTTTAGGTAATTCTTTAGCTTATATTTATTAATAGCTTAATAATAATTATCTTTTTATAATTATACTTAATTATAACCTTTTTTATTTTATTT